>CM052668.1:4097273-4108680 GCA_028533165.1 Leontopithecus rosalia | reverse complement strand
TCACCCAGGCTGGAGTTCAGTGGCACAATCTTGGCTCACCACAACCTCCGCCTCCCGAGTTCAAACGATTCTCCTGTCTCAGCCTCCCGAGTAGCAGGGACTACAGGTGCGCGCCACCACACCTGGCTAATTTTTGCTTTTTTTTTTTTTTTCAGTAGAGACAGGGTTTCACCCTGTTGGTCAGGCTGGTCTCAAATTCCTAACCTTAAGTGATCCGCTCACCTCAGCCCCCCAAAGTGCTGGGATTACAGGTGTGAGCTGCTGTACCCGGCCCATTTGATCTATTTGGTCCCCATTGTTTCTCTGGCTCCTAGAACAGGGCCTGGCAATACATGTTTGCACAACGGGTGAATCCTAGGACTATTCAAGGCATCTTGGAATGATGGCACAGACGTGAGGCACTGTGGGAGCTTGTGAACGGCTGCTGAATCCCAGGTGTAGAGCCTTGGAACTGCCACCCAAACACAGAAAGAAAGGAGTCTCGGGATCCCCTACTCCAATTCCATCATGTTTTTCCTGGCATGGATCTACAGGTTGTCTTGGTTACCTTCTGTGATGGGGCCCTCACTATCACTTAGGGCAATACTTTCAGCCTTCGGACAGTTCCACGGGTGTTGAAAAGTCTTTCCTTAAGAACGGAGCACACGTTTTTCACCTTGGAATTCTCTCCGGTCTCAGAACCTCCCTTCCCTGCCTTCAGTCCTTCTCTGTTGGCCAATCAGCTCCTTCTGCCTCGTGCGGGTCAGTGGGGTGGAGGCAGGAAGAGGAGGAGGGATTCGAAGGCAAGAATCCTGCTTTCCGAGGCTCAGTTCTCCATTTTTCAGCTTGTCCTGAAATTCTCTGCCAAAGATGATAGCCGAGGTGTTAGCTGATAAGTAAAGTGTTAGCTGATAACTTAGGAGTTAGCTGACAACTAATGTGTGGGCTGATAACTTTTGGTTAACTGATAAGAGAAGGCTGGCTGATAAGTGGAATTTGGAAGATAACTTGAGCGTTAGGTAAGAATTCAAGTGCTTGGGGCAATCCTCTCTTCCTCCCGCCCTCCATTCTTTCCTCCCTTGCCTCCTAAGCATTTATTAGGCGCCTATACTGCGTCCCAGGTTCAGTGCCGGGAGTGAGTGTTACAAAATAGATCAGATGCAATCTCTCCTTCAGGGTACTTAGGCAGACACAGCTAAGATCTAAGCTCTCTCAGAAGCCCCAAAGCCAGGAGAGTCTTTAAGACCCCAAGGCATGGGAGTTATCGTGGTGGGGGATGTCGGGCATCCGGGAAATTTTCCCCTGCCCCCTGGACCAGCTCTCTGCCTTGCTGGGGGGCAAGGTACACCCCTCAAGCCCGTCTCTGGTGTTGGCACGTCTGGGCCAGCTCCTCTTCCTCCGGTGAGGATGGCGAGTGACTTCATCTGGCCCCAGGAGCTGTCACTCAGCCCTAGTAGGACAGCGGACAGCATGGTTGCCATAGAAACGAATATGCTTCCCCCTGGAGGCGGGGTGAGCCAGGGGAGAGGGAAACTCTGCAGGAATTCGGCACCCAGTGACAGAGGCCTGATGAATCTGGTGGGGGAGCAGTTAACTCCTTCACCGCCTCTCCCCATCTCACTCTCGACGCTCTGGCTCTCGTGGGGAGCTCAGTATCGGAATTAAAAGCCTTAGTTCTGGGGTGTCAGGTGGCTAAAGCCTGACTCTGCATCCAGGCAACCTAACCTCTGCATGCCTTAGCTTTCTCATCCAGAAAGTGGGGGTGAGGATGTGCACTCACCCATTCATTCATTTATTCATTGAGGAAATTGAGCTTATGGGACTTCTGTCACGTGCCTGGCACTATATTGTAGCTGTGAAGAGGGCAGAAAAGGTACTGGGCCCAGGCCAGTCGTGATGGCTCACACCCATAATCCCAGCACTTTGAGAGGGAGGCCGAGGCGGGCAGATCACTTGAGGGGTTTGAGGCCAGCCTGGCCAACACAGTGAAACCCAATTTCTACTAAAAATACGAAAATTAGCCGGTCGTGGTGGTGCGTGCCTATAGTCCCTGCCAATTGGGAGGCTGAGGTGGGAGGATCGCTTGAGCCCAGAAGGCGGAGGCTGTAGTGAGTCATGATCACACCACTGCACTCCAGCCTGGGTGACAGAGCCAGAGCCTATCTCAAAAGACAAGGGGAAAAAAAGAGCCTGCGTTTATGCTCACCGGGGAAACTGTTCAACAGGTATCTCTTGTCTGCAGGATTTGTCAGAGCCTTTACTATACAAATCTTAGTCTCCGAGTTGGGGAAAGAAGGAGGGACCTTCTTAAACTTATCTGAGCCTGGAAACTTTTGTTTTCAGACACTTCCCAAGGGAGTAGATTCGGCCACCGTGGTGATGTGGAAACAGCAAGGAACCTGATGTCACAGAGGCCTGGGTTCAAATCCTCACATTGCCTAGTGACCTTGGGGATGTGTCTGTAAAAAGGGGATGAGGCAGCTGCCACAGGTCCCTGCTCATGTCCCCAGATGGGTACCAGCTGCCAGCACCTGCATCCCTCCACCCTTTGGCTTCTCTGGCCTTAGGACTGTGCCGGACTGACGTGTGCCAGGGACTGGCCCCTAGGAGCAGCCCGCAGACAAGAATTGGCTGGTGTTGGAGGATAAATACCCCAGCTCCCTCACCCCTCCGCTGGGACACCTCTCAATCATGCCTCATGCAGCGGTATCCAGGAAGATCAAGTCCTGGTTGCCCACGACGGTCACCTGCTCACCAATGTCCCCCTTGCTGGTCTTTCCCTCGCCTTCCTCCTCGACCTCCCAGATAACACTTCCCTTTCCCAGACAGCCCCAGATGGTTCCTCAGGTCCTCACTCACTCAGACCTCCTTGTTCATCGGCTTTCCCCCCAGCTCCCCTTTGCTGGAAAACATCAGAGAAAATCTCTCCCAGCTGCGCGTCTTCAGGCCTTCCTCTTCGCCTTTGTTTATCCCGTGCCCCACTCCCGGAACCCCTTTCCTTTCGTCTTACCCAGCTCCTCATTCTGTAGGTCAGGATTCCCCTCCCTGGTGGGGCCCATGGTGATTTCAGATGGTCCCCAAACAAGTTTCTAAACGGCATTAGCTGGCAGGGTGAGACAGCCAGCCCCTTCCAATCCTCTCCTTCCTTCTGATGCTTTGAAGGACAAGCTCTCTGCTGGGTAATCAGGGGGGTTGAACCCCTTCCTAACCCTCACCCTAATCCTCTTTTTAGGCAGAGCCATTTCAGGCTTCGGGCTCCCAGCCCTGGGTAGGCAGCGACACCTTGCTAGAATGAAATAACCACGTTTTGTTTCTGTCGTGTGAGTTTTACCACCCACCTTCTATTTGTGGCAGGTGCAACCGGCTCTCCATTTTCGGGGAAGCAGAGCTGCTGTTTTTAAACACACTCACTAGGGAGGACAGGACTCAGTTGGGAGGAAAATGTTAAATACATCTTGAGACACCCTCACCTTGGTGCTGGCTGAGGAAGCTTGGGAAACGCTCACCTCCATCAGGAAGCCCTCCAGATTTTTTGTCAAGACTTCCAGACCTCCACTTTCCTTCCTTCTTTCCCCCTCCTTCCCTCCCTCCTTCCTTCCTTCCTTCCTTCCTTCCTTTCTTTTGTTCATTCTTTATCCTTCTCCCCTTCCTTTCCTTCCCTCCCTCCATCCCTCCTTCCTTCCTTCCCCCTTCCTTCTCCCTTGCTTTCTTCCTTCCCTCCCTCCTTCCCTCCTTCCTTCCTTCCTTCCTTTCCCTTTCTTTTGTTCATTCTTTCTCCTTCCTTGCCTTTCTTTCTCTCTCTGTTTTTCTTTTTTCTTTTTAGAGACAGGATCTCACTATTTTACCCAGGCTGGTCTCGAACTCCTGACCTCAAGCAATCCTCCCACCATGGCCTCCATAAGTGCTAGGATTACAGGCAAGAGCCACCAGGCCTGGCCCCGTTGCTTTCTTTTTTTCTTTTGAGACAGAGTCTGTGTCCCAGGCTGGAGTGCAGTGGTACAATCACAGCCCACCGCAACCTCCCGGGTTCAAGAGATTCCCATGCCTCAGCCTCCCTAGTAGCTGGGATTACAGAGGCCTGCCACCATGCCTGGCAATTTTTCTTTTTTTGTATTTTTAGTAGAGATGGGACTTCACTGTGTTGCCCGGGCTGGTCTCAAACTCCTGGCCTCAAGCGATCCTCCCGCCTCGGTCTCCAAAAGTGCTGGGGTAACAGGTGTGAGCCCCTGCGCCGGGCCTTTTCCCTGTGGGGACCCAGCGTTAACACTCTGTAGGGCACAGTTCTCATTCCAGTTCCGGGGAGGTCACCCTGGAGAGGATGACAGGTGTTCCTGGGCCCCAGCCTTCCTGTTTGTGCCAGAAGGAGAGCCCGGGGGTGGGGGTGGCAGCGGCGCTGGGACGGTGGGGAGGGAAGAGGGGCAGGCGCCTCCCTGCCAGCTGGGCCTGCCTCCCGCAGCTGCCGGCGTTGCCATGGTTACCGAGCAAGCCTCACGCCCCCGCCCCCCACTCCAGCCCCTCACCCTCAGACCAGGCCCTTCCAGGGACCGGCGGCTCCTGGGTGTCATGGAAACGGTTTCCAAGCACCCGCAGTGGGCTTCCTCATTGGCTGAGCGAGGCTACAGGCAAAGGTCACTCCCGGGGTCACTTCTAGGGGTTTCTTCAAGGTCCCCGCCGCCCAACGCGAAGTAGGGTGTCTGGAATGGGATCTTGATTTTTAACCCCTTCCTCCCTGGCGATGCTGGAGCGGCTCTCTTGGTGGGGGGAACCTTCCGCCGCTTCTCCTCCCTCCCAAACTCCCGAAAGTCCACAACAAAAACCTCTGTTCTAAGTAAACACATTCGGCTCACTCTGCAAATGTAGCATGGAGAGGAGCCGCCATGGAGCACCTCCCCCTTTTTCTAGAACTTTCTTCAGAGCAGGAGCTGAGGGACCTGAGACCCTGTGTCAGGAGCAGAGGACAGCGTGGCCGGGACTGAGCCCTGGGAGGTTGGGAAAAATACAAAATCCAAGAGTAGCAGCTGATAATTCAATGGTTTGCAACCCTCTGTTTGAGGTAAACACACATGAACTCATGTAACCCTCGAACGTAAAGTGAACAGGGAGTACCACTGTGCCCATTTTATTTGTGTATGTATCGACTTATTTATTTTAGAGACTGGGTCTCTCTTTCTCTCTTGCCCAGGCTCAGTCATAGCTCACTTCAGCCTCGTCTTCCTCCCCCTAGACCCAGTGATCCTCCCACCTCAGCCTCCTGAGTAGCTGAGACCATGGGCATGCATCACCATGCCCAGCTAATTAAAAAAAAAATTTTTTTTTTCTAAGACAGAGTCTTGCTCTGTCGCCAAGGCTGGAGTGGAGCTCACTCTAACCTCTGCCTCCCGGGTTCAAGCAGTTCTCCTGCCTCAGCCTCCTGAGGTAGCTAGGATTACAGGTGTGCACCACCATGTCCAGCTAATTTTTTTGTATTTTTAGTAGAGATGGGTTTCACCACGTTGGTCAGGCTGGTCTCGAACTCCTGACCTCATGATCTACCTGCCTCTGCCTCCCAAAGTGCTGGGATTACAGATGTGAGCCACCTCACCCAGCCAAAAAAAAATTTTTTTTTCATAGAGATGGGGTCTCCCTATATTGCCCAGGCTAGTCTTGAACTCCTGGGATCAAGCGATCCTCTTGCCTCGGCCTCCCAAAGTGCTGGGAACATGGGTGTGAGCCAGCATGCCCGGCCTCCATCATCCTGATGTTAGAGATGGGGAAACTGGGACTCAGAGAGGTCAAGATGACACACGATGAAGAAAAGTGGCCGCCTGGGACTCGAACCCAGGCCACGGGGCTCCAAGATCAGCGTTAGTCACCAGGCTTTTCTTTGCCTCTGATCATGTAACTCAATGCCCCCCTGAAGTGACATCTGTATTGGGGGATAGGGGCAGGGAACTGGGACCAAGAAGGAAATGCCCAGAGAGGGATGGAACCCTGGGTAGCCAGAGGGAGAGATGGGCACTTTCAAGGGGATGGTTTGGGAGGCTTTCGACCCTGTAAAACCTTCATCGGGAACCCCAAAGCCACCCCAAGGAAATTGACCATCCAAGATTAAAAGGTGAGCCTGCCATGCAAACTCAGCTTTGAGACAGACCCCCTCATCCCCTGAGCCACAACTTCCAAGCAGACACTGCAGCCAACCTCCTGGTTCATGGAAATTCTGGAAGGAAACTCAGGCTGAGAGGCATCTGAAAAGGAAAAGTGAATTCAGGTCAGGAAATGGTTTAAGATGGCCACTGCCAGCGCGGTGGCTCGAGCCTAGAATCCCAGCACTTTGGGAGGCCAAGACGGGAGGATCACTTGAGGTCAGGAGTTCAAGAGCAGCCTGGCCAACACGGTGGAACTGTGTCTGAACCAAAAATACAAAAATTAGCGGGGCGTGGTGGTGGGTGCCTGTAATCGCAGCTACTCGGGAGGCTGAGGCAGGAGAATCGCTTGAACCCAGGAGGTGGAGGTTGCAGTGAGCCCAGATCTCGCCATTGCACTCCAGCCTGGGTAACAGAGCGAGACTACAGCCTGGGTAACAGAGCGAGACTCCATCTCAAAAAAAAAAAAATGGCCACTGTGTGACTAGCTCTGTACTGAGGGGCCCCCCATGGGTTCCAGGCTGCTGTGGAGACAAAGCCAGACACAGACACACCCAGGGCCTCGGGATCTGGGGGAGTCTGGGGAGAGGAGCTGGGGGATGGACGTTGGAGCTGGGGCTAAGAGGAAAAGCAGAAATTTCCCAGGCAGAAGAGAGGAGGGTTCCGGGCAGAAGGCACAGCTGGTGCAAAGGCCCTGGGGCAGGACTGTGCCTGGCTTGTCGGAGGAACAGCAAGGAGGCCCCTGCAGCTGGAGCAGAGTGAGTGAGGGGAAAACGAGGAGGGGACGGGGTCAGAGAGGCCATGGAGATGGAAAGTGCAAGGGAAATCAGGTGGGCTTCTTGGAGGAGGTGACATTTGAACACAGATTTGGAGGATGAGGAGGAGTGAGCCATGGGTAGATCTGGGGAACAGATCATTCTAGGCAGAGGGAACAGCCAGTGCAAAGCCTCTGAGACCTCCCCAAACCTGGTATGTTCAAACAACAGCAGAGAGATCAGCGTGGCTGGAACAGTGAGTGAGGTGGGAAGAGCAAGGCGAGGCCAGGTCAGGGAAGCAGCTGAGACCTAACTATAGGTGCTACTGTGCTAGTCCAGGCAGGTGGTGGTGTTGGCCTGGCCCGGGCAGGGCCGTGGGAGGTTAGCGGAGCAACGTGCTTGCATTCAGGGTATAATTAAGAGTGACAGCCCCGGTCTCCATGATGGAAGGAAGTAGGGAGGGAGGGAGATGGGGAAATTAGAAATGACAGTCCGTTTTGGGTCCTTTCCTCCTTAGCCCAGAGAAACCATGAGGGAATCTTTGGCCGCAGACAGATGGAGGGACCGGGAGGCAGCTCAGCCTCCCGGAGCTGTGGCTGCACTTCTCAGAGTCCCGGTTCCCACCAGCTGCCGGCAACATGTGGCCCAGATGTTCTATTCTGGGGACATCTGTGCCGGGCCTTCCCCAGCAGCAAGTGGATTTCATCTGTGGCAGCAGCGTCATCTGAGACGTCTCTGATGGAGAGGCAGGAAGGCGGGGCTGGAGACAGGAGGCTGTCGCCGGCTGTCACGGGGAGGGAGCCACGTGGGGCCAGCTCTCAGTGGCCAGCATGGCGCTGGAGGGGGGTCTGTGGTGCCCGAGAGGTTACACCTGAAGACTGACCAGGGAGCGGGAGAAGGCTGGGCTCCCGCTTCAGAGGCTTGGAGTTCTCAATTCCCATCGCAAGCCCCCACCCCCAAGCTTTTACCACAGCCATTCCCCTCGCTAGGAGAGTCCTGTTCACTCTCACTTCCCCTTGAATTCATTCCCCTAACAAGCATGTAGTGAGCACCTACTGTATACCAGGAAACAATAAGCCAAGAAAAGAAAAACCAACCCACCTGAGTTTACAGGGCTCAGTCTGATATCAAAGTCAGACGACTCGTGAGCAAGGGCTTTTCCCTTCTTCCCTCCTTCCCTCCTTCCCTCCTTCCTTTTCTCTTTCTCTCCTTCCTTCCCTCCTTCCTTCCTTCCCTTCCCTTCCCCCCTCCCTCCCTCCCTCCTTTTCTTTCTTTCTTTTTGGCAGAGTCTCTGTCTGTTGCCCGAGCTGAAGTGCAGTGGCGTGACCCCAGCCAACGGCAGCCTCCGCCTCCCGGGTTCAGGCAATTCTCCTGCCTCAGCCTCCTGAGTAGCTGGGATTACAGGCGCGCACCACCACACCTGGCTAATTTTTTGTATTTTTAGTAGAGACAGGGTTTCACCATGTTGGCCAGGCTGGTCTCGAACTCCCGACCTCAAGTGATCTGCCCGCCTTGGCCTCCCAAAGTGCTGGGATTATAGGCATGAGCCACCATACCTGGCCTCTTTTCTTTTCTGTTTTTGAGACAGAGTCATGCTCTGTTGCCCAGGCTGGAGTGCAGTGATGCAATCACGGCTCACTGCAGCCTCAACCTCTCTGGCTCAAGGTATCCTCCCACCTAGGTCTCCCCAGTAGCTGGGACTACAGGTATGCACCACCATACCTGGCTGATTGTTAATATTTTGTGGAGATGAAGTCTCACTATGTTGTCGGGGCTGCTCTTGAACTCCTGGGTTCAAGCAATTCTCCTATCCCAGCCTTCCAAAGCGCTGGTCTTACAGGCGTGAGCCCCCAAGCCTGATCTAAGCTATTTTCAAATAGTGGCGCGCTGGGGCGGACACAGAATGTGGTGTGGGGTCAGTGGACGGACCCAGGAGGCTTCCTTAGCCCAGGGTGGTTGCCGGGGTGTGGCTCTTTGAAGAGGGGGTAGTCGCCGGGGTGTGGCTCTTTGGAGAGGGGGTGGTTGCCGGGGTGTGGCTCTTTGAAGAGGGGGTGGTCGCCGGGGTGTGGCTCTTTGAAGAGGGGGTGGTTGCCTGGGTGTGGCTCTTTGAAGAGGGGGTGGTCGCCGGGGTGTGGCTCTTTGAAGAGGGGGTGGTCGCCGGGGTGTGGCTCTTTGAAGAGGGGGTGGTCTTTTGAGCTGACAGCTGAAACAGAAAGGACAGTGGCCCTGGCAGGATGGGGGCAGGGCCTTCAGAAGGAGGGCACTCCTGCGCCAAAGCCCTGAGCCAAGAGCCAAGACTGCGCCTGCAGTGCTGCAGGAACAACGAGGAGGTCCCTGTGCCTGGGGGAGAGTGAGTGACAGGGAGAGGAGGGGAGGGCAGGGAGGGCAGGGTGGGGTGGGGGGACGTGGAGGATTCTAAAGGGTGTGGATTTGGCCACGGCTAAGGAGGGCAGAACTTGGTGATGAGGCCCCTCTGCAAAGATAGAAACTGAGGTCAGGGGTGAACATGGTGGCTCACGCCTGTAATCCCGGCACTTTGGGAGGCCCAGGTGGGTGGATCACCTGAGGTCAGGAGTTCGAGACCAGCCTGGACAACATGTTGAAACCCCCATCTCATCTAAAAATACAAAAATTAGCCAGGCGGCGGGTGGCAGGTGCCTGTAATCCTGGCTACTCGGGAGGCTGAGGCAGGAGAATTGCTTGAACCTGGGAGGTGGAGGTTGTAATGAGCTGAGATGGCGCCACTGCCCTCCAGCCTGGGCAACAAGAGTGAAACTGTGTCACACACACACACACACACTCTGAGATCAGGAGTGGATATATGTAGACTCTCAGCCAACGAACCTCAGAGAAGGTGAGACGCTGGGCCACAGACACACAGCAGCAGCTGGTTCCAGTTCAGCTATTTCCCTACAAGCCCGAGAGTCAGTGAGGCAGGTAAAACCCCACGGAAACGTTTTTCCCAGTGAGATTTAAAAAAATAAAGATAAAAAAAGACCCCCTCCCTCCAGGCACTCAGCCAGCCTGCGGAGATCTCCCGGCTGGTTGGAGAGTGGCAGAGGAAGAAGAGGGAGGAGAAACAAAGAATGGATTTTAAAAAAGAGCAATATTTCTATTGTCCTTATCCAAATAAATTGAGATGTATCTGTGAACGTGTCAAGAGAATCGGCAGGAGCAAAACTATAAAATCACACAGCTGCTCCCAGAGCCCGTGACTGACAGCTCAGATTAATGTAGCTTTATGGTCTGTTAACGACCGATACAGGTTTTAAATATATTATCTTCCTTTGTATTCTCTGTCATTTTAAAAACTGCTCGTGTCTCCTGTGTTTGCTTTTAAAAGGTTCTTAAAGAACATTCCGCCGCTGAGCTCCCAAACCTGTTCTTTTTTTTTTTTTTTTTTCCTTCCTGTAGCTATATCATCACAGATCTTCTCCCCTCCGAGGTAGGTTTCCTCTGGTACTTTCATGGACAATTTACCACAGAACCTATTGGAACCCCTTGAGTTTCTTAATTCACGGAGCAGCGGCGGGAGTCCGGATTCCTGCCTAGCTGGAGATTTCAGAGCTGTGTAGATGGGGCTGGTCCAGACGGCATGAAAAGTGTTGAGTGCGTCCCTGGCCTCAGGGAACTGTCCATCAGTTGATGGAGACTTGTAGCAGTCAGCGGGTGCTGTGTTAATGCCATGTAACAAAACATTCTGAATCTCATTGGCTTATCACAACGAATGCTGGCTTCTTTTTATTTTTATTTTTGGAGACAGAGTCTCACCCTGTCACCCAGGCTGGAATGCAGTGGCACAATTTTGGCTCACTGAAACCTCCACCTGGATTCAAGTGATTCTCCTGCCTCAGCCTCCTGAGTAGGTGGGCCTACAGGTGTATGCCACCATACCTGGCTAATTATTTGTACTTTTAGTAGAGATGGGGTTTCACCATGTTGGCCAGGCTGGTCTTGAACTCCTGACCTCAGGTGATCTGCCCACCTTGGCCTCCCAAAGTGCTGGGATTACAGGCGTGAGCCACCACACTGGCCCAAATGTTGGTTTCTTGCTTCCAGGTCCGTGTCGTATCTCTCTGTAGGCAGACACATTTATTCCAGCAGTTTTAGAGATGACTCCCACATCTGTGACCCTAAACCTGAGCTGCTTTCTATGTCCCAAACCAGACAACAGCATTTGCTAGAATGTGGCTCATTTGCTCAAAGACCTGCGTGTGAGCTGCCTTCCTCCCACATTCTCACCCGTCACTGGCTGGTCCCCACATTCTGCCCATTCCTGTCATCCATCCCACCTTTCCTCTTCATGGCCTCCAATTCCTCCGGTTCACGTTAAGTTCACCTCTAGACAACAGGGGTCACCTCCTCCCTGGCCTCATAGCCTCTGTTCTCTGCCCTACCAATTTACCCTTCCTACAGCAACTAGGGTGAGCCCTTTCTCTTTCTCCCCTCCCCTCCCCCCATTTCTCCCCTCACCTCTCTCTCCCCTCCCTTCATTTCTTCCCTCCCCCTCCCTCCCCTTCCCTCCTGCTTCCCCCCACCTTCCCCGTCCCT
>CM052668.1:4051533-4090920 GCA_028533165.1 Leontopithecus rosalia | reverse complement strand
ATCCATCTACCCATCATCTGTCCATCCATAATCCAGCCACCCAACCACTCATCCATCCATCTATCCATCCATCATCTGTCCATCCATAATCCAGCCACCCAACCACCCATCCATCCATCCATCCATCTACCCATCATCTGTCCATCCATAATCCAGCCACCCAACCACTTATCCATCCATCCATCCATCCATCTCTCCACCCATCTCTCCATCATGTCATCCATCCCTAACCCATCCCCTTCACCACTCATCCATCCATCCATCCATCCCTCCATCTACCCATCATCTGTCCATCCATAATCCAGCCACCCAACCACTCATCCATCCATCTATCCATCCATCATCTGTCCATCCATAATCCAGCTACCCAACCACCCATCCATCCATCCATCCATCTACCCATCATCTGTCCATCCGTAATCCAGCCACCCAACCACTTATCCATCCATCCATCCATCCATCTCTCCACCCATCTCTCCATCATGTCATCCATCCCTAACCCATCCCCTTAACCACTCATCCATCCATCCCTCATCCATATATTCATCTATCACCCATCCATGATCTATCATTCATCCATAACCCATTCCTCCATCCATTCATTTATCTACTCACTCACCCATACACCACCTATCATCCTTCCAAAACCCATTCACCCAACTGCTCATCCACCTACCTATCCATCCATCCATCGCCCATCCACGATCTGTTATCCATCCATAATCCATCCATCAAATCACTCATTCACCTACTCATTCATCCATCCATCACCCATCTGTGATCTATCACCCATCTCTAACCCATTCACCCACCCACTCATCCATCTATCTACCTACTGACCCATTAATTGATCAATCACTCATCACCCATCCATAGCCCACCCATGCCTCCATCCAGCCACCCACCCATCCATCAATTCTAACACATCATTCTCCCACCCACCCCCTCAGTGTCTACACATTCTAGATCCTATGCTGTGTTCTGCCTCCAGGTTTGCCCTGGTACCTCCACCTGCCCCACTGGCCATTCTCTTGAGAGTCTGAAGAAACAACCCAGCTTTGCCTCCTCGGCTCCTCCCTGAGCCCCCTTCTCCTTCCTGCCAACACATGGTCTTGCCAGCATCAGCAGTAACCTGAGTTGGGTGAATGGACCAGAGCCTGTCAGACTGTCCCTTGCTCTGCCAGGCTGCGGCTGTGCTCAGGATGGGGCAGAGCTCCCTCCAACACAGCCCTTCTCTGAAGGACCCTTGTGGGGTTCAAGTCTCAGGGCTCACAACACTTAACCAGCTGAAAACAAGTCCCTCTGGGGGATTACCTGGCCCTGGAGCAAGGTGGGAGAAGCCAAACTCTCCTTGCACCCACAACGCTGCTCTCTGATGTCTCCTTAATCATAAGACCCAGTAGCCGCAGCATCAATCATTGCTTTTTTTTTTTTAATCACTATGTCTTATTTCTACGTCTCGTACCGTCCCCTGAGACCTGGACAGAGCTGGATAGATGGGGAGGCAGAGACCACTGCGGAGGAGGCTTGCTGCATAATCTAAGGCAGAGCCTCTCTCTGGGTCTCCGTTTACCAGCTTCCCGCCTTGAGAGGAGAAGTGGGGAGGGGAGGTGATAGAGACGTGCTGGCTTCATAGGCTGGCCCCCAGACACTGCTTAAGCCACAGCCTCCTTACTCTCTGGTTGGGAGGTTTTCGTGGACCGGACTCTTCCCACAACCAGTGACCTTAGAAATGAGTCATCCAGTCCAGTCCTAGTGGCTCATGTCTGTAGTAAGAGTGCTGAGATGCCGAGGCGAGAGGATCCCTTGAGGCCGGGAGTTTGAGACCAGCCTGGGCAAGGTAGTGAGACCCCCATATGTACCAAAACATTAAAAATTCTCCGGGCATGGTGTTGCGTGCCCGTAGTCTCAGCTACTCGGGAGGCTGAGGCGAGAGGACCGCTTGAACCCAGGAGTTTGAGGCTGAGGTGAGCTATGATTGCACCACTGCACCCTAGCCTGGGTAGTATAGTGAAATCCCATCTTTATTAACAACAAAAAAAAGAAAGGAGTAATTCACGGTCCTGTGGTGGTCTGGGGTGTCAGGGAGTTGGCCATCTGGCTTCCAATTCTAGTTACTGTGGACAAGCTGCATCCCCTCTCTGAGACTCAGTTTCCCTGCCTATACAACGGACACAACCACCCCCATCTTGAGTCATTAGGAGGATGGAATGTGCCAGTTATTATTAATATTAATATTGGGGGCCAGGCACGGTGGCTTACACCTGTAATCCCAGCACCCTGGGAGGCCGAGGCAAGTGGATCATGAGGTCAGGAGTTTGAGACCAGCTTGACCAACATGGTGAAACCCCGTCTCTACTAAAAATACAAAAATTAGCCAGGCGTGGTGGCGGACACCTGTAATCCCAGCTACTCAGGAGGCTGAGGCAGGAGAATCACTTGAACCTGGGAGGCGGAGGTTGCAGTGAGCTCAAACCACTGCATTCCAGTCTGGGTGACAGAGTGAGACACCGTCTCAAAAAAAAAATTAATATTGCTAGCTCCCAGACACAACCGCTGCTAACGTTGTGAAGTGCGTTCTTGCGGCATCTTTGTATGTGTAGGAAAGGTTTGGGGGCCAGGCACAGTGGCTCACACCTGTAATCCCAGCACTTTGGGAGGCCAAGGTGGGCGGATCACCTGAGGTCAGGAGTTCAAGACCAGCCTGGCCATCATGGTGAAACCTGGTCTCTACTAAAAATACAAAATATTTAGCCGGGCGTGGTGGTGCACTCCTGTAGTCCCAGCTACTCAGGAGGCTGAGGCAGGAGAATCACTTGAACCCGGGAGGCGGAGGTTGCAGTGAGCCGAGATCGTGCCACTGCACTCCAGTTTGCATAATGGAGCGAGACTCTGTCTCAAACAAAAAAGAAGGAAGGAAGGAAGAAAGGAAGGAGAAAGAACGAAAGAGGAAAAGAAAGGAAAGGAAATAAAGAAAAGGATAGAAAAGGTGTGGGGGTCATAGTTAAAACCACTTTCTCTAAAGGAAATAATAACACAGCAGCTACACCTCCTAACCCAGCACTGGGCATTTCACATCCTATTAAATTCTCTCAACATTCCTAGGAAGGTTTTTTTTTTTTAATTAGTTCCTACTTCCCTGAAAAGGAATAGTCTCAGATGGTGAGAAGCATGCATGTAAACCCAGCCAGTTCAGCCACTGCGGGGGGAGAGGAACGGGGTCCCTCCTGGGGCCACCTGGTCCAGGCTCTGCCCTGGCCAGCAACCCCTCCCAATGTCACGGCAACCAGCTCCTCAGAGATGCTAATTAAGGCGACTGGGAGACACTTCCCACCCTCGCTCCACATTCCCTGAGAACAGAACACCGGGAGGCCCTCGTCTTCCATGCAGGCAAGGTGTGGTGGGAGCGCCCATGGCTGGAGGGACTTGGTTTCCCCAGGTTGCATCACTTGCTCTGAGGCTGGGCCACTGGGGCTGGGCCGGGGAAGGATAGAGAGGAGAAGGGGTGAGCTCACCAGCCCAGAGACTGCAGATGCCAAACACGGGCGGGGCGTCAGGAGCTGCTCTCCACACGCCCTTCACTCCACATTCAAAGAATGTAGTCTTAGACATTTCTTTGTTTGGATAGGAAAAGGCAGAAAAGAGTATGCAGTCAAGAGAAAGGCTTGCTTAGATGGCACCTGTCTTATGCCAAACCCATTTCTGGCACCCTGTTAGTATTAACCCAGTACGGCCTCATCCTAAAAGCCTTCCGAGCTGGCGTCCATCTTGCTTGCTTTGTAGATGAGTACGCAAAAGCACAGAGAGGTGAAATGACCTGCCTGAGGTCACACAGCTGTCCAAGGCAGGGCTGGCTTTTTGAGTTTTTTTTGAGATGGAGTCTCACTCTGTTGCCCAGGCTGGAGTGCAGCAGCACAATCCCAGCTCACTGCAACCTCTGCGTCCCGGGTTCAAGCGATTCTCCTGCCTCAGCCTCCCGAGTAGCTGGGATTACAGGCATGCGCCACCATGTCCGGCTAAGTTTTGTGTTATTAGCAGAGACGGGGTTTCACCGTGTTGGCCGGGCTGCTCGCGAACTCCTGACCTTGTGATCTGCCCACTTCAGCCTCCCAAAGTGCTGGGATTACAGGTGTGAGCCACCGCGTCTGGGCCAGACTATGACTTTTTTTATTGTGGTAAAATACAGACGTAATAGAAACTTTACTGCTTTATCCATTTAAAAATGTTCAGTGGGGCCAGGTGCGGTGGCTCATGCCTGTAATCCCAGCACTTTGGGAGGCAGAGGCGGGTGGATCACTTGAGGTCGGCAGTTCGAGACCAGCCTGGCCAATATGGTAAAACTCTGTCTGCACTAAAAATACCAAAAATATTATACAGGCATGGTGGTGAGCACCTGTAATCCCAGCTACTCAGGAGGCTGACACAGGAGAATCTCTTGAACCCCAGGGGCGGAGGTTGCAGTGAGCTGAGATCGTACCACTGCACTCCAGGCTGGGTGACAGAGCGATACTCCATCTCAGGAAAAGAAAAAAAAAGAGTATTTTAACCATTCTCCATTGGACATCTGGGCTGTTTCCATTTTTGCTAGTTCAGGCAATCGTGCAATGAACACTCTTGGTGGCTCTGTGCCTTGGGCAAGTTACTGGTGCCTCAGTTTCCCCATCTGCAAAATGGGGCTGGTAATAGGATTGTAGGAGGATTAAATGTGGGAACTGTAATAAGGGGCTCCAAACGGGGCCCCGTTCACATTAAGGGCTTGATTAATGTTAGTCACAGCACCGGCGTGAGTGACAACTCTTGCGTTTGTGACAGCGCCGGTGTGCGTCAGAGCACCGGGGTGCATCACATGTGTCACATCACCGGGGTGCATCACGTGCATTACATCACAGCGCCAGGGTGCGTCACGTGCATTACATCACAGCCAGGGTGCATCACGTCACAGCGCCAGAATGCGTCACGTGCGTCACATCGCCGGGGTGCATCACGTGCATTACATCACAGCACCGGAGTGCATCATGTCACAGCACCAGGGTGTGTCACGTGCGTCACGTCACAGCGCCGGGTGTGTCATGTGCATTACATCACAGTGCCGGGGTGCATCATGTCACAGCACCAGGGTGCGTCACGTCACAGCTCCGGGTGCGTCACGTGCATTACATCACAGCGCTGGGGTGCATCATGTCACAGCACCAGGGTGTGTCATGTGCGTCACGTCACAGCGCCGGGTGCGTCACGTGCATTACATCACAGTGCCGGGGTGCATCATGTTACAGCACCAGGGTGCGTCACGTCACAGCGCCAGGATGCGTCACGTGCGTCACATTGCCGGAGTGCATCACGTGCATTACATCACAGCGCCGGGGTGCATCATGTCATAGCACCAGGGTGCGTCACGTCACAGCGCCAGGATGCGTCACGTGCGTCACATTGCCGGAGTGCATCACGTGCATTACATCACAGCGCCAGGGTGCGTCACGTGTGTCACATCGCCGGGGTGCATCACGTGCATTACATCACAGCGCCGGGGTGCATCATGTCATAGCACCAGGGTGCATCACGTCACAGCGCCGGGTGCGTCACATGCATTACATCACAGCACTGGGGTGCATCATGTCACAGCACCAGGGTGTGTCACGTGCGTCACGTCACAGCGCCGGGTGCGTCACGTGCATTACATCACAGTGCCGGGGTGCATATTGTCACAGCACCAGGGTGTGTCACGTGTGTCACGTCACAGCACCGGGGTGTGTCAGAACGTTGTCCGGAATGTTGACTTTTGTGGCAGAGAGGAGGAAACAGGTTTGGGGCAGGGCAGGGGGGCATAGGTGGTTATTTCCCCTGGATGACACTGACCCAGGTGGCCACGCGGGGTCTGGCACACACAGGGGAACAGTAGCACCAACTCTTAGATGTCAAAGGCATGCAGATGAGTGGACTGGGCAGGTGTCCAGGCTGGGATGCTGCGGCCCCCATTCATTGGACGTTATGAGCCCATCTGTCTTCCCTCACAGGCTGCAGCCCAGGAGCTGTGGGGACACAGGTGGGGGACACAGAGGCCACAGTAACATCTGTACTCTGGGCCTCTGCTTAGACCCAACTCATCAACCCCAGAAAGACAGAGCTCAGAGAGGCAGCCCTGGTGGTCCAGGCAGGAGTCTCTGGGGCCGCTGGAGAGATGGAGCTGAGCCTGTGAGTGTGAATGAATTTGCTGACTGGTTTGCTTGCCTATTCCCCATGCCTGTATTAGGCACCTTGCTGGAAGCAGATGCTCGGTGCCGCAAAAAATCAGCACTGAGACAAAGGAGCTTTCAGCAATGCAATTTTTACTTCCTGGACGGCAGGAAGGGGACCCTCGCTAGGGGTCGTGCCATGAGCGTACCATGAACAAAGGACAACACACACATTTATCCCTTATGCCTTTGAGGTTGTCCTTACTGCTATGTCTGATCTCCATTGGCTGGAGCCAGACCTCACAATCTAAACTAAAACCCGATTGGCTAACAACTTAAACCTTTTCTCAAAGGTAAAAGCAGTGGAGAGCTGGGACACGCCTGTGAGCACATCCAGCACAGATATCTTGGTTAAAGTACAAGCACACAGAATGTACTATGTGCCTGTGAGCATGGCATGTCCAACAGCTACATAGGACAGGGCTTCACAAAGTTATTAGCACACTTACTCTTTAACAAGAAAGGAAACTTTAAAAGGGGACTTTGCTACTTCCCACTCATCTGCTGTGTGTCTAGGTGCCGGGGTTACAGCAAGGAACAGGTCTGATGAGCCCAATTGTGGGCTCACGGTCTGATGGTTCATAGACCCATTTGACAGATGAACAAACTGAGACTCAGAGATGGGCAGGGGGCCTGGGGAGGGGTGTGGACTTTGTGGAGAGAGCACTGGAGGAGGCCCATGGAAGGGTTTGGAGAAGGGGTGACCTGATCTGATTCCAGGGTTTTTTTTTTCTGGTTTTTGTTTGTTTTTGAGACAGAGTTTGACTCCTGTCGCCCAGGCTGGAGTGCAGTGGAGCAATCTCGGCTCACCGCAACCTCTGCCTCCCAGGTTCAAGCAATTCTCCTGCTTCAGCCTCCTGAGTAGCTGGGATTATAGGCACGCACCACCACACCCAGCTAATTTTTTGTATTTTTAGTAGAGACGGGATTTCACCACGTTGGCCAGGCGGGTCTCAACCTCCTGACCTCAGGTGATCCACCTGCCTCAACCTCCTGAAGTGCTGGGAGTACAGGTGTGAGCCACCACGCCAGGCCACGTTTGCGTTTTTATGTCTTCCTCTAGACGCTGAGTGGAGGGTGCAAAGTCAGAGTGGGGGGTGGGAGTAAAGTCAGGGGGCCAGGAAGGGGCTGGGGTATCTGGGAGGAGCACGTCTTCCCCCCATTCTGAGGCTGAGTAAACCCTGCCTCACTCTGTACTTTTTTTTTTTCTGAGACGGAGTCCCGCTCTGTCAACCATGCTGGAGTGCAATGGCGTGATCTCAGCTCACTGCAACCTCTGCCTCCTAGTTTCAAGTAATTCTCCTGCCTCAGCCCCCTGAGTAGCTGGGATTAGCCCCCCGAGTAGCCCGCCTTCACGCCCAGCCAATTTTTGTATTTTTAGTAAAGACAGGGTTTCACCACATTGGCCAGGCTGGTCTCAAACTCCTGACCTCATGATCCACCCATCTCGCTCTGGGTTTACAGGCGTGAGCCACTGTGCCCGGCCCACTGTGTACTTTTATTGTTCTCCAAAGTCACCTCTCAGTCAGGCACCAGCAAGATGCTGTTGAGCCGTCCCCTTTTCCCTCAGCTCCCCAAAGTCCCTCCAGTCCATGCCAATTCACAAAGAAGGCAGAGTGGTCCCAGCCACCTGCAGACATAAATGTTGATGGTGGGACATCAGGCCAAGTGCTGGAAGCAGCCAGGCACGGGGACAGTCCCCACTCAGGCTGGCAAAGAGCACCCTGGCAGGTCCAGGTGGAGGGAAGTAAGTGGAGGCCAGTTGTGGGGGCCTCCTCCCCAGGACAGTCCCAGGCCAAACGGCCCCTGTGTCCATTTTGTTTCATGCACGCCACCACCAGGTGGGGGCATGTCTGTGGCAGTGCTGGGGACAAACCCCAGGTGCACGATGCAGCCGAGGGTGACTGCCAGATCATGGGGGCAGAATTGGAACCAACGTTGGAGCTGGGGCTGGCAATAAAACTGATTTAGCTTCAGCCCCTGGGCCGCGGTGAGGGGCCCTGGAGAGGCCGGTACCAGCTGCAGCAAAGCTCTACTGCATGCTGGATACTTAAAAGTATTTGCAAAAGAGCTCTGTGCGGGCGAGATTTCTGTTCCCTCTTTGCAGAGGCGGAAGGTGAGAAGCCACGTGTCCAAAGTCACACGGGGAGAAAGTGGTCCAGCCAAGACTGGAAGCCCTGACTGAGTCTGGGAGCCACCCTACTGTCCTCTGTAGGAGGGTGTGCAGGATTTTCTCTGAGCAGAAGCAGCTACTTAACCTTAGGAAGGTAAATGTAGAACAAAAAGACCACCAGGGCCCGTCCATGTGGTCTTCACTAATCAACAGCAGGCATCACTAATCAACAACGTAACTCTTTCCCAGGGAGTCAAGGCCCAGGCATCACAAATAGATTGCAGCACTCCTTTCCCTAGGAAGTGAGACAGGCTCAAGAACCCTTCTCAACAGTCCCCAACAGCTATTAAATACTCCTCATCCATGAGCTGGCTGTGCCTTCGGGTTCGTTGGGTAAATATAAGCGGACTTTTCACTTTTCAGGAAACGTTATTCTTCATGTGCTAGATCGACCTTTTAAAGCCACTCATGGAATTCCTTCCCTGTTAAAAAAAAATTCCTTCAGGGCCCGGCGTGGTGGCTCACACCCGTGATCCCAGCACTTTGGGAGGCCAAGGTGGGTGGATCACCTGAGGTCAGGAGTTCAAGACCAGCCCGGACAACATGGTGAAACCCCGTCTCTGCTAAAAATACAAAAATTAGCCTGGCGTGGTGGCGAGCAACTGTAATCCCAGCTACTCGGGAGTCCGAGGCAAGAGAATCACTTGAACCTGGGAGGCGGAGGTGTCAGTGAGCTGACACTGAGCCACTGCACTCCGGCCTGGGTGACAGAGACTCCGTCTCAAAAAAATAAAAATAAAAATTCTTTTGGTAGCCAGGCACAGTGCTCATGCCTGTAATGGGTGTTCTGGGGCCCTGACTCCAGACTTTCAGAGGAGTGAATTGGCCAGGCATGACGGTTCATGCCTGTAATTCCAGCCCTTTGGGAGGCCAAGGCGGCCGGGTCACGAGGTCAAGAGATTGAGACCATCCTGGCCAACATGGTGAAACCCCGTTTCTACTAAAAATACAAAAATTAGCTGGGCGTGGTGGTGCGCGCCTGTAGTCCCAGCTACTCGGGAGGCTGAGGCAGGAGACTCACTTGGACCTGGGAGGCGGAGGTTGCACTGAGTTGAGATCGTGCCATGCAGTTAAGCCTGGTGACAGAGTGAGACTCTGTCTCAAAAAAAAAAAAAAAAAAGGATAGAGAATGGGAGGGAGGGAGGAGGGAAGGAAGGAAGGGGAAAAAAGAGAGAGAAAGAGAAAGAAAGAAGGAATTGTATTGGTTGGGCCCGTGATAGCCAGCCCAGTCCAATCTGTTAAGACTAGGCTGTGGGGTCACACAGTGAGTGAGGCAGCTGGTGATCTGTCAAAGGGACAGAGGGTCAACAAAGTCCCACGGGCTGGACAAACGCCCTAGCAGGAGTATCACGGAAGCAACTATGAAAAGAACAAGAACAGCCCATAACAGCAAACCGTCAGAGCTACTCTTAGTGTGTTAAGTATTAAGATATTCACATTTGGCAGATGGGGAAACTGAGGCCCAGAGAGGCGGTGACATGTGCCAAAGGTCATACAGCGAGTACCTGGGTGTTTGCTAGAAACTTCCTTCCCCGGGACAAGGGACATCCGGGCAAGACCTGGCTCAGACAAGGCCCTGAATGTAACAGACTAGGAGGGCGAATCCTCTTCTCGTGGGGGTGGAGCCTTCCGGTGTCCTAGGAGACTCCCAAGGACAACCCCTCCCCTCAGCATCTCGCATCCCGTGTGACCTTCACTGAATCTTGGCATGGCTGCTGGCACACATTGGGCTTCAACTCCGGAGCAATCAGATTCTCTTTGTAGCTGTCTTGCCCCAGCCGCTCTTGAGGGACGGGCGCTCACAGCTGTGGGTGAAGTTTGCATGTCGAGGACAGGAAGCGTCTATCTTTATATTCCAGCATTAACGAGCCTCGATCTTATTGAAATGGCACTTTCTTTCTCCTCCTAATAAACGAGAATGTATTTTTTTTTTAGCTCTTCCTCCATCACTTGATTCTCAAGTCTGAGTTGTCTGAGGGCTTAAAACACTTCCGACTGCACCGTCACATTTTTAACATTTTCCTCTCCTGAAGAAGAGAAGCAGAAAAAGGGAGAAAAAAAAAGCTGATTGCATTAACAGGAGTATGGAGCGCAAAAAAAGGGAGGTGATGGTGCTACATTCTCTGGCTGAAACCTCACTAAGAGGAATGTGTTTGGTTCAGAAAACTTGATAGACTGGAGCATAAGGGAAAAGGAAGCAGAAAAGGATATACGATGCTGTGTTCATCCCCTCACCCCACCCCTCAGCCCAGCCACACAGGCATTTGTTGAGCACCTAATGTGTGATGGGTGCTGTCCAAGGTGCTGGAACTACAAGCATGAACAATGTGAATAAAACCCTCTTGGCACATAGAATGCGTGGGAAGACATCGTAAGCTGCTAATGACATAATTAACTATCAGAGTCCACAATTTAAATGCAAATTGTTCAACAAGGAAGGGAGCCCAGGGGCAGACTTTGACTAAATTTTCAGTTCCGAGCTGGCTGCAAGGTCCAGCCAAGCCCTTTCTTGAGCAGGGTCGGATTTGGGGCGTACAGGGAATAATCAATGGGCCAATGAGTGAATGGAAAAGGAAGGGGCACCAAAATTCATTCATCTGGCAAACATTTATTGAGCAACTACTGTGTCTCAGGCCCTGAGCTAGGCACTGAGGCTACAGGGGAAGCCAAGACAGGGAATATTACTGTTTTATTATTTTTTTTAAGCAGATGAGGAAACGGAGGCTCAAAGAGATATGACTTCCCCAGAGTTTCAAGGTAATGAAGTGTCTGACTCCAAATTCAGGGATTCCTCTTTTCTATCAAGTTCTGATCCTCAGAGGAATGGCTGAAAAGGTTTCATGGCAGAAGAGGACAGGAGGGCAGGAAGCGGAGGGAGAACGGAGAGAAGAAAGAGGAAAAAGGGACAGGAAGGAGAAAGGGAGATGGAGGAGGGGGGAAGGAAGAAGAGAGAGATGGAGGGAGAGGAAAGAAAGAGGAAGGATTGGGAGGAAGGGAAAGGAGGGGAGAGGGCGATTTTTTCTGCACAACTTCTGAAGAGGAGGAGCAGGGTCAAAGGAAGGAGATTAAAGGAAGTGGCGGGGGCAGGGGGTTGAAAGGAAACATCATCTGACTCTCAGCATTGGCCAAAACCAAGGTGCCTCTCCTGTGCAGGGAGTGAGGCTCCCATCGTTGGAAGTATGCAAGTCCAGTTTGTGTCGGGAATGGTTCTCTGCTCTGTGAAATCCACTGACCACTGACCTCTCAGGCCTCTCACCTTGCCCTTGATTTGAGATCAGACGGGGCTTCCACCTGAGACTTAGGGACAGCCTTTGCACAGAGAGCGTTTCCAGTTCTGGCTGTGTTGTGCGGGTGTGGGCTGGTCCTCAGGCTTTCTGTGTCTCGCCTGTAAAATGTGGCAGTAACAGCACAGACTTAGGGTTGCAAGGGCAGGTGTCATCGGAAAGCCCCGGGAACAGTGATCTGGAACAGAGGCTGCACTTGTGAAATGCTGTTTCAGGCACCGCCTCCAGCCCTGGTGTCATCTGGGAACTCTGACTGTCTTTGGACCTTTTATTTATTTATTTTTAGAGACGGAGTCTCGCTCTGTCGCCCAGGCTGGAGTGCAGTGGCGCGATCTCAGCTCACCACAACCTCCATCTCCCAGGTTCAAGTGATTCTCCTGCCTCAGCCTCGTGAGTAGCTGGGAATACAGGCACGCACCACCACGCCTGGCTAATTTTTGTATTTTTAGTAGAGATGGGGTTTCACCATGTTGGTGACGCTGATCTGGAACTCCTGACCTCGTGATCCGCCCGCCTCGGCCTCCCGGTGTCTTTGGATCTTGATGAGGGTCTGGTGGATACTGGCAGTGGCTGGCCCTGAGAGTGACGTCATTGGTGCCTCCCACTCCACCCTCTGGGGACTCCTGTTAAAGTGCTCAGGGGAACACAGCTAGGCAGAAGGGTAGAACAGGCACCAATACATAGTCGCTGGGGCGCAGGTGGCCCGGCCTGGGGGCAGGAGTGTGCACACCTCAACCTTGCTGCACAGGGCCTGGCGGTAGCAGCTGAGAGGCCAGGAAACTGGGGCATTCTGGGTTCTGCCCCTGACTGGTATATACATCCGTGGGTCAAATCCTGGTCAGGTAGCAGCCCCCTGGACCCCCATCCTCTGGGTTAATGATGAACATGTGGCCCTCATTGATGCCTGCAGGTTTTCCAGGTCCCACGAAGCCTACAAGGAGGTCAGAAGTGTGGCCGAGGGTCACTCCATCGCTGTCCGCAAACTGGCCACTTCTCCCACTCCCTCAGCCTCTCCCTGGATTTAGCCCCAGCATCGCCCACCTGGGTCAGCGCAGCGGTCTCCACCCTGGTCTCTTGGGTCCTACCCTACCTCCTCACAGTGTTCTCCCACAGCAGCAGCCAGAGGGTGCCTGTGAGCATCTGAATCAGGTCCTGCCCCTCCTCTGCCTGTGACCCTCCATGGCTCCCACCTCCCTCAGGGGAAAGGCCCAAGTCTTCCTGCGGCCAAGAAGTCCCTGCACACCCTGCCCTGTTCCTGCCCTCTCTCCCCCTCCTCCCCTCCTAACTCTGCTCCAGCTACACAGGCCTCCATGCTGATCCTCCAATTCGCCAGGCACGGTCCTGCCCCAGGGCCTTTGCATGGGCTGTGCATTCTACCTGGAAAGCTCTTTTCTCACATCATCCTGGCCTCTGTTCAAACAGCACAGTGATGAGCTGGGTGCGGTGGCTCACGCCTGTAATCCCAGCATTTTGGGAGGCCAAGGCGGGTGGATTGCTTGAGGCCAGGAGTTCAAGACCAGCCTGGCCAACATGATGAAATCCCATGTCTACTAAAAATACAAAAATGGGTCAGGTGTGATGGTGCACGCCTGTAATTCCAGCTGCTCTGGAGGCTGAGGCAGGAGAAGCGCTGGAACCTGGGAGGTGGAGGTTGCAGTGAGCCGAGATCATGTCACTGCATTCTAGCCTGGGTCACAGGGACGCTTTCTGTGACCACCTATGTGTAGCTGCACCCCTAACCTTTCCCCTTTCCTGTTTCATTTTCCTCCCTGGCCTGTCCCATTTGACCCAGGGTAGATTTTTTTTTTTCAATCTGGTTCGTGCCCATCTCTCCCATTGAAAACGTCAGCCCATGAGGGCTGGGGTTATTGCCCTATTTTGTCCCCTGCTTTTTTCGTGATGCTTAGAACAGTGCCTGGCACTTGGTAGCTGCTCAATAAATATCTGTTGGATGCATAAGTGAATTAAGGAATGAGCTAAGGCCATTCATACCTAAGGCCAGAAGCCCAGTCCTGCCTCTCCCAAGCTATGGGAGGGTCAGTACCATGCTTCCCTCGCTGAGCCTGAGTTTGCTCAGCTGCAAAAAGAGAACAAAAATAGTCTGGGATGGGCGCAGTGGCTCACGCCTGTCATCCCAGCACTATGGGAGGCCTAGGCGGGTGGATCACGAGGTCAGGAGTTCGAGACCATCCTGGTCAACATGGTGAAACCCCCTCTCTACTAAAAATACAAAAATTAGACCGGCATAGTGGCACATGCCTATAATCCCAGCTACTTGGGAAGCTGAGGCAGGAGAATGGCTTGAACCTGGGAGGCAGAGGTTGCAGTGAGCCGAGATCGCGCCACTGCACTCCAGCCTGGGCGACAGCGTGAGACTCCATCTCAAAAAAAAAAAACAAAACAACAAATCGATCTGATCGCAGAGGGTTCATTTTTGCTGCATGAGAAGGTCTTGGGTCACATAACAGGTGGTCATCCTTATGGAAGCTTTTGTTCTTCTATGACTGTGGCCTTCCCGGCTCAGAAACCAATGTTTGGGTTTCTTTCTGTTCCCCCCTCCAACAAAAATAAGTTATGACAATATTGGGGAACAAGGACAGTGAGCACAGGCTGGGGGACCCGTGTGCTGCATCTGAAATGCCGCAGCAGCCCTGAGCCCCTCGGGCATCAAAAAAACTCCTCCCCAGGGCCCCGGAGTGCCAGGCTCAGGCAGAGGAGTTGGAGCGGGTAATTGGGACACATCTCCAGTAGATTTATTTAGCCCTTCCCGTTTTATCCTGTGCAGCATCCCCGCTGCCAGGACGATCCCACTCGCAGCCTCACGGCCTCAGCCTCCTGGTCTAAGCCATTCCCTGTGGGCCAGGGTGGGTGGGAGCCAGCGAGGGTGGCGGCGCGAGGGTTAAGTTCACATCCATGCCTGCTGTTTCCTCTGAAGGTGTGAAATAACAATATGGCGCGGTGGCTCACGCCTGTAATCCCAACACTTTAGGAGGCCGAGGTGGGCGGATCACCTGAGGTCAGGAGTTTCAGACCAGCCTGGCCAACATGGCGAAACCTTGTCTCTACCAATACAAAAATTAGCGGGACGTGCTGGTGCAGGTCTGTAATCCCAACTGCTTAGGAGGCTGAAGCAGGACAATCACTTGAACCCCAGAGGTGGAGGTTGCGGTGAGCCAGGATTATGTGACTGCACTCTGATCTGGGCAACAGAGCAAGACTCCATCTCAAAAAAAAAAATTGTGACATCTATTAAGCACCTGCTGTGTGCCACATACTGCTCTAAGACCTGCACGTGATGAAACTCAACTAGAAGCTGTTCATGGATGTTTGTTGATTGACTTCCAGACCGGCCTGCATAGCGTTTAACATGGGGTGGGTTGAATAGCTCGGTAGGATTGCTGTTTGCTAACTTTCAGAAGTGCTCTGTGTCCAATCTAAAGATAGGTAAACCAAGCTTAACATTACGATCCGAAGGAAAATATGCAAAGGAAAAAAAGCACATAAATGAGCGTGTCATTGGAAGAAGAATATACTTCCAGCTGGCCCCACATTAGTTAGGGTGATCTGTGCCTTACTTCCTTTCCCCTCCCCCAGCTCAGGATCCTCTAACTTTGCCCAGAATAATCCCTTTCCCCTTACCCACCCCTCCAGGATATCTGCAACTCCCCTCTCTGTTACCCAAGATGCGTACAGGTACAGTATGCAAACGAGGTGAGTTAACCCTTTTCACACCTACGCAAGGTCTCTCAAACTCAGCAGGTATCCAGCCAGCCCCATGGTAAACTCCCTTCTCTGGGGAGGGTGGATAAGCTCCTGCCTGTCCCAGGCTCTAGCTCAGCTCTCATGGTGACAAAAGATGCAGGGGACTGTGGGCTGGGAGAGTCAGGAGGGCTTCCTAGAGGTGGAAGGGCATAAAGTGGCAGAGATAGGCAGAGGAAAAGCCAGATGGTGGGAACAGCTGGAGAAAACATCCAGAGACAGGAACGCCTGGGAAGGAACAGGACAGCTTCTGTAGTCCGGCTGACCTGTGCTCCAGACGTGTCCCTGGGCCAGTGACTGCACCTCCCCAAGCCTCAGTTTCTTCCACTGTGAAATGGGTCTGTGAAGGCCCATGCTGCCTGGGTGTCAGCATATTTCAAGGAGCTGGTTCATCCTGTCCTCACTTTAATCCTGCTCAAACTTCCTTCCGTGCGGTGCATACCGTCCGTTACTTCATATTTTACTTACATCCACTTGTTTGCTTTTAGCTAACTAATATGGGTTGGCCATGTCCCACTCAAATCTCATCGTGTGTGTGTGTGTGTGTGTGTGTGTGTGTGTGTGTGTGTGTTTTGAGACAGGGTCTCACTCCATCTCTCAGGCTGGAGTACAGTGACATGATGCCAGCTCGCTGCAGCCTCTGCCTCCTGGGTTCAAGCAATTCTTCCACCTCAACCTCTCAAGTAACTGGGACCACAGGTGCACACCAGCACGCCCAGCGATTTTTTTTTTTTTAGTAGAGATGGGGTTTCACCATGTTAGCCAGGCTGGTCTCGAACTCCTGACCTCAGGTGATCCGCCCACCTCAGCTTCCCAAAGTGCTGCAATAACAGGTGTGAGCCATTGCCTGACCTCATCTTGAATTGTAATCCCCATTTTCCCCATGTGTCGTGGGACGCACCTGGTGGGAAGTGATTGGATCTTGGGGGCGGTTTCCCCGTGCCGTTCTCCTGAGAGTGAGCAAGTTCTCACGAGATCTGATAGTTTCATCCATGTTTGGCAAGTTTCTCCCTCTCTCATTCTCTCTCCTGCTGCCCTGTGAAGAGGTGCCTTCTGTGATTGTAAGTCTCCTGAGGCCCCCCCAGCCATGTGGAACTGTGAGTCAATTAAAGCCCTTTTCTTTATAAATTACCCAGTCCCAGGTATTTCCTTACAGCACTGTGAGAATGGACTCACACAATAACTAAAAGTCTCTTTTTATCTTTTATTTATTTATTGAGACAGGTCTCACTCTGTCACCCAGGCTGGAGTGCAGTGGTGCCATCTCAGCTCATTGCAATCTCCGCCTCCTGGGCTCAAGCAATTCTCCTGCCTCAGCCTCCCGAGTAGTTGATTACAGGTGGGGAACCACCATACCTGGCTGATTTTTATATTTTTCAAAAAAGACAGGGTTTCACCATGTTGGCCAGGCTGGTCTCGAACTCCTGACCTCGGGTGATCTTTTGGCCTCTGCCCCTCAAAGTGCTGGGATTACAGGTGTCAGCCACCACACCTGGCCTAAATGTCTCTTTTTCTTCTTTTCTTTTTATAAATGTCTCTTTTTGAAAGAATTTTTTTTGTTTTGAGATGGAGTCTCCCTCTGTCGAAGGCTGGAGTGCAGTGGCATGATCTTGGCTCACTGCAACCTCCGCCTCCCAGATTGAAGCGATTCTCCTGCCTCAGCCTCCCTTTTAGCTGGGATTACAGGTGTGTGCCACTAAGCCCGGCTCATTTTTGCATTTTTAGTAGAGACGGGGGTTTCACCATGTTAGCCAGGCTGGTCTCGAACTCTTGAGCTCAGGCAATGCACCTGCCTTGGCCTCCCGAAGTGCTGGGATTACTTTAGGTCCTGTCTCCCTGGATGCAAGTACAAAAGGAAGGAAACCACAAATGCAAGTAGTAATGTAACAAGTCAAATGAATAAGTAAGACCAAAGTTTACAAATAAAAACAATAAATACTGCAGCCATGAAATTAACAGATCCTGGAGATATTAACAAGCTCAAGGGAAATAATCTGTTCTTAGCCAGGAATAACTTTGGCAGGCAGTGATTCTGTAGTGTTTCATGCTCAGTACATAGAACTTAAAATCACTGTGTGAAGCCAGCATGGTGGCTTACATCTGTAATCCCTGGGCTTCGAGAGGCTGAGGAGGGGGAGGAGCACCTGGGGCCAGGAGTTCGAGACCAGCTTGCGCAACATAATGAGACCCCGCCCCCTATGTTTACCAAAAAAAGAAAAAAATTTGGCCGGGTGTGGTGGCTCATGCCTGTAATCCCAGCACTTTGGGAGGCCAAGGCAGGCGGATCACAAAGTCGGGAGTTCAAGACCATCCTGGCCAACGTGGTGAAACCCTGTCTCTACTAAAAATACAAAAATTAGCTGGGCATGGTAGTGCCTGCCTGTGATCCCAGCTACTCTGGAGGCTGAGGCAGGAGAATTGCTTCAAGTCTGGATGTGGAGGTTGCAATGAACTGAGATCTCACCACTGCATACCAGCTTGGGTGACAGAGGGAGACTCAGTCTCAAAAAGATTTTTTTTTAATTAGCTGGTGTAGTGGCACACGCCTGTAGTCCCAGCTACTCGGGAGGCTGAGGTATCAGGATCACTCCATCCCAGGAGTCCCAGACCAGCCTGGGCAACACGGCGAAACCCACATCGCTACAAAAAATACAAAAATGAGATGGGTGGGGTAGTGCACCCTGTAATCCCAGCTACTCAGAGGCTGAGGTGGGAGGATTGCTTGAGTACAGGAGTTCAAGGCTGCAGTGAGCTTGCTCATGCAACCACACTCTAGCCTGGGTGACAGAGCAAGACACTGTCTCCAAAAAAAAAAAAAATTAACATATGGCCTCTCTAAGGTCCAAGTGCCACACTCAGGGCCCACACTGATGGCACTGGAAGGCCCTTGGCTTGGTAAAGCTTGTGGCAGGGGTCCAGATGGCATTGCCAGGCATGTCCCTCTGACCCTGCACACAACACCCAGCACAGACCCCACCTGGTGGGGAGCCTCTCTCCTTGAGAAGGGATGAACCAAGAGGCCCTGTCTGCATGAGAAGACAAGGAAGGCCTGATTTGAATTTGTCATTGTGTCCCCCAGGGAGAGGGGGAGAATAAAGCCTCTTGATCTTTTCCAGGCCCTAGTGCTGGGAGGCTGGCTGCAAGGCATCCCCTTGCCTCCCCCAAAGCCTGGACCTTATTGCAATCAACAAAGGATGCTCATGATTTATGGGCTAGCGATTCTCCTGCCTCAGCCTCCCTATTAGCTGGGATTACAGGTGTGTGCCACTAAGCCCGGCTCATTTCTGCATTTTTAGTAGAGACGGGGGTTTCACCATGTTAGCCAGGCTGGTCTCGAACTCTTGAGCTCAGGCAATCCACCTGCCTTGGCCTCCCGAAGTGCTGGGATTACTTTATGTCCTGTCTCCCTGTCTGGCGTCTCTTGTCATATATTTTGGGGATGTCAAGCTCCTTGTCCAGGAGTAGGTAAAATCCTTGAGGGGTATCGGCGAAGCCACTGTCAGGGAAAGGGTCTTTTATGGGGTTGAATTGCATTCCCCTAAAAGAGAGATGTTGAAGTCCTGAGCCCTGGGACCTCAGAATGTGACCTTATTTGAAAATAGGGTGTGTATAGAAGCAAAGTTAAAATGAGGGCATTCGGGTGGGTCCTCATCCCATATGATGGGTGTCCTTATACAAAGGGGAAATCTGGACACAGACAGACCCACATCGAGGGGGGATGACGTGAAGAAGAGACACAGGGAGAAGGCGGCTGTCTGCAAGCCAAGGAGTGAGGCCTCAGGAGTAACCAATCCTGGCCGGGCGTGGTGGCTCACACCTGGAATCCCAGCACTTTGGGAGCCTGAGGCAGGTGGATCATCTGAGGTCAGAAGTTCGAAACCACCCTGGCAAACATGGTGAAAAGAATTTGTGTTGGAGACAGAGTTTCTTTCTTGTTGCCCAGGCTGGAGTGCAGTGGCGTGATATCGGCACACGTGGCAACCTCCGCCTCCCAGGTTCAAGTGATTCTCCCGCCTCAGCCTCCCGAGTAGCTGGGATTACAGGTCCCCACCACAACACCTGGCTAATGTTTTCTATTTTTTTTTTTTTTTGGTAGAGATGGGGTTTCACCATGTTGGCCAGGGTGGTCTCGAACTCCCAACCTCAGGTGATCCACTCACCTCAGCCTCCCAAAGTGCTGGGATTACAGATATGAGCCACTGTGCCTGGCCTTTTAGAACATTTTTAATATTTTAATTTTAGAACATTTTAATCACCTGGAAAAAAACCCATCCATTGCCTAATTCCAGATCATTAAGATTTATGCCTCTGTATTTTTTTCCCCAAGAGTTTTTAAGCTCTTACATAGACCTAAAAGGTCTATGATCCATTTTGAGTTGATTTTTGCATATGGCGTGAGGTGGGGGTTCAACTTCATTCTTTTGCACGTGACTATGGAATTGTCCTGGCCCTACTTGTCAAAGACTATTCTTTCCCCAGTAAACGTTGATGAAAATCAATTGGCCATAGATAAGAGGGTTTATTCTGATCTCTCAATTCTACTCCACCAATCTATATGTCTATTCTTACGCCAGGATGTCATGTCCTGGTTATAGTAAGTTTGTAATAAGTTTTGAAATTAGAATGTTTGAGTCCTCCAATTTTATTCTTTTTCAAGATTGTTTTGGCTGTTCTAAGTTCCTTGAACGTTCTCACATGAATTTTAGGATCAGCTTGTCAATTTCTGCAAAAAAGCCAACTGAAATTTTCACAGGGATTGGGTTGAATCTGTAGATCGGTTTGTGGAGTACAGACAGACATCTTAACAATGTTATTCTCCCAATCCATGAGCATGGGATGTCTTTCCACTGATTTAAGTCTTCTTTACTTTAATCTTTCAACATTTTATTATTTTTATAGTGTAAGTTTCACTTCTTTTGGAAATATATTGCTAAGTATTTTATTCTTTTTGATCGATTGTAAATGGAATTGGTTTCTTAATTTCATTTTGTTTATTGCCACTGCATAGGAAACACAATGGATTTTTGTGTATTGATTTCATATCCTGCCGCCTTGATGAATTCGTTTACTAGTTTTAATAGGTTTTTAGTGTATCCCTTAGGATTTTCTACATGCAAAATGATGTCATGTGCAAGTAGAGATACTTTAATTTCTTTGTTTCCAGTATGAATGCCTTTTCTTTTCTTTCCTTGCCTAATTGCCTGGTTATAGCCTTAAGTACAATGTTGAATAGAAGTGGTGGGAGGGAACGTTCTCATCTTGTTCCTTATCTTAGGGGGGAACATCCAGTCTTTCACCAAAAGTATGATACAGATATGAGCCACTGTGCCTCTTATTAGGTTGTGCGTCTGACTGCAGACGCCTCTTATTAGTTTGAGAAAGTTTTATTCTATTCCTAGTTTGTTGAGTGTTTTGCTAGGAAAGGATATTGAATTTTGCAAATGGCATGACCAGGATTTGAACACATGCCTTCCCAAATCCTCCAGCGCTTCCCCAATCGGCTAACCCAGTGGACTCCCAGATGAACCCCACATGGAGCCCAGCACAGAGCAGGTGTGCAGCAAACAGGATGTTCCTATCTGTTCCTTTTCTCTTTGGCACTTGAAGTGAATTTGCAGGGAGAGAGAGACGGAGAGAGGAGCAGAGAGAACACTTAATTTGAAGTAACATACAATGATAGTGGAGTCTCTGACATAGGCAGAGTTTAGGGGAGATGCTTTGGACCTGTCTCCCAGGAATTTAAGGCTGAGTTCTTTGCAGACAATCCCAAACCAGGCATGAAGAGTCTTGTTTGTACACAGTGATGGGAGGCTGATGGTTCCCCTGGAGTTATCTCAACAAAACCACAATGGAGCTAATTACCAGGTTCTGGGAGAGGCCGAGGCAGAGGCTGGTCTGGCAGAAAAGGAAGAGGAGGGTGGGAGAGTGGGAAGAGCACCCACCCACCCCAACAAGTTTCCTGCAGAAGATGTAAATGTTCATTGACTGAACTTTTCACCCAGCCGTGACTCACACCTTCAGCGTGCGTGCCAGGCGCCACGATCAGCAGACAGGAGAGAGACCCAGAACCCACCACGCCCCAGCTCCCAACGTGAGTGTTTTTCCTGCTGTAGAACTTGGAAGGTGGAGCCACGCCCCTGGGGACAGCACGCCCTCCTTGCTTCTCTTCAAGCCTCTGCTTGCAGGAAAGCTTAACTTGCTGCTATTGTGTCTTTAACACCTTTCTGACACGTGTCAATTTCCTGGGGCTGTCCAGAGGCTGCAACAGCATCAGACTAGAATGTTCTGTTTTAGGCTTGGCTGCATGCAGTGGCTCACACCTATAATCCCAGCACTTTGGGAGAGGGAGGTGGGAGGGTCACTTGAGGCCAGGAGTTTGAGACCAGGCTGGGTAACAAAGGGAGACCCTGTCTCTACAAAAAACTTAAAAATTAGCCAGATGTAGTGGTCTGCGTCTGTCATCCCAGCTACCTGGGCAACTGACCTGGGAGGATCACTTGAGCCCCAGGAGCTGAGGCTGCAGTGAGCTGTGACTGTTACACTGCGCTTCAGCCTGGGTAACAGAGTGAGGCTCTGTCTTGAAAAAAAAGAAAAAAAAAGAATTATATAATGTTCTGTTCTTGTGGTATCGACTTGTGTGAATATCTTTTGTTTCTGGCTAGGGAACCATCGTTTTCTCATTTACACTGACTGCTTTTTTTTTTTTGAGACGGAGTTTCGCTCTTGTTACCCAGGCTGGAGTGCAATGGCGCGATCTCGGCTCACCGCAACCTCCGCCTCCTGGGTTCAGGCAATTCTCCTGCCTCAGCCTCCCGAGTAGCTGGGATTACAGGCGCGTGCCACCGTGCCCAGCTAATTTTTGTATTTTTAGTAGAGACGGGGTTTCACCATGTTCACCAGGATGGTCTCGATCTCTTGACCTCGTGATCCACCCGCCTCGGCCTCCCAAAGTGCTGGGATTATATGTGTGAGCCACCGCACCCAGTCTTTTTTTTTTTTTTTTGAAAGGGAGTTTCTTTCTTGTTACCCAGGTTGGACTACAATGACACAATCTCGACTCACTGCAACCTCCACCCTCCGCATTCAAGGGATTCTTCTGCCTCAGCCTCCCAAGTAGCTGGAATTAGAGATGCCAGGTGCCCACCACCACATATGGCTATTTTTTTTGTATTTTTAGTAGAGATGGGGTTTCACCATGTTGGCCAGGCTAGTCTCAAACTCCTGACCTCAGGTGATCTGCCCACCTCGGCCTCTGAAAGTGCTGGGATTACAGGCATGAGCCACTGCGCCCAGCCTACGGTGACCACATTTATCAAACAGTTCTTTCTTGAGTCTGCACCTGGTGGTAGGTGGCAGGACCTTGCCTCGAGCCTTAGAGGCACAGCAAGGAAGCCTGAGAGGCTGGTGCAGAGTGAGCAAGGGTGAGAGAGGGAGGAGGGGAGGGCATGGAGGGGAAGGGGCAGGTTGTACAGAGCTTCGTGGTCTTTTGCCCTACATGAGATATTTCCTATCTCCTCCCAACACTGTTAATTCTAGGAATTTCTGCTCTGTTGCCCAGGCTGGAGTACAGTGGTATGATCTCTGTTCACTGCAACCTCCACCTCCTGGATTCAATAATTTCTCCTGCCTCAGCCTCTTGAGTAACTGGGACTACAGGCATGCACCATCATGCCCAGCTAATTTTTGTATTTTTAGTAGAGATAGGGTTTACCACGGTTGGCCAGGCTGGTCTCGAACTCCTGACCTCAAGTGATCCACCAGCCCCCCAAAGTGCTGGGATTACAGGCATGAGCCACTGTGCCTGGCTGCTACAATGTATTTCACATCTGTTTTCTTTGATTGCTCACAAAATCCCGCAGAGGTACAAGTGGACATCCCTCTTTTCCAGATGAGGACAGCTAGGCTCACAGTGTTGTGAGCGCTCGTTCAAGGTTACTCCCCAAATAGCTCACCGGGCTGGGGTTCATGCCGTGATCAGCCCCTCCACAGTTAGCCATCTCATTTTACTGTGGCTCCACCAATTACGCAAGGCCTGAGCACACACTGTGCCTGAGAAACCACGAGAAGCATTTGTGCACACCCCATTTGATCCTTCAAGACGGGGTCGTGCTCCCATTGCTTGGATGAGAAAACTGAGGCCTGATCGTCAGCGGTCAGGTCAGGGTCACCCCGCCAGGAAGAAAAACGAGTAGGCTCTGCAAACCTGGCCGCTGCACTGGCCGCTGGGAAACTCCGAGCTTAATTTAGGTTCCTTGCTAAATTATTCATCCTCTCCTCTCTCTTCTCCTGTTTACGACTTCCGCCTTATCGTTTTGTTCCCCGGGTTAATGCTTTTTGTTTATCTGCATCTTTGGCCCGGAATGAATGAATCAACAATTTTGGAGGAAAAAAAAAGCCAGTTCTACAGTTGAGTTCCTCTGTGGGCGCCAGGCCTTCTCCAAACATGTACCTTGAGGAAATAAATGCTTTCGACAGGATCAAAACACAAGGGCTGATGTACAACCTTGTTTGGTGGCTGTGAGCCCCCGAACCCCTTACCTTTGATAATATCTCCCTTTTATTTTTTACTTCCACCCCTCCCCCACCCTTTTAAAATTTTTTTGAGAGCCTTTCTCTGTTGACCAGGCTGGAGTGTGCAGTGGCATGATCTTGGTTCACTGCAACCTCCGCCTCCCGGGTTTAAGAGCATCTCCTGCCTCTGCCTCCCCAGTAGCTGGGACTACAGGCACCCGCCACCAAGCCTGGCTAATTTTTGTATTTTTAGTAAAGACAGGGTTTGCCATGTTGGCCAGGCTGGTCTCAAACTCCTGACCTCAAGTGATCTGCCGGCCTCAGCTTCCCAGAGTGCAGAGATTACAGGCGTGAGTCAGCGTGCCCAGCCCCTTTTTTCTGATTCCATCTTCAGGCACCCACAGGAGCCAGACAGCCACATTATAGCAATTCATCATCACACCCTCCTTGGAAGCAGAGGCTACCTTGCTTCATTTTACAGATGAGAGCGGAGATCCAGAGGCAAGTCCATTTACAGGTGGGGAAAGTGAGGCTCAGGGACTCACACAGTCAGTCAGTGTCTTAGCGGGGTTCCAACTGTGGCTCATCCTGACTCCAGGGCAGCAGGGGATGGTAATTAGGTAAGACCTGCGTAAAGTGCTTACTCTATAGGAAGTACTCCGTCATCCACTCGTTCATGTATTCAACCTACATGCAGGAGTCTCTGGAGCCACACTGTAGTGTAACTAGAATAAAAAAGGAATAGTGGGACCGGGTGCGGTGGCTCACGCCTGTAATCCGAGCACTTTCGGAGGCCAAGGCACCTGAGCTCAGGAGTTCAAGACCAGCCTGGCCAACATGGCGAAACCCTGTCTCTAATAAAAATACAAAAATCAGCCAGGCGTGGTGATGCGCGCCTGTAATTCCAGCTACTCAGGAGGCTGAGACAAGGGAGTCGCTTGAATCCAGGAGGGGGAGGTTGCAGTGAGCCGAGACCGCACCACTACATTCCAGCCTGGGCGACAGAGCGGGACTCTTTCTCAAAAACAAACAAACAAACAAACAAAAAACAAAACTAAACAAAAAAATGGGATAATGGGATAGAGCTGAGTAGGGCGCAGCTGGTAGGTGTGCTCAGGGAGGGCTTCTCCCAGATGCTGCTCATTTGAGCAGAAATTGGAAAGATGAGAAGGGGAAAGATCTTGGATACTCAAGTTAGAGGAATTCTAAGCAGCTGGCTGAGGCTGGAGGATCACCTGAACCCGGGAGTTTGAAGCTGCAGTGAGCTATGATCATGCCAGTGTACTAAGGCCCGGCTGACAGAGCCAGATACCTATCTCTTAAACAAAAAGAAAAGCAGCAGCAGCTGGCTTTGCTGGAACACAGATGCAGGGGACGGGGACAGGGTGGTGGGTGCTAATGAGAAAGTGCGAGCAGCAGAGAGGAGGCTGGATTTTATTCCAAGGGCACTGGGGAGCCGGGGCAGAGTTTAGAGCAGGGCACCGAAAGTGCTACGCCCTTCGCACCCAGGGCGCTGGGGCTCCCGCACGGACAGTAGCCCACGGGACCCTTCCCGCCACCGCCGCCGCCCACGTGTCCCGCGAAGCCCCGTGCCCCACGTGCTCCTGCGGCCCTTTAAACGCCCCGGGGCCACGTGACCGCGCCACGCGGTCCCATTGGCCGGGGGGCGTGGCAGCCGCGCGGCTGCGCAGTGACGCTCACGGGCCGGCCCTGCCCCCGACCCGGCGGCGGCGGCGGCGGCGGCGGCGCTGGCGGAAGGGATGACGTCACCGGCTGGGGGGGCGCGCGAGCCGGCGCGAGGGGAGCGCGAGCCGCAGTGAGTGTCCTCGCGCCGCCCGCCCGGCAGCCCGGCCGGCGCGCGCACGCCGCGAGCCGCTGGCGCTCGGGCTCCGCTCGGATCCCATGCAACAGCCAGGATGTGAAGCGGGGCAGAGCCGGGGGAGCCCAGCCCAGCCAGCCTCCAGGTAAAGCCAGAAAAAAACCCATGGATTCCCGGAAAGAAAAAATGCAGGCGCTCCGAGGGGGGTCTCGGAGGCGGCGAGTGGGCAGCGCGCCGGCTTTGTGCCGGGGAAGCCAGCACGGCCATTGTGCTCGGAGGATGCTCGGCTGCAGCCGGTCGCACGCCCAGCCGCTGCGCCCCGGGAGCTGCGCCCGGACAATGCCCCGAGGGGCTGAGCCGGGGCCGCGCGGGGGGCGCTCGGCGGGCGGGCGGGGCTGGCTGGGGGGCTTCGCGCGCGGCGTGGGAGGGGGCTGGGCTGGAAGCGCCCGGAGCGCGGCGTTGGAAGCTGCCCAGCGCCGCCGGCTGCACCACCCCGGGCTGCGGGCGGGGCAGAGGCGCGGAGGGGGGCGCGCGTGTGCGCGGAGCAGGTGCCGGCCCCGGCGGCGCCCGGCCTGGGTCCCCGGGCGGGTCCTGGAGGCAGGGGGCGCTGTGCCGGGGCTTGGGGGGCGTGCGGGCGCCCCGGAGCGGAGAGGAGCCGGGACGGGTGGCTCGAGGCGGGGCGACTCTGGGGCTGCTGCGCCCGCCGCCTTTCCTCTCCGGCTCCCGCTCCCCCGGAGACCCCGACTCCACGCCGGCCCCCCGGCACACTCCGGGCCCTGTGGTTGCCTTCTGGAGGTCGCCCCTCCGGCACTCGGGCCTTGCCCCACCCTTCTGCGGCCCGGGCGCCCCCTCCAGCCCCCCCGACCCCCAGGCGGGGCGAGCCTCAGCCCCCAGCCCCAGGGTCTCTGGCGGGCAGACGCGCACGCCCTGCACCCCAGTTTCCCCTGGGGGCTACGTGGGGATCCCGAGAGTGGGGAAGCCGCCCCTGAAGCTGCCAGCCCCGCGGGTTCCGCACGCCCCGGGAGCCCCCTGGGGGCTGCAGGGGGAGGGGCGGTGACGTCATCCCGGGGGGCGGGGCCGTCGGAACCGGGTTAAAGGGGGCGCGGGGCGTGCCCTGAGGGGAGCCCCCCAGGTTGGAGCGCCCGCGCCTGGGGTGCGAGGGTTCGGCCAGGCTGCGGCCAAGTTCACCGCTGTTTGTGAGAATCTCTCCTGAAATTAGATCGTCCCCTTCGGACCTCCCCCCTACAAATCCTGGACATTTCCCCCCAATCCCCCCTTTCCCAAATTGGGGAACTCCCCTCCGGCCGCTTTCTCTCCAGAATCCTCAAATCAGGGAACCCTTCCCACAAACTGGGAATCTTTTTTCCAACCACACCCCCCCAAACTGGGACCTCCTCCTTCGGTTGTCCCCCTTTTCCCAATCTCAGATCGTCTCCTCGTGAGTCTCTAAATATGCAGCTTCCGAGAACGCCCCTTTCTGGGCAACCCTTCCTGAAATTCAGCCACCTCCTGGGACCTCATCCCCCAAATTTACAAACCTCCCAGCGCATCACGGGGGTCCCTCTCCTCCCTCAGCTGGGATTCCCCTGCCCCTCCCCGTCACAGTCTAGGGGAGCTCCCTTCTGAGCACGGGACCCTTCTGCCTCTGGCCGAGCCCCTAAAATCATCCCGGCAGCCGCGGCTGGTGAAGGGGGTGTCCGAGGTGTCGGAGTCCGGGCTGAGCGGTAGGGATGATGTCTAGAGGCCGGACGAGGCTGGTAGAGACCCCTAGGGTCCCAAGGACGGGGACCCACCCGCTCCGGGCTCCCTCCGCCACCACCCGGACTTTGGCTGCTGGGACTCTGGCCTCCTCTGGGTGCCCCCCTATCGCTGCTGCCCTTGGGGTACAGGGGGTGGCGACGCCTCTTTGTCTGGGGCGCCCTTCTTCCCTGTCTGTGCCACCTTCCGCCCGGGAGAAGGGAGCCAACCCGAGCCTCTGCTCCTGCGATACCCGCGGCAGCTGCTGGAGCGTTTATTAATGGCCCAGGGACTTGGTCGAATCTGCCATTTGCATAACTCCCCTCCCCCTCCCCCTCCCAGGGTCCTTTCCTTTGTGCCCCCTCCCCCTGCCAATCGCGCCTGCCTTCTGTCCCTCTGCTCCTCTTTCTCTGCCAGCTGATATTTTGGCGGTGGAAGGCAGGCAGCTGGGGCTGGGGGCGGCTGCTTCCCGCCCCCAAATCCCACAGCCCCCCCCAGCTTGGGCCTGGGTCCCCGCCTGGGCGCCCCCTCCCCCCGCCCTCCACAAAGCTCTTCGTGGGGCATCTGTTTCTGGCTGGCGGGCTGGCGGTATCTTCATTCTTCCCCTCCAGAAAGCAGGGTCCTACCCTGTCCCCCAGGCCCCGGGGGACACCCTCACCATGACGGTGCACTTCTGCGTGGGGGCCGGGCCTCCCCAGCCCCCTGGGGGCCACCACCCGCCATACTCTGAGAGTTGGTCTAATTGGGCTCAGGCAAACAAGACGTCGCGGGAGGCCGGGGCTGCCTGGTGAGCTCACGCACTTTTCTATTTCTGCCACCCTGGCCGATGACATCGGTCCCCCCCAGGGGGTGACAGAGACTGTTCTGTCACTGGCTATCCTGAGACGCCGTCCTGAAAGGCGGTGGCCTGGCTCACTCCCCGATGGGTGACGGGTCATCTTGGTGTGGCCCGGGTGTGGCGCTGAGGGTACTACTGGTTTGGTAGGTCAGCTCCGGGGGCGGTTTCCTCCTCTCCAGGAAACGTTGAGGGCCTCTGAAGTCTTGTGTGGTGGGGACAGAGAAGGGGACATTCAAACCCCAGGTTCCTGCCTGCTGCCAGCATAGAAAAAAAACATCACTCCTTATCCCTGCTTCTCACTGCCGACCCCGGTTGAGTGAGGGTTCAGTGCGCCTTTCTTTTTTCCTGCCTCCCAGGGAATTTCAGGCGTCCTCCAGTGTCCACCGCCCCTGCCCGGAGACACAAGCCCATTTTCCCCCAATGCCGGGACCCCATGGAACAGGGGGAAGCTTCGCAGATGCCAGGGATTTCCTCCCAGCGTCTGGGTGGGCAGACCTGGAGCCATCACCGTGCACCTGTTATTTTTCTTCTCTGGGTTGCACGGAGCCTGGGGCTCTGCCTGGGTTTTCCGGAACTGGTGCCCGTCTGGAGGCAAATCCATCTCTACTCATCAGACATCTTTCTGGGAGGTGACTTGGTTTCCCCTTCTGCCTTCGGGGTCGGCGGTCAGCAGGAGTTCACGGACATCCGAGGGCAGTACATGCCTCCACTTGCCAAGAGAGGGAGACCTGTGGCTTCGCTGATTATTCCGGCGGCGGCATGGCCCCAGCCAATGGTCAGTGGGGTGGCCGGAGAGGGATGGGCAGGGACGGTGTGACTTGGTGGCGCGGCGTGGCAGTTCTACCCGGGCGCCCCGTGGCCCCGCATTCACCTGCTTTCCGTGACGGTGCAGCCGCCGTGTGCGTGGGGGAAGAAGGGGGGGCGTGGAGAGAATTCAGGATGGGGGTGAGCGGGAGGGAAAACCCTAAAAATAAAGACGGATATTTATAAACCCAGCGGGCTTGGGGGATAATTGACATAGCTTAATGTTTTTCGCCTGAGAGCAGTTCCTTCCCGCCCCCCCCCCCATTAGGCTCCATTTGCGGAGTCTGTTGGAGCCACAGGAAAACCTGGAGAGGAGCTTTAGGCTTGGTGGGCACGGTGCCGGCTGTGGCCCCCTTCTGGGAGGGTCTTGTGCTTTCTGGAAGGTGGTAGGGGTCCCAGAAAGGGGCACTCCCAGGCTCTCTGCATTTAGGACACCCTCCTGGCTCACCTTCCCATGGGTGGGCGTCCGCTTCTTAGAATTTGCAGGAAGGACGAGAACTCCTCTCTGGCAAAGCCTGTGCAGGCTGCCCTTCCTCCGTCCTTCCCTGCGGCAAAAGATGCCCAGGGTGGGAAATTTGAAGAGAGACCCCCCCGAACTGCTCACCGGGCAGAGTGGCTCAGCCTCCGGTGGGGACAGGAGGAGACGATGTTAAGATATAACTTGTGTTCCTCGCAGGATTTGCGTGGCAAGCTGATAGCAAAAAAAAAAAAGAAAGAAAACCCGAAATTCCCCGCGGGTTCACGGACAAAGGCGCGCATCCGGGCCTTGAAGGTTCGAGGGCTTTTCAAACTGTTAATTTTGTCACCTTCCCAGCTTACCTCGGTCTGGAATCGGAAGGCTGCCAGCTTGAGGCTGTGGCTTGTGGGGCAGAGGAGGGGGGTGCCGGAAGGGGGTTGAGGCTCAAATGCGTGACATTTTGTCACCAGGTGACATTCTGAATTGAGGAACGGGACCGTGGAAGGAGGAAGTGAAGCTTAGGGGATGTGATCGAGGGAAAGGGTGTCTGTTGTCTCACGCGGAGAGTGGCAACCGTGAAATACCCAGGAAACAGACGACACCCGGTCTTGCTAACCCCGAGGTTCAAGAGTGTGGAGTGTGTGGTTCCCCCACCGCCCCCCTTTTTCTTTAAGGAAAGAAAAGACTCTCAACCAAAAAGGGAAAAAGAAGGAAAAAAAGAACCCCCGACGTACCATTTCTGTCTTGTCTCTGGCTGATATTTGAGAAGCGCTGGGGAGGGGTTGTGCGTGGGGAATTTGAAAAATCAATTGGCTTACACTTTTGCAAAGGCGAAAACGATCGGGTAGGAGTGATTCGCGGACAGGCCTCGACTTCCACATCGCTTTATTTTTGTCTCTCTCTCTCTCTTTTTTTTTCTCTTCCTCCTCTGTGGAGCTGCCGGTCCCCCAACATCGTGGCCTGGCCAGACTGGACCTGGGGGTTGGTGCTATTCTGGGCTGGCCGTGGAATCCCCTCTTCTGTTCCCTGGAATCAAGCCACCCTCAGCGCCCCTCGGGGGCCGAGGGGATTCCACACCTGAAAATGAATGCAGGTTTCTGTGCGGGATCCCTGCTTCCTTCTGATTCCCTGGGATCCCACCCGGGTTAGGGACTCCCTCTTCCCGTGCCCATCTCGGTCACTGGGGCTGGATCATATATGTCCCTTTTCTTGGGGACAGATTTCATCTCGTACTCTCTTGATGTTCCCTGAGTGGCCCTGCTCCTTTTGAGTTGTTTTTGATCTTTGCTGTTAAGCCCCCTTGTAGGGAGGTCCAAATGTCTCCTGCTCCCCCCACCTGGAGAACTGAAAATTCTTGTTTTCCCTAGATCTCGCCTGCCTGCCTCCGTCCCTTCCTCTCTGGGTGACTTCACCTCTGTCCCTTCAGTTCCCTATGCAGGAACTTCCTCACTTACAAAACGAAGTTACCCCTCTGGCTTCCAGGTCAGAGTCCTGACTTGAGCCACCTGCCCCACTGGAGCTGTGCAAACTAGGGCGGGTGGCCTGACCTCTCTGTTCTCTCATCTCTAAGATCAGTACAGTCTCAGTCCACGTCGCTGCAAGCCGTGACATGAGATGCTTGGGAAACGCGCCTTCCCCTGGCTCCCGAGTCTGCTGTCAGCTGCGTGCCTCCGTCCTGCCGCTCCCGGATGCCCAGTCGGGGGTATCCAGCATAGCAGCGGACACGCCACAGCTCTGGAAGCCTGGGACCCCCGGATGAGGTGGGTGGTGGGGAGAGAGGCTGGGAAGACGCCACAGCGCCGCGCTGTCACGCGGTAATTGAATGTTAGTGGAAATTCAGGGGTTCTGGGGGAGCGAGGTTGGCGTGTCTGTGTGTGTATAATTTAATGCCGTTTATAATTAACCCCCGTGATCAGCAAATGAGGGGATGACGGGGGGATAATAACAGCTGCTCCGACTTATTTAGAGCTGGCACCCCGTGCCAGGCCCTTTGCTAAGTAAGCAAGTTACTAGCATCCTCATCTCCAACCTGCAATGCCCGTTCAGCGGAGTTGCCGTGATCTGAGCCCTATTTTGCAGAGAGGGAAACTGAGGCACAGAATGGGGCTTCCACTGGCCTGAGGTCACTCCACACAGCCCACAAGCCTTTGGATGCCACAGCCTGGATTCCTAACCCCTGGAAGGAGCTCTGCCCGATTGTCAGGGATGTTTGTTTGGACGGTATTCCACCTGCTGGGGGGCCACCTGAGTCGATGCAGAGGCCCCCCCACCCCCACCCCGCCCGCCGTCCCAGGCTCTTGGCTGCCTTTTCTCAGAGGTTAAGAGGAAGGATGCTGGACTGAGGCTGCACGGGGTTCACATCCCAGCTCTGCCACTTGTTGGCTGTGTGACCTGGGGCAAGTTGCTCAACCTGTCTGTGCTTCCGTTTTTCTCATCCGTCTAATGAGAAGAGTAACAGCACCCACCTTGAGGGTTTGTTAGGAGGAAGAAAGGAGGTAACGTGTGTAAGGACAGGCTCAGAACGGCGTGCCTGGAAGGTAGCCGCCGCCTCTGCTGCTGTTTTTGTTATTATTTGTGACAATGTGGGAGATATGTTGATAGTCGAAGGACCTGCCTGGCAGGGGCTCTCCAGTGTCCGCCCCCCCACTACCCCGCCCCCAGCCCCTCACTGGGGTCCAGCACCAGGGAGATGTCACAATGACTCAGCCGCTGCAAACTGGGGCGTTCCCCTTCACTGGCTGCTTAATCAAGGCCGCCCCACTTCTGCAGCGGGACCGGACGCCTGGCAGGAGCGGAACCGCGGGCGGCCGGGCTGGTGGACGGGGACGACACGTGGCTGCCTTGGGAGCTCCAGGCGCTCCAGAGATCCCAGATGTGGCTCCCAACTTCCAGATCCCTGGTGGGCCCAAGTGATCATCAAGGGGGCAGTTTGGGGGCTTTGACAGCAGTCCCCTGAGGGGCACTCAGGAAAGTGATCGGTTGGCAGGCACAGTGTGTGAGCGAGCATTCATTCATTCATTCATTCACTCACCAGTGCATTCATTCAGTCCCCCAGGATTTACTGGAAACCTGCCGCCAAGGAGCTGGGGAGCCAGAATCAAAGCAGCTGTAGGGCCTTGGGCTAGTTATGTGGCTGCTCCCTGCCTCAGTTTACTGATCTCTAAAATGGGTGCTTCGACGTCTCCTCTATCATGAGTGGAGACAGATGAACAGGAGTTTGGGGCAGCAAGGACAGACTGAGAGGCAGCTACCGCTTTGTGGCTGGAGGTGAGGAGCGCAGAAATGAGAGGAGGAGAGTTGACTCTAGCTGGGAAGACCGCACAGGACCCCCCACCCCAAGGAGTTTGAATTGGGTTTTTTGAATCGGGCTTTTTTTTTTTTTTTTGGTGAGACAGGACTCTCTCCGTTGCCCAGGCTGGAGAGCACTGGCACCATCAGGGCTCACTGCAGCGTCAAACTCCGGGGCTCAAGCAATCCTCCCACCTCAGCCTCTCAAGTAGCCGGGGACTACAGGCGTCCGCCAGCACTCCCAGCTAACTTCTTAATTTTTTTTTTTGTAGAGTCGATTTTCACCATACTGCTCAGGCAGGTCTCGAACTCTGGGCTCAAGCGATCTGCCTGCCTTGGACTACAGGTATGAGCCAACATACCTGGCGAATTGCGTTTTTCGTTTTTAGTTTATTTATTTGAGACAGAGTCTTGCTCTGTCACCCAGGCTGGGGTACAGTGGTGTGATCTCGGCTCACCGCAACCTCCACCTCCCGGGTTCAAATGATTCTCCTGCCTCAGCCTCCCGAGTGGCTGTGATTACAGGCACCCGCCACTACATTTGGCTGATGTCTATATTTTTAGTAGAGATGGGATTTCACCATGTTGGCCAGGCTGGTCTTGAACTCCTGACCTGAAGTGATCTGCCCGTCTCAGCCTCCCAGACTGCTGGGATGACAGGCATGAGCCACCTCGCCTAACAAATAGCATTTTTTTTTTGAGACGGAGTTTCGCTCTTGTCACCCAGGCTGGAGTGCAATGGCGCGATCTCGGCTCACCGCAACCTCCACCTCCTGGGTTCAGGCAATTCTCCTGCCTCAGCCTCCCGAGTAGCTGGGATTACAGGCACGCGCCACCATGCCCAGCTAATTTTTGTATTTTTAGTAGAGACGGGATTTCAACAAATTGCATTTTTTAGGCGTGCAGCCAGAGCTCCCTGAAAGCCCCCAGAGCTGAGCTGCCAACATCAGGGTCAACAGAAAACGCGGAGCTTCGGAAATACTTCCTGGAATGGCCGTCAGGCCGAGGCCCAGAGAGGGAGAGCAGCTTGCCCAAGATCACGCAGCCATGCCTGCCTGCCTGCCGCAGGGCCTTGCACAGGAAGATGGATAGGGACTCCTCATACCAGTCTGAAGGGAGAAACCGAGGCAGGAGGACACGGGGGTCGTGCGGTTTTCAAACTGTAATGCCAGTCAGGTCTGAAGTGTCCACTCCAGTGGGTCACGTGGGCTGGGCAGGCTCCTCAGCCTCCAGGGAAGCCCTGAATGGCTTCAGGACCAGACCTCTCAGTTTTTCCAAGGAAAAGCAGAAATTTAGATTTTAGATGAAAGTGCCCTATTTTGGTTGGGCGCGGGGGCTCACCCCTGTAATCCCAGCACTTTGGGAGTCTGAGGCGGGTGGATCACCCAAGGTGAGGAGTTCGGGACCAGCCTGGCCAACATGGTGAAACCCCGTCTCTACTAAAAATACAAAAATTATCTGGGCACGGTGGCCCACGCCTGTAATCCGAGCTACTCGGGAGGCTGAGGCAGGAGAATCGCTTGAACCTGGGAGGTGGAGGTTGCAGTGAGCCCAGATCGAACCACTGCACCCCAGCCTGGGTGACAGAGCAAGACTCTGTCTCATTTTTTTTAAAAAAAGCCCTATTTTGACATCCTTGGGCGTTCTTGTTTTCCTTAAAACATCTTAACACGGCACAGTACAGAAATCCAGGGCCACCGTGGGGTTTGGCCCCTTCCCCACCACTCAGAAGTCACGTGACCTCTGACACCTGCATTGCCACCCACGGGCCTCAGTTTCTGCGGCTGTGAAATGGGTTTAAGAATCGCAGCCACCTCCGTGGTTCCTTAGAGGCGTCGGTGTGAGAGCTCACAGAGCGTGCTGAGAGCAGGGCCTGGGCCAGCTCCACGTTCGATAGCGTTGGCTCTGATTGTATTACTGTTGGTCATAATGATGAACTTGACTTAAATTAAATGCTGCGCAGAAGGAAGCCGGCTGTCCCGGGGGGCAGGGCTGTGAATTATCTGCTGGCGGCAGGACCTGCTTTGCCATCCCTCGTTCTTTCTGTAGCGGACTCTGCTCTCGGGGCCGGGGCGCCCGGGTTCCCAGTGATTATTCGTTGAGTGTAGTGCTGTGTTTCTCAGCCAGGGTCATTTTTTTTTTTTGCTCTCTTGGGCACACTTGGTGATATTTGGGGACTTTCTGGGTGTTGTGTCTTGGGGGTGCTGCTGGCGTGGAGTGCTTGGAAGCCAGAGATGCTGCTTAACTCCCTGTGACACCCGGGGTGACCCCGTCCTGGAGAGTGACCCGACGTCCCCTGTGCTGATCGTGCCAGGCCCGGTGGTGGCTCGCGTCTGTAATCCCCACGCTTTGGGAGCCTAAGGCGGGAGGATTGCTTGAGCCTAGGCATTCAAGACCAGACTGGGCCACATAGTGAGACCTTATCTCTACAAAAAACTTAAAAATATATTAGCCCCTGTACTCCCAGCACTTTGGGAGGCTGAGGCGGGTAGATCACAAGATCAGGAGTTCAAGGCCAGCCTGGCCAAGGTGGTGAAAGACCGTCTCTACTAAAAATACAAAAAATTAGCTGGGCACGGTGGCACGTGCCTGTCATCCCAGCTACTTGGGAGGCTGAGGCAGGAGAATTGCTTGACCCAGAACCCAGGAGGCGGAGGTTGCAGTGAGCCGAGATTGTGGCACTGTACTCCAGCCTGGGCTACAGAGCGAGACTCCATCTCAAAAGTGTGTGTGTGTGTGTGTGTGTGTGTGTGTGTGTGTGTGTGTGTGTATTAGCCAAGGGTTGGGGTGCATACCTGTAGTCCCACCTACTGGGGAGGCTGAACTAGGAGGATCGGTTGAGCCCAAGAGTTTGAGGCTGTAGTAAGCTATGATTGCACCACTGCACTCCAGCCTAGGCAGCAGAGCAAGGCCCCCTCTCTTTAAAAAAAAAAAAAAAGAAACCCTGATTCATGCTCCTCAAGACCCAGGATGGCGAGGGAAGCCAGGCAGCCGGGACTTTGTCCCACACGGTGCCTTTGTCCCCACACCCTCCCTGACGCCTCTCGGGGCCAGAACACTTAGATTGCTAATGGGTTCTTTCCACGCACCTGTCCTGGTTCCACCGCCCCATTGATTATTGGAAGTGGGTAATCGCCCCTGTCGAATGAATTCTAGAGAGAGTGAACGGCCAGGGTTTCCGGCGACGGAGCTGGCTTCACCTCCCCGCTATCAGCAGATGCAGAGAGGCTGCCAGGTCTCGGGACTTGTTCTCTTGGTGTCACCTGGTCCCGCTGCGGGAAGGCCACTGGGGGGTCTGAACACCCCAGGTTCGAATCCTGACGCAGGCCCTACCTGGCTGTGTGAGATGACCTCATTGTTTCCTTCCCCCGAGCCTCGTTTTTCTCATCTGTGAAATGGGGGCGAGTCTTGCCTGGGGATTCAATGGTGTCACTTTGGTAACGGGCGCCCGAGCGGCACAGGAGTTGAACGCCTCTATCCTCCCCTCCCCCAGTGTCATGAAACGTTAGGGGAATTGAGCGTGGAACCTCAAACCCACATCTCCCAAACAGCTACAACAGAGCAGAAGTAACCCAAGCGGGCAGAAGTCCCCTGTCCTGGTGGCCGCTAAGTCTGCAGCTGGCGCCGGTGTGCCTGGCCCTGTGTTTTCTCATTTCGTCCTCGGAGCTGCCCTGAGAGGTGGCAGCTGTCCCCGTATCTTGCAGATGGAGAAACTGAGGCACAACGGAGGGATGAGAACTGGGAATTACAAGCTTTTTCTCAGGTTAACGGAGGTGTCATTTCTGGACAGGATGTCTTCTCTGCCCTCGAGGCTGTACCCAGGCCCAGCTTCACGGCCGGGGGCGTCACTTAGGGGCCCACAGTCCGAAGGGGCTGTGCCTAGATGAACGCTTTATGTGTTTTTGAGACGGAGTCTTGCTCTGTCACCCCGGCTGGAGTGCAGTGACGTGATCTCAGCTCACTGCAACCTCCACCTCCTTGGGTCAAGGGATTCTCCTGCCCCAGCCTCCCGAATAGCTGGGATTACAGGCACATGCTACCTAACCAGCTTGGCGGCTGGTTCTTGTATTTTTGGTAGAGACAGGGTTTCAGCGTGCTGGCCAGGCTAGTCTTGAACTCCTAACCTCAGGTGATCCACACGCCTCAGTCTCCCGAAGTGCTGGGTTACCGTATCCAGCCTGGAGATCCTCAGTGACGTTTGAACGAGGACAGCCCCACTGTTTCATTTTGCACAGGGCGCTGCGGATTAGCCACAACGTAGCCGGAAGGCCACTTCCCACAGTGGCCGGGAAGATGTTATCGGCCGGGTCACGTTTTTGCTGCTTGTGAGCTGTGTGACTTTGGGGAAGTCACTTTCTCTGGACGGCACCCCAGACTCCTCTCCGCGGCCCGCTGGCCTCGTCTCCCCTCCTCCTCTCCGTTTGTCCGTCGGCTCCACGCACACCCGTCCTCCTCCCGAGGTTTCTGACCAGACCCAGCCTTTCCATTGCCTCTGACACCCCTTGTTGCTTTCCCTCACGACTTGGCTCCGTCTGCAACCCCTCAGGACCTCAGCTCCGCAGCACCCCACCCACCCCGCCGATCAGCCCGGGATGAGATCCCGGGAGCTGCCGCCTGGCCTGCGCGTGCGGGCACCGGGGCGTCTGATGACCCTGATTAGGCAGGTAATGGGAAAGCCCCGCCTCGGCAGCTCACAGCAAGGGCCCCGTGGTCCTGCCGCTGCGGAGAGCCAGACACGGTGCCCTTGGGCAGGGAGGCCAGGAGGCTGCGTTCCCAGCGGAGGTGCCGTGTGCTCTCAGCTCCTCACTCACCCTGTGCGAGCTGGTGAACGTCCAAAGTGTCTGGCAGAAAGCCGTAAGGGCCGGGCGCGGTGGCTCATGTCTGGAATCCCAGCACTTTGGGAGGCCGAGGCGGGTGGGTCACCTGAGGTCAGGAGTTCGAGACCAGCCTGACCAACATGGAGAAACGCCATCTCTACTAAAAATACAGTCAGCTAAAATACGTGGTGGTGCGCGCCTGTAGTCCCAGCTACTCGGGAGGCTGAGGCAGGAGAATCGCTTGAACCCGGGAGGCAGAGGTTGTGGCGAGGCAAGATTGCGCCACTGCACTCCAGCCTGGGTGACAGAGTGAGGCTGTGTCTCAAAAAAGAAAACAGAAGCAGTAAGGAATGGCTTTGAGGGTGGTGTCTCTGAGGAACTGGCTTCAAGCCAGGGTTCTGAGGACAGCTGTCAGAAGGTCAGGGAACTCTACAGCAGTCTGAGATTTCCAGTCTCCTGGGGAGAAAGAGACCCAAAGGGTCTGGGGAACCCCAAAAAGTGTGCAGTGGTTGGGCCGGATGATTTTAAGGGAGTCAGCTGGTGGCCGGGCATGATGGCTTATGCCTGTAATTCCAACACTTTGGGAGGCTGAGGTGGGAGGATCACTTGAGGCCAGGAGTTGGAGGCTGCAGTGAGCTGGGATCCTGCCCCACTGCATCCTGGGCAACAGAGCGAGACCCTGTCTCTAAAAACAAAAAGAACGGAACCGCCCTGATGGCTGTTGGTCACCGTGTGTGTGTGGCCAGACAGGTGGAGAATTACTGGGGAGCCCGCGAGGAATGGGCCCGGCTTTCTTTGCGGGATCAGGTTTGGCCCTCGAAGACTCCAAGTTCAAATTGTCCTTTATCCACTTGCTCAGTGTGACCCTGGGGCGGTGGTTTTACCCTCTGGGGCCTCAGTGTTCTCATCTGCAAGATGGGGGTGAGACTGCCTCTTGGGTAGAAGCGTGTTGGTATTGGAAGGGTCGATGGTGGGCGTGCTTGGAGTAATCCCCAAACTGGCTCCAGTGTCATAAAACGCGGCATGATGATCCGTGTCCTCTGGAAGCAAGGTCGGGGGACCTCCCTGTAGGGCTGGGGGCGCTGGGGAGCGGCCGTGTCCGGGGGTATGGAGCCGTGCGCGGAGCCTGCGCACTACAATGTGGAGAGCGGGTTGCTGGCAGCCTGCGGCGAGCCCCGGGCAGACCGAATGGCAGGCCAGGCTGCCGCACTGGCAGGGACTGTGGGCGGGGCTGCCCCAGGGCCACCTCTGCCTCGATGGGGAAACAGTCGCACCAACATGGACAGAACCCTCAGCAGGTGTGGACGGTGAGGTCTGCGTCGAGGTCACTCTGCAGGGTCTTTAGACCCTATCTGGTGCTCTGCTGCCCCTTGCCTAAGGACTTGCCTGCCTCCCTCCCTCCTTCCTTTCCTTCCCTTCCCTTCCATCCTTTCCTTCCTCCTTTCCTCCCTCCCTCCCTTCCTCCCATTCCTTCCCTTCCCTTCCATCCCTTCCTGCCTCCCTTCTCTTCCATCCCTTCCTCCCTCCTTTCCTCCCTCCCTCCCTCCCTCCTTCCCTTCCCTTCCCTTCCATCCCTTCCTCCCTCCCTTCTCTTCCATCCCTTCCTCCCTCCTTTCCTCCCTCCCTCCCTCCTTCCCTTCCCTTCCATCCCTTCCTCCCTTCTTTCTTCC
>CM052668.1:3996672-4051033 GCA_028533165.1 Leontopithecus rosalia | reverse complement strand
CCATTCCCCCTCTCCCCATCCCCCCTCTCTCCCTGTCCTCCCTCTGCTCCAGCCACATAGGCCTCCTCCCTATTCCTCCAACATGCCGGGCGTGGCCCCGCCCCAGGGCGTTTGCACGGGCTGTGCCCTCTGATGCTTTTCCCCAAAATGGACCTACCTTCCTCCCTGCTGTCCTTCTTCACGCCTCAGGTCACTTTTAGGTGAGGCCTCCGCAGTCGCCGTGTTTAAGCCTGCCGCCTGCGCCGCCATACGGCGTCCTGTCTTCCCCTCTGCGGCCCTGGCTCACTGGAAGCCCTCGCCACCGTCTCTCTGTTGAATGCTTGTTCTGTTGTCGTTTGCGTGTTTTTGAGATGGGCTCTCGCTCTGTCGCCCAGGCTGGAGTGCAGCGGCGCGATCTCGGCTCGCCGCAACCTCCGCCTCCCGGGTTGAAGCAGTTCTCCTGCCTCAGCCTCCCGAGTAGCTGGGACTACAGGCGCGTGCCCGCACACCCCGGGGAATGTTTTTGTATTTTTAGTGGAAACGGGGTTTTGCCATGTTGGTCTGGCTAGTCTCGAACTCCTGACCTCAAATGATCTGCTCGCCTCGGCCTCCAGAGTGCTGGGATTACAGGTGTGAGCCTCCACGCCCGGCCTCCAATGCTTTGCACCCATTATGTGCTTGTCTCCTGCCCCACTGTGCCCGCAGCAGTCAGCACACAGTAGGGCTCCAGGCACACATTTTGCCTAAACAGCTGTCCCTTCCCGGGGAAGAAATGAGGCTCCCGGCTGCCGCGGTCTTCCTGCGGGCTGGTGGCACTGCTTGCGGGGAGCAGGTGGCTTCCACGTTGTCGCTCTTAACCACCCCCAGCCGGGAGTCGGCCAGTCGGGGCGGCCCGAGTCGGGAGTCGGTCCCCGCGGCTGCTGCTGCTCCCACCCCCGCGTTCTCACCTCAGCCTCCAGAAATAGCCCCTTCAAAATAGCCACGTCCCCGAGTTCCGGGCCGCTGCCTGCCCACGGCCGTGGTGCTGCGCTGACGGGCCAGCCTCCTGCGTGCTGCGGGGGGTTTTAAAAATACAGCTGGTGTGAGGTGATTTTACCTCCCTTGTAAGCCTGAAAAAGCCCAGCCACCAACAGGGCTGTGTCAGCGCGGGCACTCCAGTGCGGCCCTGCCGCGAGGGCGTCTGCTGGGCAGAGCCGGTCCAGGTGGGGATCGCAGCCCCGCAGTTCTCTGTCTGGTCGGGAAGTCCCAGATTTGAGGCGCTCGGCGCTGCCTCTTGCCGGCTCTGTGACCTCTGGCAACGGATGAAACCTCTCCGAGCCTCAGTTTACCCAGTTGGAAATGGGGACAATTTCAGGGTTTGGATAAATGGTTAAGTTTCTCTGGGCCTCAGTTTACGTGTTTGAGAAATGGGGACATCTCAGGGGTCGTGTAAATAGCTGAACTCAGCCTCAGTTTGCCCATCTGGAAATGGAGACCATTTGGGGGCTTGGATAAATGGTTCTATTTCCCTGAGCCTCAGTTTACCTGTTAGTAAAATGGGGACATCTTTGGACAAATGGCTGAACTTCTCAGCCTCAGTTTACCCATCTGGAAATGGAGACGGTTTTGGGGCTTTGATAAATGATTCTATTTATCTGAGCCTGTTTACCTGTTTGTAAAATGGGGACATCTCAGGACTTGGGCAAATGGCTGAGCCTCTCAGCCGCAGGTTACCTATCTGGAAATGGAGAGGGTTTTGGAGCTTGGGTAAATGGTTCTATTTCCCTGAGCCTCAGTTTACCTGTTTGTAAGAGGAGGATATCTCAGGGTTTGCACAAATAGCTGAACTCAGCCTCAGTTTGCCCATCTAGAAATGGAGACCATTTGGGGGGTTGGATAAATGGTTCTATTTCTCCGAGCCTCAGTTTACCTGTTTGTAAAATGGGGACATCTTTGGACAAATGGTCAAACGTCTCGGCCTCAGTTTACGTGTCTGGAAATGGGACATCTGAGGCTTTTCCACACTGGGCCTGGCACACTGTGGTTACTCACGAGGCACCAGCCGAACTGGTCACGTCACTGAGGCCCCTCCGAAATGACCCTCCCGCCTCTCTGAGGTAAGGGTTTAGTGAATCTAGCGTTGGCTCTGAGCCTGCCACTTCTAGGCGGTGGATCCTTCCGGAAATCACTTCCCCCTTTAGGGACTCGGTTTTCCTCATCCCTAAAATGGGCCCGTGTCACTGGGTCGGGAAATGTCAGGAAGATGAGGCACGGCTGCCCTTTTCCCGGCGGAACGCTCTGCAGTCGTTACCACGTTTCCCTCTTAATTCGTTCCTTTATTATTATTATTACTGTGGTTTTTTTTTTTTTTTTTTTTTGAGACGGAGTTTCGCTCGTTACCCAGGCTGGAGTGCAATGGCGCGATCTCGGCTCACCGCAACCTCCGCCTCCTGGGTTCAGGCAATTCTCCTGCCTCAGCCTCCCGAGTAGCTGGGATTACAGGCACGCACCACCGGGCCCAGCTAATTTTTTGTATTTTTAGTAGAGATGGGGTTTCACTATGTTGACCAGGATGGTCTCGATCTCTTGACCTCGTGATCCACCCGCCTCGGCCTCCCAAAGTGCTGGGATTACAGGCGTGAGCCACCGCGCCCGGCCTATTCTGATTTTCTTGAGGCAGAGGCTTGCTCCGTTGCCCAGGCTGGAGTGCAGTGGCGCGGTTATGACTCACTGCAGCCTCCACCTCCCAGGCTCAGGTGACCCTCCTGCCTCAGCCTCTCGAGCAGTGGAACTACAGGTGCACACCACCATGCCTGGCTCACTTTTTAAAAAAATTTTTTTGCACTGCCAAGGTCTTGTTATGTTGCCCAGGCTGAGCTCCTGGGCTCAGGTGGTCCCAGTGCTGGGATTACAGGCGTGAGCCACCTCGCTGGCCCTTGTTTTAAATTCTTCTCATTCATTGAGACTGTGTTGATTAGTGGCCAAAAACCAGATTCTAGGGCCAGGTGGCCTGAGTTTCAGTCCTGGCTCTGTCCCTTAGTAACTGTGACTCCACCTCTCTGGGTCTCACCTCCTTACGTGGAAGATGAGCACGGTGTCCCTTATGGCCCAGGCTCCTGGGGAGGGTCTGGTGAGTTCATAGGTTGAGGCTGTCAAGGCAGGGCTGGGCTCAGCGCGAGGCCGGTGTGGCGGTCATAAACGAATCCAGGCCGGGCGCGGTGGCTCACGCCTGTAATCCCAGCACTTTGGGAGGCTGAGGCGGGTGGATCATGAGGTCAGGAGTTCGAGACCCGCCTGGCCACATGGCAAAACCCTCTCTACTAAAAATACAAAACATCAGCCGGACGTGGTGGCAGGCGCCTGTAATCCCAGCTACTCGGGAGGCTGAGGCGGGAGAATCGCTTAAACCTGGGAGGCGGAGGTTGCAGTGTGCCGAGATTGCGCCCCTGCACTCCAGCCTGGGTGACAGAGTGAGACTGTCTAAAAAAAAAAAAATCCATTTATTTGCTAAACGTTCATTAGGCTGTCCGCATGGCAGCCCCTTCCAGAGCCGGGTAAGCCAAGCGGTCAGTGCTGGAGTCCGCCTGCGTGTGTCTGACTTCAAGGTCCCTGCATCCCCCTCTCCCACTGGGGCAGGGATGAAACCTGCTGGAGGGACCGGCCGAGGCCGTGGGCCCCTGCTTCCTGCTGTGTCACAGCAGGTGCTGAGCCACCGGATGGCAGAGGGCAGGCCCTGGCTCGCCAACAGGGACACGAAGGCCCCAGCTGCATGGAGTAGGCGTGGAGGCTTCCGCAGCCAGCCCCGGGGTCAGCCTCCTAAGTTGCGCTTTCCATCGTCTGGGGGGGTTTCTCGGGGACCTGCCGTCGGCCGGGCTCTGTGCCGGGGCCCTGCAGGAATGGAGGGGATGGCTTTGTGGGCCAGGGAGAGATGGCGGGCAGAATACCATACATCGCACGTCAGGTGTGATCAGAGAAAGCGGTAAAGGAGAAAGGGGGACTCAGGAGGGAGGCGTCAGGGTTGTCATTTTAAATGGCATTGTAGGGCCGGCTCCAGGGAGGAGGTGATGCTTGAGCGAAGTCCTGGTTGGGGTGAGGAGGAACCAAATAGATGTGTGGGGGAAGAGCATTCCAGGCAGAGTGCAAAGCGCACAGCACGTGCAAAGGCCCTGGGGCAGGACCGCACTGGGCGTGCTGGAGGAACAGCGAGGAGGCCCCTGTGGCCGGAGCCCAGTGAGTGATGCGGAGGGGAGAGGAGGCGAGGGGAGGGAGAGGATGGTTTAGGTCATGCAGGGTCTTGTGGGCCTTGAACCCGAGCGAGGTGGGAGCTGTGGAGGGCTGTGGGCAGAGGAGGGACAGGGCCTGACTCAGATACTCATGGTTGATGCCAGGGATGGACCAGGTGGGAGGCCGTGGTGGGTGGTGGCGAGAAGAAGCAAGTGGATTTTGGATGCTTTTTTTTTTTTTTTTGACATGGAGTCTTGCACTGCTGCCCAGGCTGGAGTGCAGTGGCGCAATATCAGCTCACTACAGCCTCCACCTTCTGGGTTCAAGTGATTCTCCTGCCTCAGCCTCCCAAGTAGCTGGGACTACAAGCACATACTACCACACCTGGCTAATTTTTTTAGTTTTAGTAGAGATGGAGTTTTGCCATGTTGGTCAGGCTGGTCTTGAGCTCCTGACCTCAGGAGATCTTCCTGCCTCGGCCTCCCAAAGTGCTGGGATTCCAGGCGTGAGCCGCCGCCCCGGCCTTGGGTTAGCTCTGAAGATAGAGTGTTCCTCCCTTTTTTCCTCCCACGTTTGGGGTTAGTGGCCAGGCTGAGCTGATGCTTTCTTTTTTCTTTCTTTTTTGTTTTTTTTTTTTTTTTGAGACGGAGTTTCGCTCTTGTTACCCAGGCTGGAGTGCAATGGCGCGATCTCGGCTCACCGCAACCTCCGCCTCCTGGGTTCAGGCAATTCTCCTGCCTCAGCCTCCTGAGTAGCTGGGATTACAGGCACACGCCACCATGCCCAGCTAATTTTTTGTATTTTTAGTAGAGACAGGGTTTCACCATGTTGACCAGGATGGTCTCGATCTCTTGACCTCGTGATCCAGCCGCCTCGGCCTCCCACAGTGCTGGGATTACAGGCGTGAGACACCGCACCCAGCGGAGCTGATGCTTTCTCTTCGATCCTTCCATTAGAAGTTTCCAGAACTCAGAATTTCAGGGACAATTACGGAGGGGAGGGCAGGCCAGGCTCTTGTCCTCCAAGGACTCACTGTCGGTTAAATGGAGAATACAGACAGGTCCGGAGGTTGCCGTGTGGACCTCTCACTTAGCCGTGTCAAGGGAAAGAGGGTGCTGGACCCCTGAGAGGCTAGGCCAGGAAAAACTTTTAAAAAATAACATCAGCTGGACGCAGTGGCTCTCGCCTGTAACCCCAGCACTTTGGGAGGTTGAGGCGGGAGGATCACTGGAGTCCAGGAATTTGAGGCCGCAGTGAGCGATGATCTCGCCATTGGACTTCATTCTGGGCAACAGAGTGAGACCCTGTCTTTAAAAAAAATTAATAATAATAACACCACCCAAATAATGTCTGCGGTCTGTCAGCCGCTTCTCAGCTGGTGTGGACAGCTCTGTGTGCTTTTTGGTTCGTCCTCACAGCGGTCCTGTGAAGGAGGGAACGGACTTTTATACCCATTTAACGGATGAGGAAACGGAGGCCCAGAGAGGTTGAGTCACCTGCCCAGGGTTACACAGCATGGCCAGACTGCCTTGCTTTTGGGCCTGGCTAGGGTGCAGGCTGCTCTGTCCCCATTCCGTCTCCCAGCTTTTCGAAGTCATCATTCCATCCTTCCTTCCTTTATTTCTGAGATGGAGTCTCGCTCTGTCACCCAGGCCGGAGTGCAGTGGCGTGATCTTGGCTCACCTCAACCTCCGCCTCCCAGGTTCAAGTGGTTCTCCTGCCTCAGCCTCCTGAGTAGCTGGGATGACAGGCGTGCACCACCACACCCGGCTCACGTCTGTATTTTCAGTGGAGGTGGGGTTCCACCACGTTGGCCAGGCTGGTCTTGAACTCCTGAGGCTCAGGTGATCCACACACCTCGGCCTCCCAAAGTGCTGGGATGACAGGCGTGAGCCACCGCGCCCGGCCCCGTCCTAATTTCTAGGTGGACACACATCCCAACCTCTGAATTTAAAGATCTGTGTGAATTGGGGTTCTCTTGTGTGATATGTTTGCTCAGGCCCTGACCTGCCCCGCCGCACCCCACCCCCCCATCCCGCCCCTGATTCCGTTAGTCCTGGATTCAAATCCAGCCCCCACCTCTTCCCTAGCTGTGTGATTTTATGGCCATTGTCCAACCTCTCTGATGGCTCATTACCTGTGTAAAGTTCTGTGTATTTTGTTTTTGAGATGGAGTCTCACTCTGCCACCCAGGCTGGAGTATGATGGCACAATCCCGACTCACTGACCTCCACCTCCCGGGTTCAAGCGATTCTCCTACCTCAGCCTCCTGAGTAGCTGGGATTACAGGCGTCCGCCACCACGCCCGGCTAATTTTTGTGTTTTTACTAGAGGCAGGATTTCACCATGTTGACCAGGCTGGTCTCGAACTCCTGACCTCAAGAGATCCGCCCACCTCTGCCTCCCAGAGTGCTGGGATTATAGGCGTGAGCCACCTCGACACATCAGGCTCAGCTCTTTATTTGTTTACCCAGCTGTTTTCTCAGTGCCTGCTCTGCCTGAGGTGTTGTCTTGGGTAGAGGGCCGGGGCCCCTCCAGCCCTCACGGTGTGGGTCGCCAGGCCTTGGTGTTTGGGCCGTGGGCAGGTGAGCGGGAGCCTTGGCCTTGCTCAGTGTCCTTTTTGGCTCCCTCAGAACTGAAGTCTCCGCGTGGCTGGGAGGAACACCCCCGGGCAGTGGGGCGGCTGCCCTTGGGAGATGCCGGCTTCCCGCTTCCTGGGAGTGCAAGCAACAGTGCCATGTGCAGAACCTAAATCGGGACCCAGCGCAGTGGCTCACGCCTGTCATCCCAGTACTTTGGGAGGCTGAGGCAGGTGGATCACTTGAGGTCAGGAGTTCAAGACCAGCCCAGCCAACATGGTGAAACCCTGTCTCTACTAAAAATATAAAAATTAAACGGGCGCGGTGGCTCAAGCCTGTAATCCCAGCACTTTGGGAGGCCGAGGCAGGCAGATCACTTGAGGTCAGGAGTTCGAGACCAGCCTGGCCAACATGGCAAAACCCCGTCTCTCCTGAAAATACGAAAATTAGCCAGGTGTGGTGATGGGTACCTGTAATCCCAGCTACTTGGGAGGCTGAGGCCGGAGAATCGCTTGAACCCGGGAGCAGAGGTTGCAGTGAGCTGAGGTCACACCGCTGCACTCCAGCCTGGGTGACAGGGTGAGACTCCGTCTGAAAAGAAAAGAAAAAAACCCAATCATGAAATCTGGGGCAAGAAGCATTCAGGAGAGCTGGACTCGGGACACAGGACTTTTCAGGAAACATGAACCTTTTTTTTACTTACATTTTCCATTTATGTATGCAGCTCAGGACAGAAAAGTGTGTAAAACCTGTGTCCAAAAGATGTTTAAAAAGCTCTTTCACACAGTGGCTCATCTGTAATCCCAGCACTTTGGGAGGCTGAGGCTGGAGGATTGCCTGGGGCCAGGAGTTCCAAATCAGGCAGGGTAGTATAGCAAGACCCTGCCTCTGCAAGAAATGTAAAAAGTTCACTTTGGGAGGCCGAGGCAGGCAGATCACGAGGTCAAGCGATCGAGACCATCCTGGCCAATATGGTGAAACCCCATCTCTACTAAAAATACCAAAATTAGCCGGGCATGGTGGCGTGTCTGTGTAATCCCAGCTACTCGGGAGGCTGAGGCAAGAGAATCGCTTGAACCCGGGAGGCGGAGGTCGCAGTGAACTGAGATCACCCCGCTGCACTCCAGCCTGGGCGACAGAGGGAGACTCTGTCTCAAAAAAAAAAAAAAAAAAGCCAGGTGTCATGGTGTGTGCCTGTGGTCCCAGCTCCTCAGGAGGCTGAGGTGGGAGGATCACTTGGGGCCAGGAGGTTCAGATCAGGCAGGGCAACATAGTAAGACCCCATCTCTGCAAAAAAAATTTTAAACATTAGCCAAGTGTGATGGTGTACGCCTGTGGTCGCAGCTCATCAGCAGGCCGAGGCGAGAGGATCGCTTGAGCCTAGGAGGTCAAGGCTGTGGTAAGCCATGAAGTGCCGATGCATTCCAGTCTCGGTGATAGTGAGACTGTCTCAAAAAAAAAACAACAAAGCGCCCTTTCAAATAAAAATTCTCCATGAGAAGAAAATTCAGACTAGTTTAATTGGTAGGTTTTTTTTCTTCTTTTCCAATAAAATATAGAAATTGCTGGAGATTGAAAAGGGAAGGGAGTAGAGAATGGGAGGCTCTGGGCATGAATGACGGGAGGTGAAGTCAGGGAAGGCTTCCTGGAGGAGGTAGAGGCTGCTCTAAGAAGTGAAGGTAGAGTAGGAGTTAACTGGGCAGCGAGGGGAGAGAAGGGTGTTCTAGGCAGACAGAACAGCTTGGGCAAAAGCTTCCCACACATCAGTTTGTGAAGCATTGGTTGTTTTACTTTGTGGCCTGTACTGGGCCCAGCGCGTAGTAGGTGCTCACTAAATGCAAATGGTAACTGTCAGTTAGTGGACACTGCCCTCAGTCCCGAATCTGAATGACGCCATGTGGTTGCTGCTTTCCAGCGACTGCATTCTGAATGACCCAAGGCTCAGAGGTTTGAGCTTCATCCGAAGCCCCTGAACTGCTCGCCTGCTGAGCAGGGATAACGTGTGACATTTCGAATCTTCAGCTCCCTGTCCTGGCTACTAACAAGTCTCCGTCGTCAGGCACACAGTGGGCTCACAGATTGAGAGGTGGAGAAATTCATACCTCTAATCCCAGGCACTTTGGGAGGCAAAGGCAGGAGGATTGCTTGAGCCCAGGAGTTCAAGACCAGCCTGGGCAACATAGTGAAATCCTGTCTCAAAAAAAAAAAAAAAAAAAAAGTTAAAAACAAAATAAAAAGAAAGGTGGAGAAACCTACATCAAACTGCCAGTAAAGAAAACCTGGGGAGTTGATCGGCTCTCGAACAAAGAAGGCTAATGTTAGAATGGGCCCCCTTCAGGCATAGCTGGATCCAGGGGCTCAAACAAGAAAAGCAGATCCAGAGAAATTGATCCATTTACCTGAGGCTGCACAGCTCAGAGGAGGCCAAATCACGATTCAGATTCTAGGATGCTTGGAATCCAAAGTCTGTGCTGCTCAGCATGGCTCAAAAAGTTGACCCAGGTTAGGGAGTCATGACTCCATATTACTGAGGTTTATGGAAGGGAGATGACGTGCTTAATGTCACACAGTTTTCAAGGAGCAGAGGCTGACTGAACTCACGCTGAACCTGTGGTCTTTTTTTTTTTTTTTTTTTTTTTTGAGGTTGAGTCTCACTTTTGTTTCCCAGGCTGGAGTGCAGTGGCACGATCTCAGCTCACTGCAACGTCCGCCTCCCGGGTTCAAGCGATTCTCCTGCCTCCTGAGTAGCTGGGACCACAGGCACACGCCACCACAGCCAGCTAATTTTTTTTTGTATTTTTAGTAGAGACGGGGTTTCACTGTGTTAGCCAGGATGGTCTCGGTCTCCTGACCTTGTGATGCACCCACCTTGGCCTCCCAAACTGCTGGCATGACGCATGAGCCACCGCGCCCAGTGGAAACTTGGGGCCTGGATTGATCGATTGATGGAGACCTGCGGTCTTGAGTGATTGAGACAGGACCTTGCTGTGTTGCCCACGCTGGAAGGCAGTGGCTATGACCACAACTCACTGCAGCCTCTACCTCCTGGGCTCAGCCCACAGAGTAGCTGGGACCAGTACACATGCCACCATGCCTGGCTGATTTTTTGTTTTCTTTGTAGAGATAGAGTCTCGCTGTGTTGCCCGGGCTGGCCTTGGAGTGCTGGGCTCGAGCACGCCGCCCGTGTGAGGCTCCAAAGTGCTGGGATTACAGGTGTGAGCCACTGTGCCCGAGGAACCTGTGGTCTTAGACCGCGTGGCAGGTTCCTCCTTAAGCACAGCTTGAACGATGGGTTGGTTCTGCTGAGGCAGGAAGGAGAAAAGTCTCTCCGGAGGCCACCTTGACCTGGGGCCAGGCCTTCCCCACTCATCTAAGAAGCGGCCACCCCAGCCCCGCCTGCCCCTGCGGTCCTGACATTTCCCGCCGTCTTGATGAACACATCACGCGGAGACAGGTAGGGAGGTCCCCGCCGACTCCGGCTCGGTGCCAGCCGTGGGCCCCGGCCAGGCCTGCCCGTCTGTGTCACAGGCGGAGATGAGACTGGCAGCCCATTGTTCTCCGGGGAGCCGGCCGCCTCGCTGCCCAGTGCCCGATTTCCTACACGTCTGCGGTGACCACGTGGATTCCCCAGCCAGCGTCGTCCCCCCATCTCTGTGCAGTGGGCCAGTCTCTGAGTCCCACCATCTTCGCCTCAACACGGCGCTGTCTCTGCTCACTCTGACCTTGAACGTCTCCAGGGCATTTATTAGGCGTCCACTGTATGCGCCAGGCATTGGGGTTAGGCGGTCAGCAAGCAGTGTCAATAAATCCTACGCCAGGACCGAGCACGGTGGCTCACGCCTGTAGTCCCAGCACTCTGGGAGGCCGAGGTGGGTGGATCACCTGAGGCCAGGAATTCGAGACCAGCCTGACCAACACGGTGAAACCCCATCTCCGCTGAAAATGCAAAGGCCGGGCACGGCGTGGTGGCTCACGCCTATACGCTCAGCACTTTGGGAGGCTGAGGCAGGCAGATCATGAGGTCCGAAGAGTGAGACCATCCTGACCGACGCAGTGAAACCCCGTCTCTACTTAAACACAGACAGTTAGCCAGGCGTGCCTCAGGAGGCTGAGGCAGGAGAATCACTTGAACCTGGGAGGCAGAGGTTGCAGTGAGCTGAGATTGCGCCACCGCACTCCAGCCTGTGTGACAGAGCAAGACTCTGTCTCAAATACTTACATACATACGTACATACATACATACATACGTTCATACATAAAAATACAAAAATCAGCCAGGTGTGGTGGTGTGAGCCTGTACCTCAGGAGACTGAAGCGGAAGGATCGCTTAAGGCCAGGAGGTCGAGGCTGCCGTGAGCTGAGATTGCATCACTGCACTCCAGCCGGGTGACAGAGCGAGACCCAGCCTCAAAAAAAACCCCACACCAAACAGATAGATGAAATAAGTGTTGAGAATCGACTGTATGCCGTGCCTTTACGAAAAATACGGTTGGCCGGGCGCGGTGGCTCACACGTGTGATCCCAGCACTTTGGGAGGCTCAGGCTGGCAGATCGCTTGAGGTCAGGAGTTCGAAACCAGCCTGGCCAACATGGTGAAACCCTTTCTCTACTAAACATGCAAAAGTTGCGTGGTGGCGGGCACCTGTATTCCCAGCTACTCGGAAGGCTGCGGCAGGAGAATCGCTTGAACTTGGGAGGTGGAGGTTGCGGTGAGCCACGATTGTGCCATTGCACTCCAGCCTGCGTGATAGATGGAGATCAAGATTCTATCTCAGAAGAAAAGAAAAAAAAGGAAAAGCTAGAGGAGAGGCTGGCGTCAGGGAGGGGCTCCTTCGGCTAGAGAATCAAGACAGGCCTCACAGAAGAAGTGACCTTTCAGTAAGACCAGCAGGAATAAGAGAATGCCGTTTGCTGACATCTGAGGAGGCGTTCAGGCAGAGGGCACAGCTCATGCAAAGGCCCTGGGGCAGATCCATGCCCGGAGTGCTGGAGGAGCAGCGAGGAGGCCCGTGTGGCTGGAGCCCAGGGAGGAGCCGGAGAGAGGGAGGAGGGAAAGGCAGGGAGAGGACGGGGCAGGTCGTGCAGGCCCTTGTGGGGCACCAGGAGGACTTGGGCCCTTACTCCAAGGGAGGTGGGAGCCATGGCGGGCTATGGGCAGAGGAGGACTGGGCCCTGACCCAGGTGCTGGGGGCGACCCCTGGCTACTGCAGAAAGGACAGGCCGTGGGGGATGGGTGCAGATAGTGACGGACCAGGGCAGAGGGGATGGCGCACATCCAGGCCAGGGATGATGGTGCCGGACCAGGACGGGGTGGAGGAGGGGTTGCATTCTCGAAGGATTTTGCGCAAGGGTTGGCTGAATTCTCCAGGTGCTTGGCTGCAGGCTGGAGGTGAGCTGAGTGAAGAATGACTCCAGGGCCTCTGTCCTGAACACCTGTGAGGACGGAGAAGATGGGCTGAGGTGGCGAAGGTGGTGAGAGAGGCAGAATGGAAACCCCCCTCATTAGCAGGACGCCTGCCGGGGTTGCCGGGGTTCCCCGGGGAGCAGTGGGCTGGCTCTCCCTGGAGACACGGGGTTGGCAGCTCCTGACTTAGCCCATGGGTCAGGTGCTGCAAGCAAGCCAGTGGCCCTGGGCAAGGCACGTCCTGTCCTGGGCCTCAGTTTCCCCATCTGAGAGAAATAACACAACAAAGTGAGTTAATTTGCATAAAGCAAATTAACTTCTATCTCAGAAGTGGGATATTGCAGAAATGGGCTGCGTGGACAGGACCCTGGGAGGGGCTGTGGGCTACACACTTGGGGTTGGATGGGGCTGCAGGTTAGGACAGGAGGGGAGGTCTAGTTTGCAGGCCAGGGGGCTGAAGCCCAGAGAGGTTAAGGCACTCGCCCAAGGCCACACAGCACGTGGCACAGGCTCAACCCCACTAAGGGGCCCGCACACACTGCTCACCGCCAGAGCCAGCCAACCCCCCTCCCTTCTCCTCTCTCCACCCCCAGAGCTGCGAGCTCCAGTTTTTGGTGGTTTCCAGGCTCCCCTTAGTTCCCACTTGGCACCCGCCTCCCACCTCCACACTCTCTGAGGCCAGGGCCCGGCGCCAGGCGGGCTTGAAGGCCGGGGGTCTTGGTGAGCATCCTCCACTTTTACACCCAGGGTTCCTTCTGCCTCCCCCTGTACCCCACCCGTGCTCCTGCTGATGAAGGGAGAGGAATGGGAGGGAGCGAGCGAAATTATATACACACGAACATATAAAAATTAGTTTAGGATCCGGGCCAAGAACCACTTGCGCTTGGCCAGGCATTGTGGGTAATTCATTGCTGATTACCATAAAAGCCATAGCCCGCTGACAGGCGGCTGCGGTGCTTTTGTTTAAGATCCTGATGAATATATAATCTCTCTCCCGGCCCGGAGCCCACGGTTCCCCTACCCTCAAGGCTGCCAGGCCCCTGCCCACCCCGCTCTCTTCCCCCACTGCCAAATGTGAGTCTGCAGGTTCCCTGAGCGGCTGGCAGCCGCCTCTGCCCAGTGGAGGCTGCCCCGAGACTGCGTCGGTGAAGCTTGGCTTGGCATTCGACGCGAACCAGCAGCCACAGCCAGCCCGGGCCTTGCACGGTGGCCGCTGCCCTGGGCCTGATTTGCTCTCTTCCATGTGGCTGTACCCGGCTTGGCCCCATGCTGGGACCTGGGACACTATACCGACTGATGCAGACGGAATCCTTGCCCTTAAGGAGTCTGGGGGGACGATGGATGATTAGACAGGCATTTATTGGTACTTCAAGACTTCCCATCTCTTGCCGGGAGATGCAGATTAAAACAACGAGATACCATTTCTCGCCCATCCAGTTAGCAAACTTGTTTAAAGCATGGTGTCATCCAGGGTGGCAGCGTCGAGGGGAACCAGGCCCTCCGGGCACCGCTGGCAGGAGATGAAATTGGCATCTCTGCGTCACCGTGTCTTTTATTTTTAATATATTGTTCTGGCCAGATAATCATACACGTGGCATACGATGGAGGGTGCAGAGGAAAACGCATGGTTCCCCCGCCTTTCCCAGTGGCAGTCTCCTCCCAGAACAGGGGTCAGCAGAGTTTTTCCATAAAGGGATACCTCGTCAATCTTTCCAGCTTCGCCGGCTGGCCAGTATCTACTGCTCAACTCTGCCACCGAGTGTGAAAGCAGCCATAGACACATACGTAAACCGGCGGACGTGGCTGTGTGCCAATAAAGCTTTATTTATAAAAACAAACGGTGGGCCGGATTTGGCCCCCGATGCGGCGGGTGATAAAAATGGTCTCCGTCTACGCACCATGGTACAGTCGCCCTGAGCCGAATGCGGCTGTTGAGCGTTTGAAATGTGTCCAGTGCAACCGAGGAACTGAATTTTCCATTTTATTCCATTTAAATTTAAACAGCCACATACGGCTCGTGGCTACCGTTCCGAAGGCAGTGCAGTTTATCTCGAAGTCTTCTGTGAACGTTCAGTAGGCGGCTGGATTTCTAGGCCTTTGTTTAACCAGACGGCAGCATCTCTTACATGCTGTTCTGTACCTTGTGCTGCTTCCCCCTCTTAAAAACACAGTATCTTAAAAGTACTTTTATAATTGTACATCTGGTGTTCCCGTTCCTTTTCACAGCTGTTTACTGATCTCACAACACTGAGAGACACTAATGTCTTCGATCATTATTTGACCTCTTGTACTATTTATTTATTTATTTATTTATTTATTTATTTTGAGACGGAGTTTCGCTCTTGTTACCCAGGCTGGAGTGCAATGGCGCAATCTCGGCTCACCGCAACCTCCGCCTCCTGGGTTCAGGCAATTCTCCTGCCTCAGCCTCCCGAGTAGCTGGGATTACAGGCACGCGCCACCATGCCCAGCTAATTTTTGTATTTTGAGTAGAGACGGGGTTTCACCATGTTAACCAGGATGGTCTCGATCTCTTGACCTTGTGATCCACCCGCCTCGGCCTCCCAGAGTGCTGGGATTATAGGCGTGAGCCACTGCGCCCGGCTATTTATTTTTATTTTAGAGGGTCGCTCTTGTCCCCCAGGCTGGAGTGCAATGGCATGATTTTGGCTCTCTGCAACCTCTGCTTCCCGGGTTCAAGTGATTCTCCTGCCTCAGCCTCCCAAGTACCCGGGACTACAGGCACACGCCACCGCACCTGGCTAATTGTGTCTTTTTAGTAGAGACGGGGTTTCTCCATGTTGGCCAGGCTGTTCTCAAACTCCTGACTTCAGGTGATCCACCCACCTCGGTCTCCCAAAGTGCTGGGATTACAGGTGTGTTCCATCACACCTGTCTAATTTTTTGTATTTTTTAGTAGAGACGGGGTTTCACCATGCTGGCCAGGCTGGTCTTGAACTCCCGACCTCATGTGATCTTCCCGTCTCAGCCTCCCACGGTGCTGAGATCACAGGTGTGAGCCTCCGGGCCCGGCCTCCTTGTACTGTTATTCACTTAGCCAGTCCCCTGTTGATGGTTTGCTTCAAATCTTTTGCTGTGAGGACTTTCTCCGTATGTCATTTCATGGGAAAGGGTCTGCCAGGTAGATTTCTAGCGCTGGTGAGATCGGGCCTAAAGGGAAGTCATCAGCTTAACTTCGGAAGGTAATACCCAGTTAGGACCTACTCATTTCCGACTGTGTAGGAGGGAACCTGCTCCTTTAGAACAAGCTGTAACCCGACCTTCCACCCCAGCTGCCCTTCTCTGGACATCAGAGAGACAAAAGTGCTTCCCCAGGCGGGGCGAGGTGGCTCACGCCTATAATCCCAGCACTCTGGGAGGTCGAGGCAGGCAGATCACCTGAGGGCAAGAGTTCAAACCAGCTTGACCAACATGGAGAAACCCCGTCTCTACAAAAAATACAAAAATGAGCTGGGCACGGTGGCGCGTGCCTGTAGTCCCAGCTACTTGGAAGGCTGAGGCAGGAGAATCGCTTGAACCCAGGAGGCGGAGGTTTCGGTGAGCGGAGGTTACAGTGAGCCGAGATCGTGCCATTGCACTCCAGCCTGGGCAACAAGAGCAAAACTCTGTCTCAAAAAAAAAAAACAAAAAAAAAAACCAGAAAATCACCCTGGGCCAGGCGTGGTGGCTCACGGCTGTCATCCCAGCACTTTGGGAGGCCGAAGTGGGCAAATCATTGAGCTCAGGAGTTCGAGACCAGCCTGGCCAACATGGTGAAACCCCGTGTCTACTGAAAATACAAAAATTAGCCAGCGTGGTGCCCGCCTGTAATCCCAGCTACTCGGGAGGCTGAGGTGGGAGAATTCCTGGAACCCGGGAGGCAGAGGTGGCAGTGAGCAGAGATGGCGCCACTGAATTCCAGCCTGGGCGACAGAGTGAGACTGTCTAGAGTTACCTTTGGTCAGTCACTGCATGAGGCAAAGACGGGAACAGCGGAGGCTGTTTCCAGGGGAGCATCAGAGGGGCTGTCCCTTCCTCCCTTCCGCTAGTATTCCTACCTACTGTGTGGCAGGTTCCCTCTCTGCCAGGTATGAAGAATTTGCCTTTGTAAAAATCTTATTAAGAGACGAGGTCTCACTCTGTCATCCAGACTGGAGTGCAATGGCAGGATCCTAGCTCGCTGCAGCCTCAAACTCCTGGGCTCAAGCTGTCCTAGCACCTCAGCCTCCCAAAGTGCTAGGATTCGAGGCATGAGCCCACTGCCCCTAGCTTCTAGGCACAGGATTTTTTTTTTTTTTTGAGACGGAGTTTCGCTCTTGTTACCCAGGCTGGAGTGCAATGGCGCCATCTCGGCTCACCGCAACCTCCACCTCCTGGGTTCAGGCAATTCTCCTGCCTCAGCCTCCCGAGTAGCTGGGATTACAGGCACACGCCACTGTGCCCAGCTAATTTTTGTATTTTTAGTAGAGACGGGGTTTCACCATGTTGACCAGGATGGTCTCGATCTCTTGACCTCGTGATCCACCCCCTAACCCTAACCCAAAGTGCTGGGATTACAGGCTTGAGCCACTGCTCCTGGCCAGGATTTTTTTTTTTAAGATGGAGTTTGTTGCCCAGGCTGGAGTACAGTGATGCCATCTCAGCTCACTGCAACCTCAACCTCCCAAGTTCAAGCGACTCTCCTGCCTCAGCCTCCAGAGTAGCTGGGATTACAGGCACGCACCACCACGCTCGGCTAATTTTGTGTCTTTAGTAGAGATGGGGTCTCACCATGTCAGGCTGTTCTCAAACTTCCAACCTCAGGTAATCCTCCCGTCTTGGCCTCCCAAAGTGCTGAGATTGCAGGCATGAGCCACCGCATCTGGCCCTTTTTTTTTTTTACGGTAGGGTCTTACTCTGTCGCCCAGGTTAGATAGAGTACAGTGGTGTGACCATAGCTCACGGCAGCCTCGACCTCTCAGGCTCAGGTGATCCTTCTGCCTCAGCCTCCTGAGTAGTTAGGACCACAGGCATGCCCCAGCATGCCTGGCTAATTTCTGTATCTTTTTTTTGTAGAGACAGGGTGTTGCTCTGTTGCCCAGGTTGGTCTTGAACTCCTGGCTTCAAGTGATCCTCCTGCCTCAGCCTCCCAAAGAGCAGCGATCACAGGCGTGACCCACCACACCTGACAAATAAAGCGGTTTTGTGGGGATTTAGTGAGTGAGCCTGGATGGTGGGAAGAGCCTGGTTAGCCGCTGCACTCACTGAGCACCTGCTGTATGCCCCGCTCAGTTCTGAGTGCTTTGCCCTCCTAAGTGCTTGAGACGGGTTTTTACATCTTGGGGAAATAGGGTTGGGTCCAGATCCTAACACTTGGTCGGAGATACCACCTTTTCCCACCAAAGACCTGAGAGCTTGGAGAGCCACCTAGAGAGGTCATGCCCCCACCTGAGCCTTGAGCAGGGAGCTCTGCCGCCCGACACCCCCCAGCAGCCCCCTTGTCCCTCACTCCCCTCTGCTGTGGGATGGGAGCTGGCTGAGGGTCCTCACCTGCCCGTTTTCTATTTTGTCCGGGGCTACTTAGATACACTCTCCAGCACCTCTCTTGCCTCCAGACCTTGGCATATGCTGTTCCTTCTTCCTGGGACACCCTTCCTGCTCCCCAGCCCCCCTGCCTCAGCCCACCGCAGTTCCTCTCGTCACTCTCCTCTCAGACATCACCTCTTCCTGGAAGCCTTGCGACATCCGCTATTACGGCCCTGATCTCTTTTTGTTTTTAGAGACGGAGTCCTGCTCTGTCAACCCAGGCTGGAGTGCGGTGGCGTGATCGCAGCTCACTGCAACCTCCGCCTCCCAGGTTCAAGCGATTCTATTGCCCCCTCCAAGTAGTTGGGACTACAGGTGTGCGCCGCCACGGCTGGGTAATTTTTGGATTTTTATTTTTATTTTTGAGACAGGGTTTCTTTCTTGCTGTCCAGGCTGGAGTGCAGTTGTACGCCCTCAGCTCACTGCAACCTGTGCCTCCTGTGTTCAAGCGATTCTCCTGCCTCAGCCCCTCAAGTGGCTGGGATTATAGGCACCTGCCACCGTGCCAAGCTGATTTTCTTATATTTTTAGTAGATGTGAGGATTCACTGTGTTAGCTAGGCTGGTCTCGAACTCCTGACTTCAAGTGATCCACCTGCCTTGATGTCTCATCCAAAGTGCTGGGATTACAGGAGTGAGCCACTGCGCCTGGCCGACAGCCTGACTTTTTTTTTTATTCTGGAACAGTCTTGCTCTGTTGCGCGGCCTGGAGTGCAGTGGTACAATCTCGGCTCACTGCAACCTCCACCTCCAACTTCCCAGGTTCAAGCGATTCTCCTGCATCTGCCTCCCAAATAGCTGGGATTACAGGCGCCTGCCACCATGCCCGGATAACTTTTTTTTTTTTTTTAGTAGGGCTGGGATTTCACCATTTTGTCCAGGCTGGTCTCGAACCCCTGACCTCATGATCTGCCTGCCTCAGCCTCCTAAAATGCTGGGATTACAGGCGTGAGCCACCACGCCGGCCAGGACCTGACCTTTAACTTCCAGGGCCCCCTGACTGCCTCCCACAGTCATCTTGTATCCTTAGTGCCCAGCCCAGAGCCTGGTATACAGTAGGTGCCTTATAAATGCTGGAGGGGTGCAGAGAGAAGAAACATTATGGGGATATGACAGTTTTTCATTCCTCAAATGCTGACACGGCCTGGACCACCATGGCCACCACACTCCTGTTTGTTTATTTATTTTTATTTATTTATTTTTTTGAGACAGAGTCTCGTGCTGTCTCCAGGCACCAGACTGCAGTGCAGTGGCGCCATCTCGGCTCGCTGCAACCTCTGCCTTCCAGCTTCAAGCAGTTCTGCCTCAGCCTCCAGAGTAGCTGGAACTGCAGGTGCACGCCACCGCGCCCAGCTAATATTTGTATTTTAGTAGTGACGGAGTTTCACTATGTTAGCCGGAATGGTCTCGATCTCTTGACCTCATGATCCGCCCGCCTTGGCCTTATTTTCATTTTTTATTTTTTTGATACAGAGTCCCACTCTTTCCACCAGGCTGGAGGGCAGTGGTGCGATCTTGGTTCACTGCAACCTCCGCTTCCCAGGTTCAAGTGATTCTCCTGTCAGCCTCCCAAGTGACTGGGACTACAGGCACCTGCCACCACCCCAGGCTAATTTCTTGTATTTTTGGTAAAGACGGGGTTTCACCACATTGGCCAGGCTGGTCTCGAACTCCTGACTTCAAGTGTTCCGACCTCCTCCGCCTCCTGAAGTGCTGGGATTACAGGTGTGAGCCCCCGTGCCCTCCTGCTCACGCACTCTGCCCACTCTCCGCACCAGCCCCCTCTTTTCCCAGAACGTCGTGTGTTTATTTCCACTCTGGGGCCTTTGCACGTGCCGTGTCCTCTGCCCTGTCTTTGTTTGGCTGCCTCCGTCCGTCGCTGTCTCCCCAGACCAGAAGCCCTGAGAGGTTATCTGCCTTGATCTCTGCCCAAGTCCGCAGCACTCAGGACAGCCCCAGCACTAGGGCTGAAGCCCTCGCTGGGTTCAGCTGTGACCCGAAGTCCCTCCCTTGTGCAGCTGGACCAAGCCCTGCCTTGCGGACCTCCCTGGTGTGTGCCTTGGTGTCCTTGATCTTTACCGACTTCCAACCCACAAAAATGGGCCCCAGGCACCCAAGAGCCGATTTGCCCTGGTGCTTAGGTGGGAAAACTGAGGCTGGAGCATGGCAAGGACTCACTCAGGTCAACACAGCTCCCTCGGGATAAAACAGGGAAGAGAACCTGGGCTTCCTGCCTCTGTGAACCGCGGTTGGGGAAGTCAGGGACACTCCCCTAGGAATCGGCTCTTTGGGGGTGGCCTCTGGGGGGGCATCTGGTGGCCCGGAGCTGCGCAGACCGGCGGTGGTTCCCTTTTCAGTTCCTAACACGTCGAGGAAAGCCGGGGACATTCAGGGCGATCTCAGACGCTAACGGCTGCCCGTGCGTTTGTGACCAGATCCCTTGCGGCTGCCCGTGCGTTTGTGACCAGATCCCTTGCGGCTGCCCGTGCGTTTGTGACCAGATCCCTTCTGACTGCTGTGCGTTTGTGACCAGATCCCTTGCAGCTGCCCGTGCGTTTGTGACCAGATCCCTTGCGGCTGCCCGTGCGTTTGTGACCAGATCCCTTGCGGCTGCCCGTGCGTTTGTGACCAGATCCCTTGCGGCTGCCCGTGCGTTTGTGACCAGATCCCTTCCGGCTCCCCGACTTGCAGCAGCAGCCTGTGCCCGCAGAGGAGCTGGGTACTGTTTTCATTGTAACAGTGTTTCTGGTGACGTTTGAGGCCGGGCAGAACCTTCTCCGTCTTCCTCGGAGACGTGCAATACCGTCGAATTCGTTTCCAAAGTTCATTGGTTGGAGGAAAAGGCAGGAGACAGTCTGTGGAAGTTGTTTCTAAACAGGGTCTCGTTCTGTTGCCCAAGCTGGTACTTAGTGGCGGGATCTTAGCTCACTGCGTCCTCAAACTCCTGGGCACAAGTGATCCTCCTTCCTCAGCCTCCCAAGTAGCTGGGAGTGCAGGCGCATACCGCCATGCCCAGCCAGTTGTTCACTTTTTGTAGAGACGGTGGTGGGGAGGGGTCTCACTTTGTTGCGGAGGCTGGTCTTAACATTCTGGCCTCAAGTGATCCTCCCGGGGCTGCCATGCCCAGCCTGCATGAATGATTAAATGGGGGGTTGAGCGTGGTGGCTCACGCCTGTAATACCAGCACTTTGGGAGGCCAAAGCAGGTGGATCACTTGAGGTCAGGAGTTTGAGACCAGCCTGGCCAACATGGTGAAGCCCGTCTCTACTAAAAATACAAAAATTAGCCGGGTGTGGTGGTAGGCGCCTGTAATCCCAGCTACTCGGGAGGCTGAAGTGGGAAAATTGCTTGAACCCGGGAAGCGGAGGTTGCAGTGAACTGAGATTACCCCACTGCACTCCAGCCTGAGTGATGGAGTGAGACTCCATCTTGAAAGAAAGAGAGAAAGAATGAGAGAAAGAAAGGAAGGAAGGGAGGGAGGGAGGAAAGAGAGAGTGGGACATGGCAGTCATGAGCGAGGAGGGGAGGATATTTAGGGGAGGCCGTGATCACCCTCCCAGGGGACTGTGGGTGCAGAGGCAGAGGATGCACTTGAATGAGAGGCCCTCGGGCAACTCTCTCTCAGAGAGGAGGTGACCAGGTCCAGTAAATGCACTTGCGGCCTGGAGCGGTGGCTCATGCCTGTAATCCCAGCACTTTGGGAGGCTGAGGGGGGTGGATCACCTGAGGTCAGGAGTTCAAGACCAGCCTGACCAACATGGTGAAACCCTGTCTCTCCTGAAAATACAGAAATGAGCTGGGCATGGTGGTGGGTGCTTATAATCCCAGCTAATCAGGAGGCTGAGGCAGGAGAATCGCTTGAACCCGGGAGGTGGAGATTGCAGTGAGCCAAGATCATGCCACTGCTCTCCAGCCTGGGCGATAGAGTGAGACTCCGTCTCAAAGAAAAAAACCAAAAAACCCAGCAACTTTAATGTTCACCACTGGCTCAAGGTGGGCGTGGTGGGCCTGGCAGAGGCCCAGGCTGGCGATGGGCCTGGTGGGGGACCAGCCATTCTGTGCCTCCCCCGCCCCCACTTTTGTCTGAGTCAGCACATTCGTGCTGCAAAGCCAGTTCCAGTGTGGCCTGGAAGCCTTTTCCAAGCTTCTGTCCTTGGACTGGAGCAGCAGCCCCCAGAGGATGCTTTGCTGGCCAGCCAGGAAGATGCAGGTTCAAAGCCCAGCGGTGAGGGTTTTGCGTTCCGGCCTTCCGTGTCCTCGTGTTGGAAGTCTGGAGTTTGGAGACTCTAATGTGGCTGCCCCTGGGGATGAGAGTGGCGGGGGGGACTGCAGCTGCTGGCGGCACCTGCTGACCTCCGTACCGTTGGCCAGCACCTCCGGCCTCTGCAGGGCCTCTGGGCCATTGATGTCCTCACTCTTTCGTGTCTACTTTTTTATGGCATGTTTTTTGTTACATATATTTTGCCACTTTTTTTTTTTAATAGATGGAGTCTTACTCTGTCACCCAGGCGAGAGTACAGTGGTGCAACCTCTGCTACCTGGGCTCAAGCAGTCCTCCCACCTCAGCCTCCCAAGTAGCTGGGATTACGGGCACATACCCCCATGCCCAGCTAGTTTTTGTATTTTTTTGTTGAGATGAGGTCTCACTATGTCGCTCAGGCTGGTCTCAAACTCCCAGGCTCAAGCCGTCTGTCCACCTCGGCCTCCTGGAGTGTTGGGGTTATAGGCATAAGGCACCACACCAGCCCACTTGTTCTTTTGGAAAGCGTTTATTGAGCACATACTGTGTACTTGACCCTGACAGTGACCGAGACCAGCCTGGTCCCATTCTCCCTGGCTGAGCCGGCCGCACAACTGTCTGCGGTGTTAAAAATGCACCATGTGGTGTCCATGCTCAGGCCATGAGCCACGCTGGAAATGTGGCCGGTGTGACTTGAGGAGCTGCATTTTAAATTTTGTTTGGTTCTTCTTTTCTCTGTGTTTGTGAGGGAGGGCCTCGCTCTGTCGCCCAGGCTGGAGTGCTGTGACACAGTCTTGGCTCACTGCAGTGTCTGCCTCCTGGGTCCCAGCGAATCTCCTGTCTCAGCCTCCCTGGTAGCTGAGACTACATGTACGCACCACCACGCCCAGCTACTTTTTGTGTTTTTAGTAAAGACTGGGTTTTGCCACGTTGCTCAGGCCGGTCTCAAACTCCTGGCATCAAGCGATCCACCCACCCAGGCCTCTCAAAGTACTGGGGTTACAGGTGGGAGCCCCGGCAGCCAGCCTGTTTAATTTTTCTTCATTTAAGTTTAATGAGTCACATGTGGCTAGTGGCTTTCGTTTGTTTGTTTTTGAGGTAGAGTTTCGCTCTTGTTGCCCAGGCTGGAGTACAGTGGCGCCATCTCGGCTCACTGCAGCCTCTGCCTCCTGGGTTCAAGCGATTCTCCTGCCGAGTAGCTGGGATTACAAGTGCGCACTAATGCCTGGCTAATTTTTGTATTCTTTTTTTTTTGAGACGGAGTTTCACTCTTGTTACCCAGGCTGGAGTGCAATGGCGCGATCTCGGCTCACCGCAACCTCCGCCTCCTGGGTTCAGGCAATTCTCCTGCCTCAGCCTCCCGAGTAGCTGGGATTACAGGCACGCGCCACCGTGCCCAGCTGATTTTTTGTATCTTCAGTAGAGACGGGGTTTCACCATTTCGACCAGGATGGTCTCGATCTCTTGACCTCGTGATCCACCTGCCTCGGCCTCCCAAAGTGCTGGGATTACAGGCGTGAGCCCCCGCGCCCAGTTGCTAGTGGTTCTTGTATTTGATAACTCAGAGCCACATAGTAAGTAAAAAGAGACTTTGAGCTGACAGTAAGGTAAAGGGTGCTGGGTGCTGCTTGAGCCAGGTGGCCAGCCACGGCATTTCTGAGGAGGCGAAGCTCCAGGGAGAATGGAAGGCTGAGAAGAAAACTGACAGGAAAATGTAGAGGAACAGTGTTCCAGGCAGAGGCACAGCCCATGCAAAGGCCCTGAGGCAGGACTGCACCTGGGGCGTTGGAGGACAGTGAGGAGGCCCATGTAGCTGGAGCGGAGTGAATGCAGGGGACAGAGGGAGGAAAGGAGGGCGGGGGGTGATGGGCAGGTCGTGCAGGGCCCCGTGGGCCACGAAGAGTACTTGAACTTTGACCCTGAGGGAAATGGGAGCCATGGAGGGCTGTGGACAGAGGAGAGACGGGACCTGACTCAGGTGCCCACCTGCACTGTGTGGTGGGTGCTATGGGGAGGGCGAGGGTAGGAGGCTGGGAGGCTGGGGACCAGAGCAGAGGTGACTGCGGGTCCAAGCAGGCAATAATCGGGCTGGACAGGTTGGAAAGGGAATATGGAGAAAGACGCACAAAGCGAGTAGAAATTTAGGAGGAAACGTGAGAGTATTTCCAGACCAACAGCATGTGGGGTGAGGGAGGAAGAGGAGTCAGAGCCGGCTTCCCAGCTCTAACCTGAGCCCCGGAAGGATGGAGCTGCCATCAGCAGAGTTGGGAAAGACGTGAGAGGAGTGGCTTTGCTGGATCCAGCCATGCCTGAAGGTGTCTCCGATTTTCCAGGAGGGGAAGGTAGCCTGGCCTGCAGGGGTGGACAGGTGAAAAAGGCAGACGTGGAGCTGGGGCGTGCCCGTGGTGGGCATCGTGCCCACTGCGGTGGGGCTGGTGGGTGGACCCGGCGCCAGGGCTGTGATATGAACGTGGGCGAGGCGGGCTTCTGGCTGGCTGGCACCAGCCTATGCCCTGGGTCACGAATGCTGTGCATTAGGAGGCGGGAGCCTTGGGCACGGGCAGGGCAGGGGAGCCGAGAGGAAGCTGCCCAACCAGTTTCTCTCTGGCTCTTGCAGCCAGGGGTGTGGAGTTTGTACCTAAATGAAATGTCTGGGGTTTTTTGGCGCCAAATGTGAAGGAGGTGGGACAGACAGGCTGATGGGGAGGTCGTCCCCAGGTGTGTCAAGGGCATGGTTTTATCTGAGGGGCCTCCATCAGGGAAGGCCTCCCAGTGCAGTCACCCTCCTTTGGAAGTTTCTTCAGGAGTCGAAGGGACGCGTATGTCCCTCACACTGTTGTTTGTAAGGGACATAGTGGAATAAACGGGGGAGTTGATTAAATTCTGTGAGCTGGACACGGGGAAATGCTCTCCTAACGGTGATCCCCATGGAACGAAAGAGAAGCAGACAGACCGGGAGGAGATGGTTAGCCTCGGGGCCATTGTCCGTGCTGTTCCTCCTGCCTGGAACTCTGTTCCCATAGGTGTTTGAATGTCTCATTTGCTCTCTTTCTCCAGATCTCAATGCAGTTGTCACCGATTCTAAAAGCTTCCCAGGGCCCCCCGGTTTTTGGAGCCTTGCGGTGGGTCTGTCTGTATTTTTCCGTCTTAGTGTTGCCGGGCCTCACGGTATTGACAGCATTTATTTTTCTGGCATCCGTTCCCCCGCTTGTCTGTGCCCCCCTGGAGGGCAGGATTGCTGGTTCCATCGTGCTCACCACTGTGTCCTCAGCGCCGCACACAGTAGGTGCTCAATACGTGTACAGAGAAAGAATGAATGAGAACGCCACATGCAAACAGTTTCTCTCTAGGCGACGGATGGATTGTGGGTAACTTTATTTTCTTCTTTATGCTGATTTTACCTAATTTTCTGCTGCACGCGCCTATTTTATAATTAGAAGAAAAGTTATTTTGAAAAAAATTACCCCCCTCCCAAGTCCCAGCTGTGGGAGCTGACGTGATCCAGCCCCGTGTTCCTCCCCAAGGGCAGCCGCCTCCTGGGTGCGTACAGAGGACATATCAATGGAATGTTTCTGGAGGGGCTCTGGGGGTCAGCCCTCAAGGACACGGAGTAGGCGGGACAATCAGGGAGGGCTTCCTGGAGGTGTCCACTCTTAACCTTCAGGGTGCTCAGGCCCAAAATCCGAAAGTCATGCTTGAGTCCCCTCTTTTCTGTACATCCCCGAATGAGCCATTTAGAAAATTCCATTGTTCTGTCCAGAATGTTCCCTCCCCCATCCTCTGCCCTGTCCAGCCCCATCATTGCCCTTCTTGACTCCAGCCTGGTTGTCCCCCACAGTCTGCCCTCCCCGCAGCAGCCGAGGAAGCCTGTGAGTACCTGAGTCAGGGCCCGTGCCTCCTCTACCCACAGCCCTCCATGGCTCCCGCCTTCCTCAGGGTCAAAGTCCAGTTCCTTCGAGGCCTCTGAGGCCCTGCATGTCCTGTCCCCCTTCCCTCCCTGCCCTCCCCTCCTCCTCCTCTCCCCCTCCGTACTCTGCTCCAGCCACACGGGTCTCCTCGATGTTTCTCCAGCACACCAGGCGCAGTCCTGCCCCAGGACCTTTGTCCGGGCCGTGCTCTCTGCCTAGAATCCTCTCACTTTCTCTCACCTTCTGGGCTTTGTTTATTACCTCCCCTCTCTCCTATCCTCTATTTTATTTTACATTTTTTTAGAGATAGGGTCTCGCCGTGTCACCCAGGCTGGAGTGCAGTGGCACCATCATAGCTCACTGCAGCCTCAACTTCCTGGCCTCAAGGGATCCTCCTGCCTCAGCCTCCCAAGCAGCTGGGTCCACAGGCATGCGCGACCAGGCCCAGCTAATATTTTTAAGTTTCTTTGTAGAGATGAGGGTCTCGCTATATTGCCCAGGCTGGTCTCAGACTTCTGGCCTCAGGTGATCCTCCCGCCTCATCCCACAACGCTCACCCCAGTTATCAGAGCCCTTACCACTGTCTGACCCTCAGTGGATTTTTTTTGTTTCTCATGTGACACCTCATTAGAGCATCCGCACCCTAAGTCAGTCTCCGTCACTGCTGTGTCTGGAACCGTGCCTGGCATCAAGAACTTGCTTGGAAATGTTTGTTAGAAAAGGGTAGGCTGGGCGTAACCCTACTGCAGGCTCATGCACTTTGGGAGGCTGAAGTCGGAGGATCACTTAAGTCCAGGAGTTCGAGACCAGCCTTGGCAACGTACGGAGACCGTCCCCTCCATGTCTACAAAAAAAAAAAATCGGAAAATTAGCCAGGTCTAGTGGCTCGGGCCTGTAGTCCAAGCTACTCAGGAGGCTGAGGTGGGAGGATCATTTGAGCCCGGGAGGTTGAGGCTGCAGTGAGCCATGGTGGTGCCCCTGCACTACAGCCCGAGCAACAGAGTGAGACCCTGTCCCAGAAAGGAAAAAAGAGGCCTGCTTTGTGACAAGAGCACACAGTGTGGCCTTTAAAGGAGAATAAGGTTGGAGCGGCTCTGCTGGGTGCAGCTGGGCCTGATGGATTGTGTAAATCTTTGCTGAGAACCTCAGCAGAGACAAACCGTGCTCTGCCCACTGAGGTCACAGTCTGGTGGGAGAGGCAGACCGGGGACTAGGCACATTTAGGGCTCTGTGCTGACAGGGCCACCCAGCCAATGGGGGGGCCACCTGGCCCGCCTCCCCTGGCCCCTCAGGGACGGCTATGTCCCCTGCCCACCGTGGTCACCAGCATGGAATAGGGGCAAGAGGCCGTCTCCATGGAGACATGGGCAAGAGGCCCAGAGAGGGCAGGACTGGCTGTGAAGGGGCTGGCAAGCCCTCGTCTACTGAGTCCTGGGCAGCCCAGAGCTGGGCTGTCTGCCGCGGGTCCCACAGCCCCAAGCCTCCTGACTGGATCCACTGAGCGCCTGTTCAGTGCTTGGTTTATGTGGCAGATGGGGATACTGTCGGCCAGAGAGGCACAGGTCCTTTCTTGGCACACAGGGCATCCCTGGATTCACACTTGGGTCTGTATGAGCCCGGTGCCTTGCCACAGATCCAAGCAAGGTGCCTACTCTGCTCCTGAGGGCCCACTGTGTGCCCTGCTGAGTCGGGGAGATCATACAGTTGCTCCTATGCCTGCATTGACACAGGGCACCTACGTGCCCATCGTGGTGCTGCAGTGCCAGGCGACCTCCTCCATGAAGCACCTACTGTGTGCCTTGCCGAGACTGGGGCTGCGTGGGATGGGGGACCTCACGGCATTCTGTGTTTAGCAGTACCTACTGTGTGCTCCGTGTCAAAGGGCAGGTGGGGAGCCTGTGTGCAGACACTCACAGACCACATACTGTGTGCATGGTGCTTTGTGGACTAGGCCACCTACTGTTGCAGATGGGGCAGGGGAATTCCGTGCTCCATTTTGCAGAGGGGGAAACAGGCACGGTAAAGGAAAGGGGCAGTGTGGGATCCACCAGTGGGGGAGGCATTTACTCGATGTTTGAGGGAGGTGGGAGCCACCCGCTGAGGTGGGGGGGGCGTGGACATGCGCAGGACCCGCCTGTGTGTCTCCCATCAAAGCCCACGTCCTTTGCCCCACTGAGTAATGACTTCTAGAGAGTGACGCCGTCTGTCTCCAGGATGACCCTGTCCCTAGATAAACCCAAGGGGCTTCAAATCATTCCCGATGTATCCTCAGTTCGGGCCCCCAGGCCTCCAGCAGTCCTGTGGTGAGAACTCCGCCTCTGGACCCAAACCTTGGTTCCAATCCCTGCTCTTCTGGACCGTGGACAGCCGTTTCTCTCTCTTTCTCTCGGCTCCGTTCTTCGCAGAATGGGGGTGATGGCAGGGCCTTGCCTCCAAGATCCGTGGCCATCTGTGGCCGGTGGCCCTAGGAAGCACAGCTGATGAGAGCTGAGCGCCCAGGACGTCCCATTGGCGTTGGCGTTCGGGCTTAGTCCTCAGCGTGAATGCTGGGACGAGAGGCGTTTTCTCCAGGGATGGGGACAGACGCGGGACCCCTCGGGTCTCCATCCTTGCCCCGACCCCGTTCCCGGGCCCCCCAGGCCCCCCTGGCCTTCTGCATTCCGGGCTTCTCGGGTGGAGTTTTCAAACCCGCACCCTGGGCGCAGCGCGGGCTCGGATTGGCCGCCGGGACGGGGGCTGCCCCTCCCTCTGCTCGGGTGTCGCGGGCCTGGCACGGCGGCCCCATCTGTTTCCAATCTGGCCCTGCACTCTCCGCCCCCTCCTCAGGCTTGTGGCTGGGGTGGGGGCCTCCGCCCCGGTGTCCCCCCATTCATTCCGCCGGACCCCCAGCGGGAATGAAGTGTCTGCGCCCGCGCCCCTCCTCAGCTCTGTGGTCCAGGAGGGGGAAGAGGGGCCGCCCCTGCACCCACCCCCGCCACTGCTGGGCCTCCAGTCCCACCCACACTGGGAGGGGAACTCTGCCCCTTCTCCGACCTCCTGTATTTGGGTGTGTTTGGGGAGCCCTCCGCCGCCCGTCCGGCATCCAGCCCCCTCATCCGTTGCCATGGCCGCGATCAGAGCTGGGGAAGCGGGGAGCAGGGTGGTAGGGGCTCCGCGTGGGACCAGGCTTCGGGAGGGAGGGGTTTGGGGTCATGCCCTCTCCCTGGCGCCCCTTCTCTCAGTGCTGCCCGGACCCCCGCGGAGGCTCCCCTCGCCTCTAGATGGGGCTCCCCTCTGGTCCCCCCACCCCACTTCCGGCTGGGCCCTGCCCTGCCCCGCAACCCCCCTCCCTGAGGCCTCAATCCCCCTCCCGGGTGCCCCCTGCAGCCCCGCCCTGCAGCCCCGCCCCCGAAGTCCCGCCCCCCGAAGCCCCGCCCCAGCCCCGCCCCCAGGCCGAGCTCCCCGGGCCGAGGCCTCTCCCGAGTCTTCGCTGCGCTCGGAGCGGACCGAGGGACGCGCGGACCGGCGGCGGCGGGCCCTGCGGAGGCCTCGCGGGGCCCGGGCCCAGTCTCCGAGCCGCGGGGTGAGTGCGCCCGGGACCCCTTCCACCTTCCACCCCGAGGCCCGGGCCGTGCTGGGCTTTGTCCCCCTCGTCGCGCCCCTCGCAGCTCCGAGGTGGGGGGACACGGGGGTCCCCCAGCCCAGCGCGGGCCTGGCCGGGCCGGCCGTCCTCCGGGGACAGCTTGGGCCCGCTGCCGCCTGGCGCCCCACCGCATTCAGGCCTGTCGCTTGCACTTTGGAAAACTCCAGACCGTTGTGCTCCGCGGGGTCCCCTCCCCCGCCTGGCCCCCAGCCCGACCTCCTCCCCCTACCCCCTCTCCTCCCCCACCTCCCGGAGGCGGAGCCAGGCGCGGGGCAGCCTTCGCTGCCAGCCCACGGGAGCTCTGATTGGGGACTTCGCAGAAGGCAGAGGCGGCGACGGGACCGCAGAGCGGGCAGGTAGCGGCGGGGGGTGTGTGGCAGGAATCCCTGCTCTTAGCCACTCCCGAAAATCACGGAAAGTTTCCCTCTGTCCGTTTGTTTCCGCTTCCCTCGGGACTGTGGACCCCATTGCCTCTGTGCTTTGTTGGGGGGCTTTAAGAAACTGGGGTGCTTGGCCTCAGGGAGGGGCCTGGGACGGTCAGGGCACCTTTCTGTTACCCATTCCGGTCCCTGGGCTTACAGTCCCCAGAGTCCTGAGCCGATGGAGTTTGGTGACCCTCCCCCGCCAAGGGGCTTCCTGAAGACCTGAGCCTCACCCCCACCCTTTAAAATCTTGGCCAGACCCCCTAGGGTGGATGCGAGGCTGTCCCCGTCTTGGCCTCCATGGCCTGGGGTGGTCTCTGTCTGTGGTCTGAGTTTCCCCCTCTGAAATGCAGGTGACCCCAGGAATGGTGTAGCTAAGAGCCAAGGAGAGCTGGGAATGCGGTAGGCACCCAGTGCACACAGGGCCTTTGCCCGTTCCTGGGGTCAGAAGAGGGCTTTCATCCTGAGGATGACAGACCCACAGTGGGAGCAGAGCTGTGATGTGGCAGCCCAGAAGGGGTCTTGATCCAACCTGGGGCCTCCAGGAGGGCTTCCTGGAGGAGGTGACAGCTCAGCTGTGGCCTGAGGAGGAATGTGAGGGCTGAGGTTTGATGGGGACCTGGAAGGGTGTGCAGGTGGAACAGTGTGTTCAGATACCCCTGTGGGAGCCGGGGGGCCACAAGTGGAGGATCAGAGTGGCAAGGGAAGCCTGGCATGGGGGGTTGTGGCGTGACAGGGTCAGCAGAGGCCGGGCTTGCAGCTCTGGAGGCTGAGGTAGCAGTCTGGGTTTTAATACGTGTTGATGGGATCCGGGGGGGTCTTAGAGCAGAGGAGGAACAGGCTCAGCTTGGAGTGGAGGCATCCCGCGGCTGCAGCTCACAGGATGAGCTGACTGTGGGCCAGTTGGGGAAGGGTGTGCCTGGTGGGGGACCCGCATTGGAAGAGGCTCAGAGGCTCAGAGGCCCAAGGCAGTGTATTCCGAGAACTGCAGGACCTTTCTGGAAGAGGGGGTGAGGAAGAGGATGGGTGCAGTCACGTCCAGAAGGCCCAGAACGCCAAGCACGGGAGCTGGGAGTCGGAGAGTGTGAGCAGCAGCAGGGTGAGTGTGAGCAGCAGCGGGGTGAGTGTGAGCAGCAGCGGGGTGAGTGTGAGCAGCAGCGGGGTGAGTGTGAGCGGCAGCGGGGTGAGTGTGAGCAGCAGCCTGGGGGTGAGTATGAGCGGCAGCGGGGGTGTGAGCAGCAGCCTGGGGGTGAGTATGAGCGGCAGCGGGGTGAGTGTGAGCAGCAGCGGGGTGAGTGTGAGCAGCAGCGGGGTGAGTGTGAGCAGCAGCCTGGGGGTGTGAGCGGCAGCGGGGTGAGTGTGAGCGGCAGCGGGGTGAGTGTGAGCGGCAGCGGGGTGAGTGTGAGCGGTAGCAGGGTGTGAGCGGCAGCGGGGTGAGTGTGAGCGGCAGCCTGGGGGTGTGAGCGGCAGCGGGGTGAGTGTGAGCAGCAGCGGGGTGAGTGTGAGCAGCAGCGGGGTGAGTGTGAGCGGCAGCGGGGGTGAGTGTGAGCGGCAGCGGGGGTGAGTGTGAGCGGCAGCCTGGGGGTGAGTGTGAGCAGCAGCGGGGTGAGTGTGAGCAGCAGCGGGGGTGAGTGTGAGCAGCAGCAGGGTGAGTGTGATCAGCAGCCTGGGGGTGAGTGTGAGCAGCAGCGGGGGGTGAGTGATCAGCAGCGGGGGTGAGTGTGAGCAGCAGTGGGGTGAGTGTGAGCAGCAGCAGGGTGCCCGCAGAGCTTGGCGTCTAGAGCTATTCCCTGAAGCCAACATGGGGGCGCACTGGCAGGGCCGATTTTGGCAGCCTGGGCACCAGGGAGTGCATGGGGACCCTGGGCTCGATTGAGACCTGGGCTCTAGCCTCAAACCCTAACCCAGCCCAGCCTCCTCCCCATGCAGGACCCATGGTGAGCCTCAGTTTCCTCATCCGTTAAACAGCAGGAAACAGAGAACATTTAATGGGGCTGGGCACCCCAGGGGCCCCCAGTGGACGCTCACAATTTTCCTCTCCAGGGCTGGGCCTGGTTCCCTGTCTGCCCCACCCATCCACTTCTGGCCAGCGGGACCCCTGGGGACAGTGCCCTGAGCCTTCACGTTGTCCCAGTACAAGTCAATAGTCAATTAAAGCCAGGTCCCCTGGTCTTCAGTTCCGGGAAGGGCCGGCCCCACCCAGCCCCTCTCTGCACCCGTTTCCTGATAGGGAGATAATGGCACCCTGGGAGGGGCAGTGGCTTGGCCAGAGCTGACTTGGGCCCACCAGCGGCCACAGAGCCTGGGCCTGCTGCCCAGGGGGCCTCTAGCTGCCTGTCCCTGCTTGAGTGGATGTAGGAGTGACTCAGGGGTCCAGGGAGGCTGGAGGCCAGGGTCCAGCCCTGGAAATGACATTCCAGGCGGTGGCACGGGAGAGGTGTGGGTGGGGAGGATGTGAAGGCGGAGAGGTTATGCAGGGTTAGGGGTCTTTTCCCTGAGTCCCACAGCTGGCGTCGTCAGCCTCAGCTTCTCCTGCCCTGTGGCCACCGGAAGGCCCCCGAGGGTTAGGATTAGGCCCCCCCAGACCCCACCCCCAGGACAGGACAGGGTAGACTGGGAGAGGCACCCAGAGCCTCCTCCAGCCCGAGGAGCCCCCGCCTGGTGCGGGTGACACAGCCTGTTTGCCGCTCGGCCTGGGTCATAATCACCCCTTTATGCTCCCTGGACCACGTGGGCACACAAAGCCGGCTCCCAGATCTTGTGACCCACGCCCCAGCGCCTAGCTGGAATGAGTGCCCACTCGACCCCCATTAGCACCAAGGGGGAGTCCCCAGAGGCGGCCAGAGGGCTATACAAGGTCCAGAGAGAGTTGTCCAGAAATTCCTCAGTGGCCGAAGAAAGTCATAAGATGAAACGTGGGCTCCAGGCCCGAGTCCCACGCCAGCTGGGGGACTTGGCCGAGTCCCTGTTCTTCTGTGAGCCTCAGTTTCCTCATCTGTAAAAGGCAAGTGTCTGCCTCCGACCAGCTGCCACGAGCTAGTGCTGGGCAGCCCAGCCCCCGAGAGCCAGGTGGGGCACGCAGAGACCCTCTCTGAGCCCCCCGTGGGTTCAGGGTCCAGTGGTCACCTCCCTCCCATTCTCTCTAGCCCTGGCGCAGCCTCAGTGGCCACCATGGGCTGCCACTCTTTTTCTAACAGGCGTGTCATTTCCTGGGATCTTGCAGATGACTGCACCTGCCTCAGTTTCCCTGTCTTGGCAATGGCAAGGCTGGCGGCCCAGGCTGCTTTGTTGCAAGAGAGGGGACGTGGCAGAGGGTCGGCCTGCTCCAATGTGGCCACATCCCTCCCTGCCCAGGGCCACATAGGGCCCCTGCTGCCCTGTGGGTCTAGTCCGTGGGCACCTCTCTGCCCTCTTCTCTCCCCCCGTACCTCCTGGGACCTCTCAGTGCTGCCCATTGCCCTTCCTCATGCTGTTCCTGGTGCTAAGGCCCCCTCGCCTCTAATTCCCATTCACCGTTTGGTCCTCAGCCGATATTAAATCCAGAAATGGCCCATGCAAAGGCGGGGACAGGACTGCATTTGGGGTGTTGGAGGAACAGAAAGAAGGCCCGTGTGGCTGGAGCAGAAGGAGGAAGGGGAGAGAGGGAGGAGGGAGAACAGGGAGGGGAAGGCGCAGGTCATGCATGGCCTGGTGAATTTCAGGAAGGACTTGAGCCTTGACTCAGGCAGGTGGGAGCCATGGAGGGCTGTGGGCAGAGGAGGGGCGGGCGCTGACTCGGGTGCTCACAGATGCCTTCTGGTTTCCGTGGGTGGAACAGACGGAGGGGCGAGGATGGGAGCTGGGAGACCAGGGTGGAGGTGACGGTGTCGGTGACCAGGCCGGTGACAGTGGGGCTGGAACAAGTGGAGGCAGAAGAATGAGTAAGAAGTGGGCAGGCTGGGGACAGATTCTGAAGGCAGAGCGGATGGGACTTGGGGATCTTCACCCCCGAATCCCCACAGAAGACCCCACACCTGTGGTTTTCGTGGAAGCAGGAGTGGGTGGGAGGGTCACGTGCCGGTACCTGTGTGTGTGTGGCGCTGACCTGCTTGCGCACCTGTAGGTAGGTGATCTGATTGGGCGCTCGGAGTTCCCTGGAGCCCAGCTGTGTGTGTACTGCCTGCCCCACCATGAGCCTGCGTGTGTGTGTTCTGGCTTTGTGTGTCTGCGGTCTGATTTCGTGCGTGTACAGGGTCCTAGTCCATCACGAGAAGTCCCTAGGGAGGGTGGCTGCCCAAGGCACCCTGGAACGGTTTGCCTTTTGCAGTGGTAACGTCTGAACCCCACTCCCTGGCCCCGCCCACCACCCCCATTCCTGATCCATCATCGTGCCTCAGATGCCCCTGTTGCTGTAGCCCCTGGTCCCTGCCCCTGACAGGCTGGAGTGGCGGATCTGGGGGGAGTCTGTGGCCAGGCCCTGCCTGCCTGTGCCCGGCTCAATCCCGTCCCGCCCAGACATCAAGGAGGTACGGGCCCAACAAGGCTTCTGCCGTGGGAGCCAGGGTGTAATTAGGGCTGCCCGATTTAGAAGGTGACTGTCCTGGGCTCCCGTGGGATGTGGGGGAGCCAGCTGTGGCCGGGGCCCTCCATATGTGTGCCCCACCTGGGTCCTCTGTGCAGGGCCTCCTACCATATTCTCTGAGCTTCAGGTTTGCTATGTTGCCTCAGTTTCCCCAGAGGTTCTCTGCAGGCCTGCCCAGCTGAACACAGTGGTCTAGGACTGACCTCGTGCCCCCGAGTGTGGCCAAGCACATGTGCATTTCTGGGCTGGGCCAGCCGCTGAGGTCACCCACGCCCCAGCTGGCCACGGGCAGTTTCTCTGTCTGGGGCCACTGCCTGCCTTGCGGGCTACTTTTGCTCTTAAAGGGCCAGTGCGGGGACTCAGAGTAAGGCACTGTGTGCTAGTCTTCATTTCCTTCACCTCCCAGTCCTCAGCTGGTTGTGTGACAGGTGCCTTCGGAGTCTGACTGTGCGTGCACGTGCGTGTAGGAAGGGGATCTGACTCTGCACGTCTCTGTTTGCTGGTGCATGCACCTGTGGTCCGCTGACCGCATGGCCTGTCTGTAGTCCGACTGTGTGCTGGCCCGGTGTCTTTGTGACGCCAGCCTGCTCGTGGCCCTGTAGATATCTGATGTGACTGCATGCTCAGAGGTTCCGGTAGCCCAGCTGTGTGTGTGCTGCCTGCCCCACCATGACCCTGTACGTGTGTCTCTTCCGGCTTGGTGTGTGTCTGTGGTCTGATTTTGTGCATGTCTGTGTTTGTGGTCTGACCGTGTGCAGGTTTTGCTTGCCTGATTTTGTGTGTGTGTGTGTGTGTGTGTGCGCGCGCGTGTGCGTGCGCGCGCGTGTGCGCGTGTGCGCGCGTGTGTGTGTGCGCGCGCGTGTGTGTGTGTGTGCGCGCGTGTGTGTGTGCACGCCCATCTCTGCTGCCTGGCTCTGTGAATGCTTTTGTTTCTGGGTCTCTTGCAGATACGGAACTGCTTGTAGTCTGACTGTGTGTCAGTGTGCATCTGTGGTTTGACCGTGTATGTCTGCGGCCTGAGTGAGCAGGCATCATTCTCTCTGTGGTCTGACTGTGTGCCTGTGGCCTGTGTACATCGAGCCCGCGAATCCCGTTCCTCACCCCCGGCTGTGACCCGGACCCTACCCACCCGTCCTTCCCGAGGCCGCCCCAGGGCTGGGCGAGGTGACCGCAGCTGGGTATTTTGGGAGTCAGAATCACAGGGACTGCCCCGTTATTATGTGCCACCAGTTCCTGTGACCATAGCCCGGACCCGCCCAGGGCATGGCCTGGCGTGGGTGCCGGCCTGACTGGGCAGCAAAGACCTTATCCTTGGGCCTCTCCCTGCCCCTCCCTGGCCCTCTGACCTGGCTCTGGACAGAGTGGAGATGGGGAGGGGGCCATTCCAGGGATCACGGTCTGTGATGGGGGACGCTGCTGCCCTGGAGGAGCTGAGGTTCTTGTGGGAGAGGCATGCTGACTGATTAGCATGTTCCTTTCATTTGGGAACCAGGGTAAATGCCGCGGAGGCTAACCTTAGTCATGTAGGACGCTCCGGGATGTAGAATGGAGGGGGAGTTGACCTTTGAGGGGCAGAGAGGGCTTCCTGAGGAAGTGACAGCTGAGCTGAGACCTGTCATGTGGTGGGGGACAGCATTCCAGGCAGAGGCCACAGCAGAAGCAAAAGGCTGGGAGGAATAGTGAAATCAGCAGGAGTGGCTTTCCTGGGGGCTCCAGGAGCCATGGGAGGTCTTGGAGCAGGGCAGGGACAGGCAGATGTGTGGAGAGTCATCTCATGACCTGAGGGACCAGGTTTTAGAGCCACACAGCATCGTGATCTGGAGTCCCCTCCTTCCTGAGAAGCAGCCTGTGAGTTGGAGAACACCAGGGCTCAGCACCCCAGAGGTCCTCCGTCCCGGCGTGGGGCTTGGTTCTGGCCCGGCCAGGGTTGGGATTTAGCTGGGGACTGGAGGCCGCCTTCGTCCCTTTGGGCTGCTGTAGCCAAATACCACACACCAAGTGGCTTGTAAATGACCGAAATTTGTACCTGACGGTTCTAGAGGCCGGGAAGTCCAAGGTGTAGGCAACGCAGATTTGGTGTCTGGTGAGGGCTGTCTTCTGGTTCATGGAAGACGTCCCCCCCCACCCCCGCCGTGTCCTCAGGTGGCAGAACGGACAAGGAGCTTTCCGGGAGCTCTTTTCTGAGTCATCCCGTTCGTGAGGTCTCTGCCCTGGTGACCTAATCCCAAAGACCCCGATTCCTGATACCGTCACAGCAGGGACTGGGTTTCAGCATAACTTTTTTTTGAGGTGGGGACACATCAATTCTATAATTCTATAGCAAGGGCCCGGCACTTTTTAAATTTTTTTTTTGAGACAGGGTTTTGCCTGTTGCTCAGGCTGGAGTGCAGTGGCACGATCTGGGCTCACTGCAACCTCCGCCTCCCAGGTCCAAGCGATTCTCCGGCCTCAGCCTCCTGAGTAGCTGGGACTACAGCTACGTGCCACCATGCCTGGCTGATTTTTGTATTTTCGGTAGAGACGGGGTTTCACCATGTTGGCCAAGACAGATGGCCTTGATCTCTTGACCTCGTGATCCGTCTGCCTCAGCCTCCCAAAGCGCTGGGATTACAGGCGTGGGCCACAGTGCCCGGCTGGGCCCAGAACTTTGATTCCATCCCATTACTCCATGATCTTTCCCCAGTGTCCCATGACCAGCCCCACAGGACCCTCCCCTGCCCCATGTGACCCTCCCGCTGCCTCCTCCATGCAGGTCTCCTGGATTTTCTCCGGTTGGCTCTCACAGCCCTCCATTGTGTCTGCAGACGCTGCCCCATCTGACGCTCGGCTCGAGGCCTCTCTGTGAGGGACTGGGGGGCCATCCCCCTCCAGGGCGGAGATCGGAGGTCGCTGCCAAGCATGGCGTCCGCCTGGGGCCCTGGCGTGGTGTCTGTGGTTGGTTCCATGGGCCTCCTTGTGGTCCTGCTTGTCGGAGGCTGCGCGGCAGAAGGTAAGAAGCTGGCTCGGGGTGTGCGGGGCTCCGCGTGTTAGTTTACCTGTGCATTTATGGCAGGGGGCGTGTGTGTGAGCATGCTTCTCCACCTCCTGCCTGGGCCTCCCCATTTTGCCAAATGGAATTTTTATGCTCCATGAAGGAGGCTGAATGCTGAGGGCTGTGTGCTGAGCCCTAAGACGTGCAGAGATAAACAATAACGATGGTCTTCCCGAAGCAGTAACAGTAATGGTGACGGCGTCTGTTTCCCCAGCATCGGCACCAGGCTCCATGCTAAGCCCAGATGTCACCTGCTTCCACTGCCTTGAGCCTGACCGAAACCCAGGCTGCTGGTTCTGTTACTTTCCTTTCCCAGTGAGGGAAAACAAGGCTCAGAAGACACAAGGACTTCCTTGAGGTCACTCCTTAGCCGCAGAATTCCCCTTTCCTTGCAGTGGGCAGTACCGACACCTGCTGGCAGCCACACAGGCAGACAGACTGTCTCAGGTGGAGCCAAGGGAGGCTTCTTGGGAGACAGGGCTCTGGGGCTGGGGTTTTGTGGGTGTACAGGAGTTCACCTATGGAAAAGCCGTTCCTGGTCGGGATGACAGCACCCGGGAAGGCTGGTATAGTTGAGAGATGGGCAAGGCTGCATTTCTGGCTGTAACATGAAGAGGATGAGGGTCCCCGTTTAGGGCCCAGTGCCAAGACTCACCCCACCATGAAGGACCTAGAGAAGGCATCACTCAGGCCCGTGGGGACATGGGGTCAGGGCAGTAGGGGAAGAGGCTGGGTTGTGCAGTCAGGCTGGGTTCGAATCCTGGCTCTGCTGCCAGCCTGCTGTGCACCCGCGGGCTGCTGGCTCAGCCTCCCTCACCACCGTCACAGGGCCCATAACATCATCTGTACCCGGTATTCTCATGACGTGGACGTGTCATAAGCCCCTGCCTGCTGCTGTGTCGCCGCAAACATAGGTGTTACCGCCGGTTAGCAAGGCGGAGACATACACCCCTGCCTCGTTCATCCATGCTTTTCCTTGTTTTCATGCTGTTTTTTCTTGTTGTTTTTTCTTTTGAGATGGGGTCTGGCTCTGTCCCCCAGGCTGGAGTGCAGTGATCTCAGCCGACTGCAACCTCTGCCTCTCAGGCTCAAGCAATCCTCCCACCTCGGCCTCCCAAGTAGCTGGGACTACAGGCATGCGCCTCCATGCCCGGCTAATTTTTAATAATTTTTGTAGAGAACTGGGGGTTTCACAATGTTGCCCAGGCTGGTCTCGAACTCCAGAGCTCAAGCAGTCCGCCTGCCTTAGCCTCCCAAAGTGCTAGAATTACAGGTAGGAGCCACGGCCTCCGGTCTCATGCTGTCTTTTAGTAAATGCCGTCTGCATTCAGATCACCCACCACACCCCGATGAGGTGAGCGTGCTGATCAGCATCTCCATCGTACGCCTGTGGAAACCGACTGCACCACTGCCCTCCAGCCTGGGCAGCAGAGCAACACCTTGTCTCAGAAAAAAAAGACATGGGCTGAAGTGCCTCTGCCTCCCGAAGTGCTGGGATTACAGGCGTGAGCCACTGTGCCTGGCCTGGCAGATCGTTTAAATTTCTTGTAGAGACTGGGTTCTTACTATTTGCCCAGACCAGTCTCAAACTCCTGGGCTTAAGCGATCCTCCCACCTCGGCCTCCCGAAGTGCTGGGATTACAGGCGTGAGCCACTGTGCCTGGCCTAGCTGACTTCTTAAATTTCTTGTAGAGACGAACGAGGTTCTTACTTTGTTTCCCAGACTGGTCTCAAAGTCCTGGGCTTAAGCGATGCTCCCACCTCAGCCTCCCACCATGCTGGGATTACAGGTGTGAGCCACATGAACCAGAGTGGCCATTTAAACCTGAGCTGCTGGTGCCACAGGCCAGGATCTCGATGACCACGTTCCCTCACCCAGAAGCCAGGCACGGCTGCACGGTGATCGGTCCAGCCGCCTCCAGGGCCTGAGTCTTCCTGGCCTCTGTCTCCCCTGCAGTGGGGTGTGGGGCCATCTGGCCTTCAGCACTGAGCACCTCAGCTGTTTTCTTGTTTTGTTTTTTGAGGCAGTCTCACTCTGTGGCCCAGGCTGCGGTGCAGTGGTGCGATCTCGGCTCCCTGCAACCTCCACCTCCCAGATTCAAATGATTCTCGTGCCTGAGCCACCTAAGTAGCTGAGTTGACTGGCGCCCACCACCGTGCCCTGCTAACTTTTGTATTTTTAGTAGAGATGGGGTTTCACCACATTGACCGGGCTGGTCTCGAACTCCTGAGCTCAAATGATCCACAGGCAAAGTGCCAGGATTGCAGGCGTGGGGGAACAATTTCTGCTCCAAAGATCACCGCAGGTCCAGTGGGGCCTTCCCAGGATGCCGTGGGGCCGGCCCTGGGGCGGGGTTGGAGGGGACAGGGTGCGTGGGTCATCAGCTCTGGCACTGGATTCTCATCTGCAGAATCTGAAATGGAAAAACAGAGACGGGGCCAAGCCAGGCCGCGGAGTGGGAGGCTCAGGCGCCGGGGCCTCCAGAGACAGCTGGGTTCCCTTCCTGGCTTTTTTGATCCTGGCATCACCACGTGAACTTCTGTGTCTTCCTCTAAGCAACAGGGACACTCACTGTTCTTGGGGTCAGTAAGGACCCACAACTCCTTTACCCAGCCTGTGTTACTTTCAGGGTGCTGGCACCGGGTGGGCGTGGGTTGCAATCCCGTCCCTGCCCATCTCATGCCCTGTGATGAAACTCAGGTCCCGTCACCTTTTCTGTAGTTGCTCTGTCGCCCAGGCTGAGTTCATCGGCGCAGCCTCAGCTCACCCTGCAGCCTCCACCCCCAGGTTCAAGGACTTCTCCTGCCTCAACCTCTGAGCAGCTGGGTTTACAGGCGTGCACCACCATGCCCGGCCAATTTTTGTATTTTTAGTAGAGACCGGGTTTTGCCATGTTGGCCAGGCTGGTCTCGAACTCCTGACCTCCGGTGATCCGCCCTCCTCGGCCTCCCAAAGTGCCGGGATGACAGGCATGAGTCGCTGTGCCTGGCCCCTTCACCTTCCTAAGCCTCTGTTTTGGTCCTCCCAGCCACGGGCTTGAAGCCTGGCCCATGGCCTGTCTTTATACCTCTCCAGCTGCAGGCAGCCCCTTCTCAAGGCCCTGAGGGGTCCTTCCTGCATCTCAGCCCCTTTGCCGAGAAAAGGTGGGTGACGTTTGTCCAAAGGAGAGATTCCAAGCATCCACGAGGCATTTTCTAACGGGACGCAGTGGGCAGAGACAGCTCTTCCAGGCTGGCTCAGATCCCTAAGCTGCCTGGAGGAGACGGAGAGGGCTCTGCTCTGCAGGGTGTGGGGGTGCTTCCAAGAAGCAGAACCCCTCCAAGTCTGGGAGCAGGCAGTGAAGTTGGGAGCTCCATTTTCTTAAGAATCACCAGGCACTGAGAGGAAGTGTGAGGTCCCAGGGAAGCGAGGCTGTCCCTGGGCCTTTCTGCTGAGAGCCGCAAAAGCGCGTATTTCATCCCTGTGCACCAGGGATGCCCAGGCTGCAGTGGGGACATAAGGGACTCCTGACCCGGCCTGCAGTCATCCAAGAAGGCTCCCCAGGGGAGGTGCTGGCCGAGCTGAGGTTGACGCTGCCAGATGAGAGGAGGAGGAAGAGAGCGACCCAGACTGGCTGATGGCAGCACCCGCCTGGTCTTGCTCACTGGATTGCTGGGGGCAAGGGGCATGTTCTGGCTCCAGGTCAGACAGGCAGCTGGACGTGTCTCTACCCGCAGCCAGCTTCTGCCCTTCCTTCCAGCAGCTCCGGAGGGAGGGATCTTTACCAGAAGACACATTCTTGACCCGGCCACAGTGACTTTTCCTCATGTCCTTGGCTGAGGACACATGGCCCCAGGTCACCGCTCCTGAGGCCAGAAGGAGGGGGCAGGCCCAGCCTGGGGCTCAGTGTGGAACAAAACAGCTGCCCTAATCAGGCTCAGAGTCTGGCTGTAGAAGGGCCGTAAGATGTGGGCTTGGAGGCAAGGCCCGGGTTCAAATTCCAGCGCTGTTAACTTCTGAGCTCTGGTTTTTGTTTTGTTTTTTTAATGCAGAGTCTCATTCTGTCACCCAGGCTGGAGTGCAGCGACGTGATCTCAGCTCGCTGCAACCACTGCCTCCTGGATTCAAGTGATCCTCCTGCCTCAGCCTTCCGAGTAGCTGGGATTACGGGTGCCCACCACCACGCCCGGCTAATTTTTGTATTTTTGGCGGAGACGGGGTTTCACCATGTTGTTCAGCTTGGCTTGAATGCCTGACTTCAGCCTCCCAAAGTGCTGGGATTACAGGCATGAGCCACCGTGCCCAGCCTCTGAGCTCTGCGCTCTGTGAACCCTGAGTTCCACGAACCCATTAATGTTGCTCAGTTTGTACAGTGGGATTGACTGTTACTGTCTCAGAAAGATCCACAAGAGTTGAGGGGCCAGGCGCAACGCTTCACACCTATAACCCCAGCACTTTGGGAGGCCGAGGTGGGTGAACGATTTGAGGTCAGAAGTTCGAGACCAGCCTGACTAACATGGTGAAATCCCATCTCTACTAAAAATACAAAAATCAGCTGCGTGTGGTGGTAGGTTCCTGTAGTCCCAGCTGCTTGAGAGGCTGAGGCAGGAGAATCATTTGAATCCAGACGGCAGAGGTTGCAGTGAACCGAGATTGCACTATTGCACTCCAGCCTGGAAAACAGAGCGAGACTCCGTCTCCAAAAAAAAAAAAAAAAAGTTGAGGGAGGTCATGGATTATTCCTGTGGGTCTACTGACTTTTTTTTTTCTTTTTTTTTTTGAGACGGAGTTTCGCTCTTGTCACTCAGGCTGGGTTGCAGTGGCGCGATCTCAGTTTACTGCAATCTCTGCCTCCTGGGTTCAAGTAATTCTCCTGCCTCAGCTTCCTAAGTAGCTGGGATTACAGGTGTCTGCCACTACGCCCAGCTAATTTTTGTATTTTTTAGTAGAGATGGGGTTTCACCATGTTGGCCAGGCTGGTCCTAAACTCCTAAACTCAGGTCATTCACCTGCCTCAGCCTCCCAAGGTGCTGTGATTACAGGTGTGAGCCCCATATCCGGCCAGGTCTAGTGGCTTTTGGGACCGATGATCAAAGCAGACACACGTGGTCATATCAACAGGAGCAGAGCTTCAGGTGGCAGAGGTGAGGTTGGTCAGACCACTGGGGGCCTCTGTTTTGTTTAAAGCCCGGCCCATGCCATGGATGGGAGGTGTTGGGGTCCGTAGGGACCTAGACTTGGAACCTCAGGTCTTCTTCAGGCCTCTCTGGGCTTCTGAATAGCTGGAACTTTCCAGAACTTTTCCAGTGAATCTGCGGGGCTCTTGGACTCCTCCACCCATTTCCAGTTGGTCATAGAGGTTCAGAGTCCTAGCGTTGCTCAAGTGTGAGTTGTTAGCCTTCTGCCTCTCCTCAGACACCAAAATTTAACTTTAAAAAAAAATCTTTTTTCCTTTTTTTTTGAGACAGAGTTTTGCTCTCGTTGCCCAGGCTGGAGTGCAGTGGCGCGATCTCAGCTCACCGCAACCTCTGCCTCCCTGGTTCAAGTGATTCTCCTGCCTCAGCCTCCCAAGTAGCTGAAATTACAGGCACGCGCCACCACGCGCAGCGAGTTTTGTATTTTTAGTAGAGCCGGGGTTTCTCCATGTTGGCCAGGCTGCTCCCGAACTCCCGACCTCAGGTGATCCACCTGCCTCAGCCTCCCCAAAGTGCCGGAATTACGTGAGCCACCGCGCCCAGCCTTAAACATTTTTTTACTCATTTTTTTCTTTAATCAGCTCACTTTTTTATTTAAGCAATTTTATTTTTTTAAATAAATTCAGCTGGGCACAGTGGCTTACACCACTCATTCCAGAGCCTTGGGAGGCTGAGGTGGGAGGATTGATTGAGCCTGGGAGTTCCGGACCAGCTTGGGCAATGTAGTGAGACCCTGTCTCTACAAAAGATTAAAAATTAGCGGGGTGTGGTGGCATGCGCCTGTGGTCCCAGCTACTCAGGACACTCAGGCCACGGGAGCCCTGGAGCCGAGGAGTTTGAGGCTGCAGTGAGCTATGATTACACCACTCCACTCCAGCCTGGGCGAGAGAATGAGACCCTGTCTCTGCAAAAAAAAAAAAAATAATAATAATAATAAATAAATAAGAAAAATAACTTTTTCAATTTGTCTTTAGTTCTAAACCTAAAGAGGTCCCAACGCAGAGGCCCCTGCCCCTGTGTGCAGCCACTCAGCCCCCTAGAGGCAGCGCTGTTTCTACACATACAGCCTTTCCCTTTTTCAATTTAAATTTTTATTTTGTTTTGGGACAGAGTCTCGCTCTGTCGCCAGGCTGGAGTGCAGTGGCGCGATCTCGGCTCACTGCAACTTCCGTTTTCCAGTTTAACGCAGTTCTCCTGCCTCGGCCTCCCGAGTAGCGGGGACTCAGGCACACACACCACGCCTGGCTAATTTATTTTTAGTAGAGATGGGGTTTCACCATGTTGGCCAGGATGGTCTCAACCTCTTGGCCCCCTGATCCGCCCGCCTCGGCCTCCCAAAGTGCTGGGATTACAGGTGTGAGCCACTGCGCCTCGCCCCCTTTATTTATTTTTCAAAGTCATACAACGGTAGCATTTGCTGTATTTTATTACCTCTTGCTTACCACCGCACCCCCGCTCCCGTTTAATAGTATGCCTTCTTGTTCCTACCCTAGCATTTTAAAATGCATCCTGGCTGGGCACCGTGGCTCATGCCTATAATCCCAGCACATTGGGAGGCTGAGGCGGGTGGATCACCTGAGGTTAGGAGTTCAAGACCAGCCTGGCCAACATAGGGAAACCCTGTCTCTACCAAAAATACAAAAATTAGCGGGGCACGGTGGTGTGAGCCTGTCATCCCGACTACTTGGGAGACTGAGGCAGGAGAATCCGCTTGAACCCGGGAGGCGGAGGTTGCAGTGAGCCGAGATCGTGCCCTGCCCTTGAGCCTGGGTGACAGAGTGAGATCCTGCCCCCAAAATAAATAAATAAAAGGCACCCTGAGGTGAGAGGATTGCTTGAGGCTAGGAGTTCGAGACCACCCTGGGCAACATGGCAAAACTCAGTGCAAAAATTAGCTGGATATGGTGGCATGTGACTGCAGTCCTGTTACTCAGGAGGGTGAGGTGGGAGGATTGCTTGAGCCTGGGAAGTTGAGGCTGCAGTGAGCTGTGTTTGTGCCACTGCACTCCAGCCTGGGTGAAGAGCAAGTCCCTATCTCACACAGAAGAAGCATCCTTGCCCCGTTTTTAAACTTCCATGGTACTCTGCTGTGTAGACAGCCTGGCATTCATTTGATCGGTCCCTTTCTGTTGGATACATAGGTTGTGGCCTGAAGGCTGTTATAAGTCTGTGGCAGTCTTTGCGCGTGTTGATAAAAATCTAAGTAGGAGCTCTGTTCATCTTGGGGATACATTGTAACATTTAGTTGAACGGAAATCTGGTATCCCTCTGGGAGAGTCAAAGATTACTGTAAAAATAGTCAATAAAAAGAGAACAATGGTAATGAATTCTCCCAGACAGTGTAGTCTGTCCCAGGCGCAGCTTGGTGAGGTTGCTCTAGGGTGTTAAAACACTCATACTCCACGCAGGGCATACTGGCTCCTACCTGTAATCCCAGCCCTCTGGGAGGCCGAGGCGGGTGGATCACTTGAGGTCAGGAGTTCGAGACCAGCCTGGCCAACATGGTGAAACCCCATCTCTACTAAAAATACAAAAATTAGCCACCTGTGGTGGCACATGCCTGTAACCCTATCTACTCAGGAAACTGAGGCAAGAGATTTCTTGAACCGGGAGGCAGAGATTGCACCACTGCACTCCAGGCTGGTGACAGAGCGAGACTTCATCTCAAAAACCCAAAAAACACTCCTACTCCAGACTTTATTGCAGACCGAATACATCAGATTGTCATGGAGGGTGGAGAACGTGGTGTGAACGCCAGCCTGGTTCAAAGGAGCGTGTTCAGCTCAGCTGCCGCCTGGCGGTGCATGTCCAACCAAACTAAGTCTCTTGCCTGGTGCGTGCCTCGGTTTTCTCACATGTAAAATGGGGATTGCAGAGCCGGGGATGGTGGTTCACGCCTATAAATCCAGCAGCTTGGGAGGCTGCATTTGGAGGACTGCTCAGGGCTAGGAGTTTGAGACCCGGCTGGACAACATAGGGAGATCCCATCTCTAAAAAGTAAGTCATTAGCCAGGTGTGGTGACATGCAGCTGTAGTCCTAGCTACTTGGGAGGCCGAGATGGGAGGATCATTTGAGGCCAGGAGGTCCAGACCAAGCCTGAGCGACATAGTGAGACCTGTCTCTGTAATTTTTTTTTTTTTTGAGAGGGAGTAATATTTAACCTCTCCAACAGCACGGAGGGACAGTGCCATCCTGATCCATTTTCCTTTTTTTGAGACAGAGTCTCACTCTGTTGCCCAGGTTGGAGTGCAGTGCCATGATCTTGGCTCACTGCAGCCTCCGTCTCCTGGGTTCAAGCGATTCTCCTGCCTCAGCCTCCCGAGTAGCTGAGATTACAGGCACCCACTTCTACGCCTGGCTAATTTTTGTTTCTTTAGCAGAGATGCGGTTTCACCATGTTGGCCAGGCTGGTCTTGAACTCCCGACCTTAAGTGATCCACCAGCCTTGGCCTCCCAAAGTGCTGAGATTACAGGTATGATGGCATTCAGCTGTAGTCCCAGGTACTTGGGAGGCTGAGGCGGGAGGATTGCTTGAGTCTGGGAGGTCTAGGCTGCAGTGAGCCAAGATTGTGCCGTTGCACTCCAGCCCGAGTAACAGAGTGAATCCCTATCTCTTTAAAAAGAAGGCTGGGCGCGGTGGCTCACGCCTATAATCCCAGCACTTTGGGAGGCTGAGGCAGGCAGATCACAAAGTCAGGAGACAGGAGATCGAGACCATCCTGGCTAACACAGTGAAGCTCTGTCTCTACTAAAAACACAAAAAGTTAGCTGAGCGTGGTAGCACACACCTGTACTCCCAACTATTCAGGTACTGAGGCAGGAGAATCGCTTAACCCGGGAGGTGGAGATTGCAGTGAGCCGAGATCGTGCCACTGCACTCCAGCCTGGGCAACAGAGTGAGACTGTCTCAAAAAAAGAAAATGGATCAGGATGGCACTGCCCCTCCGTGCTGTTGGAGAGGTTAAATATTACTCCCTCTTGAGTGTAAATTAGTTCAACCATTGTGGAAGACAGTGTGGCGATTCCTCAGGGATATAGAACTAGAAATACCATTTGACCCAGCAATCCCATGACTGTGTATAGACCCAAAGGATTATAAATCATTTTATTATAAAGACACGTGCACACGTATGTTTATTGCAGCACTATTTGCAATAGCAAAGACCTAGAACCACCCCAAATACCCATCGATGATAGACTAGATAAAGAAAATGTGGCACATATACACCATGGAATACTATGCAGCCATAAAAAAGGATGAGTTCATGTCCTTTGCAGGGAGATGAATGAAGCTGGAAACCCTCATTCTCAGCAAACTGACACTGGAACAGAAAACCACACACCACATGTTCTCACTCATAAGTGGGAGCTGAACAATGAGAACACGTGGACACAGGGAGGGGAGCATCACACACTGGGACTGTCGGGGAGTAGGGGCCTAGGGGAGGAATAGCATTGGGAGGAATACCTAATGTGGACGATGGGGTGATGCAGGCAGCAAACCACCATGGCATGTGTGTACCTATGTAACCTGCATGTTCTGCGCACGAACCCCAGAACTTAAAGTACAATTTTAAAAAAAGAAAAAATACATTACTCACCCTTTCTGAGCCCCTGCCTCCAGCTCGGACCAGGGCACTGAGCTGGTGCCCTGACCCCTGGGCACTGACCCCTCATGTCCTGCCGCCTCCTGGATGCCTCCTGAGAAGCTGGAGCTCTGGGTTTGAATGCTGGCTCTGGCCAGCCCGTGGTCACTCCCATGCTGGGTGCCTCAGTTTCCCCGCATCTCACCAGGGAATTAGACCAAATTATCTTCCATCAGGTGTTTTCAGGGCCCTCCAGGGTTGGGCTGGTCACCGTGGAGGGGCTCCTGGTGCGGAGTTCAGGAACGCCCACATCTCGGGGGTCTTCCTTCCCTCTTTCCCAGTGGCGCTGCCTGAGCAGGTGTGCCCAGCCAAGGCTGTGTCCACATGTGAGCAGGTGTGGCTGTTGCAGGCAGGGTGGGGGGTATGTGGGTACCTGGGTGCCCTGGATGCCATGGCGGGGGGCGTGGCAGGAGGGTGTCCACTGTCATCCTTGCTTTCCTCTGCCTCTCTCCATTGGCCACATGGCAGTGGGTGGAGGGCAGGTGTTGGTGGCTCCATGGGATCCTAGCCAGATGCCTGGACCCACCCGCTCCCCCTCTTCCTGCTATATCTCCAGAGCCCCCCCGGTTTATCAAAGAACCCAAGGACCAGATCGGCGTGTCGGGGGGTGTGGCCTCTTTCGTGTGTCAGGCCACGGGCGACCCCAAGCCCCGAGTGACCTGGAACAAGAAGGGCAAGAAGGTCAACTCTCAGCGCTTTGAGGTGAGTTGGGGTCGGGGGAGGCAGCCTGGGGTCAACGCTCCCCCAAGACAGGGCCACAGCACCTCAGCCACGGAAGGCAGTGTGGACGCTTTGGCAGGGGGTGGGTGGGGGGGCAGTGCAGGCATCGGTAGCCAGGCAGGCCTGGGGGCGCAGCCTCCAGTCGGGGCCCTGCCCATCTCACTTGCTCTGCCAGGTCGGTGCTGTGTGGCCTCAGGCAAGGCCCTGCCCTCTCTGAGTCTTCTTCACAACACGGTGGGCACAGCACCAGTGCACACAGAAGGAACTTTCCGACTCTGGATACACGCACGCGATCACACACACATTGCCACATTCAGCGTGTCTGCACATGCCTTTGCAAGCCTGTCACGTGGGCCTGCACACGTTTGTCACCCTCACACAACACCCTGTTCTTTGCTCTTTTTTTTTTTTTTTAAGACGGAGTCCCACTCTGTCACTAGGCTGGAGTACAGTGACGCGATCTTGGCTCACCACAACCTCCACCTCCTAGGTTCAAGTGATTCTCCTGCTCCAGCCTCCTGAATAGCTGGGATTACAGCCATGTGCCACCATGCCTGGCTAATTTTGCATTTTTTTATTTTTTAAGAAGGAGTTTTGCTCTTGTCGCCCAGGCTGGAGTGCAATGGGGCAATGTTGGTTTACCACAGCCTCCGCCTCCTGGGTTCAAGCAGTTTTCCTGCCTCAGCCTCCTGAGTAGCTGGGATTACAGGCACGCGCCACCACACCCGGCTAATTTTGTATTTCTAGTAGAGACGGGATTTCACCATGTTGGTCAGGCTGGTCTTGATCTCCACACCTCATGATCCGCCTGCCTCAGCCTCCTAAAATGCTGGGATTATAGGCGTGAGCCACTGTGCCTGGCCACCTGTTTTTATATGTACCCAAACCGGGTCCCTGCTTCCAGCGCGTTTATACGGTGCAGCTACGCGCATGCACACACAGCCGCCAGCTCTTCTCCCAGTCACCCCTGCAGCCTAGCCTAGACAGGAACCTTCCTGGGACCCCAGCCTCACACTGTCCTTTTCCTCCCGCCCACGGCAGACGATTGAGTTTGATGAGAGTGCCGGGGCAGTGCTGAGGATCCAGCCGCTGAGGACGCCGCGGGATGAAAACGTGTACGAGTGTGTGGCCCAGAACCCGGTCGGGGAGATCACAGTCCATGCCAAGCTCACTGTCCTCCGAGGTATTGGGCTCCCTGCAGCGGGAGGAGGATGAACCGGGGTCTGGGCTTTGAGGACAAGCACCGAAGGAATACATGAAAGTGACCCCTCAACCCTCCTGCTTTGGGTTGTTTTGGGAGGACCTCGATCTCCCTTCTCCAACCAGTAACACCGTCGGGGCCCAGAGCCTACTGGCAGGGATTTATTGTGCCTTTGCAAGAAAGGAAGGAATTGAGAGACTAGAATCATCCTAATTTATAATCTTGATCATGTGCTTCTGATGACAAGAGTCTGATCTAACTGAGATGGGTTCAAGTGAGAAAGATGATTGATGCGTAGAATTAAAATGCCCTGGAGTGGCTGGCTTCAGGTTCAGCTGGATCCAGGGGCTCACTGAATTTTCTCAGTGCTCACTCTGCCTCTTGGCTTTGTTTCCTTCTGTATTGGCTCCATCCTTATTCCCCCAGGGAACGTGGATCCCATGCCCCTCCCTGAACCAGTCACTGTGACTCAGGAGGAACAAACATTCTGATTGGCTGGACTCCTCCCTGGAGCCCAGCGTGATTGTGATTCCCTTAAAGGAATAAGGATAAACAGGGTCGGGCATGGTAGCTCACACCTGTACTCCCAGCACTGTGGGAGGCTGAGGTGGGAAGATCACTTGTGAGAACAGACTAGGCAACGTATCAAGACCCCATCCCTACAAAAAATAAAAGATAAACGGATGCCAGGTACACAGAAACAGCTGTCCCGCTTCCCCAGACATTCACATGGGCTGCTGGGCTGCTGGCCTTGTTGAGATGTAATTCTTTCTTTTTTTGAAATAGAGTCTTGCTTTGTTGCCCAGGCTGGAGTGCAGTGGCATGATCTCAGCTCGTTGCAACCTCTGCCTCCTGACTTCAAGCGATGCTCCTGCCTCAGCCTCCCGAGTAGCTGGGATTACAGGCACGCGCCACCGTGCCTGACTCATTTTTGTATTTTTAGTAGAGATAGGGTTTCACCATGTTGGCCAGGCTGGTCTTGAACTCCTGACCTCAGGTGATGCGCCTGCCTCAGCCTCCCAAAGTGCTGGGATCACAAGTGTGAGCCACCGCATGCAGCTTAGGTGTGTTTCTTGAATGAGGCACAAGGGATTCATAGGGGGCTGTCTGATCTGTTTTGTGATGAGGAAGCAGTTTTCAGAACACATTCTTGCTCAGCCTTCTGCAAACCCCTTGTCCAGCCACCCTGCGCTGCCTTCTCCTTTGTAATCTGGTTTTACCTCTGGGCCCCCACTGTGGAGCTCCGGTCCTGGCTGCCACTTGGTTGCTGTGTGACCTAGGGCAAATTAATGAACCTTTCTGAGCCGCAGTTTTCTTATCTCTAAAGTCAGGCCAGGCGCAGTGGCTCATGCCTGTAATCCCAGCACTTCGGGAGGCCAAAGTGGGTGGATCACGAGGTCCGGAGTTTGAGACCCCGTCTCTACTAAAAATACAAAAAATTAGCTGGGCACCGTGGAGCGCGCCTGTAATCCCAGCTACTCAGGAGGCTGAGGCAAGAGAATTGCCTGAACCCGGGAGGCGGAGGTTGCGGTGAGCCGAGATCGCGCCATTGCACTCCAGCCTGGGTAACAAGAGTGAAACTCCATCTCAAAATGAATGAGTAAATAAATAAATAAATGGCCGGCACAGTGGCTCATGCATGTAATCCCAGCACTTTGGGAGGCTGAGGCAGGAGAATTGCTTGAACCCAGGAGGCAGAGGTTGCAGTGAGCCGAGATCGCGCCACTGTGTTCCAGCCTGAGCAACAGAGCACGATTCCGTCTCAGAATCAGTGATTGAATGAAAATAAAATCAGGTCATGAACCAGATGCGTGAGTGACGCGGGGGGTTAGCACCGGGCCGTGTGGTCAGCTCGGCTTCCGTGTGGTTATGCTCACCTCTGCCGGGATTCTGCTTTAGTAAGGTCCGTCTGCAGCCCTCAGGTGGGCGGGCTTCACCTGTCACCTGCAGGGACATCCTAACCACATGCTTTTCGTTTCTTTTTTCATTGTTTTCGTTTGTTTTTTTTGAGACTGAGTTTTGCTCTTGTCACCCAGGCTGGAGTGCAGTGGCACGACCTCAGCTCACCGCAACCTCCGCCTCCCAGGTTCAAGCGATTCTCCTGCCTCAGCCTCCTGGGTAGCTGGGATTACAGGCACTCACCAGCACTTCCAGCTAATTTGGGTACGGGGTTTCACCATGTTGGTCAGGCTGGTCTTGAACTCCTGACCTCAGGTGATCCACCCATCGCAGCCTCCCAAAGTGCCGGGATGACAAATGTGAGCCACCGCGCCCGCCCACACTCTTTTTCCCTCTGATGTCTCAGTGCCTGGGGCAGTGTCTTCCTGCTGGGACTCAGGGCTTCAGATACCCTGACCCACCCCGCCCCGCCCCCCTTGCCCTGAGCTCCGGGCACCCCCGCCGGTCACCAGCACTTGCTGGGGACCATCCGGACTACTGGGGCCGCTCCCTGCCTCCCTCCTCCTCTGCCATCTGACTGTGGACCCTGCACACACCTCCCGCCCTGTTTTAATGAAACTCTGAGAAACTGGGCGCTCACGCGGTGTGGTTCTCGACGTCCATTTTTGTTTAATTAGGTGCTCTCGGTAGCATCAGGCAGCCGAGGCCTCCCTCTGCACCCTGGCTGGCTGGCTGCTGCCCACACACGCTCAGGGGAACTCCCCGAGAGGCCCCGTACACACGGGAAGTACTCACGTGTGAACGAAACATGGGGTTGTGCTCATCCAAGCCAAAGCCACCCTCGCAGGCACGTGGGCGTGTACAGACACACACAGGGACGCCCACAGACCCAGCCGTGGGCACCAAGACCAATCCAGGCCCAGTCATTTTGGCTGAAACTCCTACGATGTCATCAGTAACCAATCAGAGCCCCTTTCAAGGTAGTCCAGGCCCCTGGCCCAGGAAGGATGGCAAAGGCCTGAGCCAGCTCAGACAGCACTCAGCCATGCCCCCTTCAGGTCCCTGACGGCTCCAGACCTGGTTGGGTGGTGGGCTTTTGCTGCTGGGCCTGCTCAGCTTCTTCTGAGCTCGGGCAGGCCTGGGTTCAAGTCCTTGCTCTATGCCGGCTGTATGACCTGGGACAAGTCTGCATTAGCCAGGGCCTCAGTTCCCCCCTGTGAAAAAGTCTTGGCAGAGGGCACCGGCTCCTTGCCTGCACAGAGCCTGAGATGCAGTTAGTGCTCAGGGCTTTCGACTGGGGCCTTTTCCATCCAAGTAGTGACCCCTGGGCTGGAACTGCTGCTCTGTCTCTGTGGCCGCAACAAGCCAAAACTCTGCCATTGTGAGGGGAAAGCTGAGCAGTGAATGGGCCTGGCTGTGTGCCAATAAAACTTTATTAACAAAAACCGCCACAGGGCCACATCATTTGCGGCCATTTATCTGCCCCCTCCCATTCCAGCCTTCTTACCAGGTGCAGACCAGCTGCCTATTTAAGGCCTGGATGGAGGCAGGAATTGGTTCTGGCCTCACCTCTCCCTGGATCCTGCCTGCCTGCTGCTTCCCTGGGGCTCAGTTTCCTCCCAAGATGGCAGCCTCCTGCCCACCTCTGTCCACAGCCACCCACCCCTGTGCCCCGCGTCCCCTCGGGGCCTTTGTAAGCAAATACGTATGTATTCTGTAAACAAACAGCAACATCGTCTACACCAGGAAGGAGCACGCTTTTTCTCCAGAGCACCAGAAAGTACATATTTTTGGTCGTACAGGCCGGGCGGTCTCTCTCACTGCAACCAGCCAGAACCCAGCCATTGTGATGGGAAAGCTGAGAAATGAAGGGGCGTGGCTGTGTGCCAATAAAACTTTATTAACAAACCATCCGCAGGGCCGCATGTGGCCCTGACGCCATCATTTGCGGCCTGTTATCTTCCCCTTCCCACTCCAGCCTTCTCGGCAGATGCAGGTGACCTGCGTATTTCTTGGTCTTCACCGCACCGCCGCTGGCCACCTTTTTGTCACTTGTCCATCGGGGTGGAGTGGGGAGTGGGGAGCGGTTGTCAGTCTCCCCTGCATGGCTGTGTCCTAATCTCTTATTTAGTTTATTTATTTATTTATTTATTTATTTTGAAACAAGAATCTCGCTCTGTCACCCAGGCTGGAGTGCAATGGCACAATCTAGGCTCACTGCAACCTCCACCTCCCGGGTTCAAGCTACTCTCCTGCGACAGCCTCCCGAGTAGCTGGGATTACAGGCACGCGCCACCACGTGCAGCTAATTTTTGGGTTTTTTTTGTTAGTTTTTCTTTTGAGACGGAGTTTCACTCTTGGTACCCAGGCTGGAGTGCAATGGCGCGATCTCGGCTCACCGCAACCTCCGCCTCCTGGGTTCAGGCAATTCTCCTGCCTCAGCCTCCCGAGTAGCTGGGATTACAGGCCCGCTCCACCCTGTCCAGCTAATTTTTTGTATTTTTAGTAGAGACGGGGTTTCACCATGTTGACCAGGATGGTCTTGATCTCTTGGTCTCATGATCCACCCGCCTCGGCCTCCCAAAGTGCTGGGATTACAGGCTTGAGCCACCGCGCCCGGCCTAATTTTTGTATTTTTAATTGAGATGGGGTTTTACCATGTTGGCAAGGTTGGTCTCGAACTCCTGAGCTCAGGTGATCTGCCCTCCTCTGCCTCCCAGAAGGTTGGAATAGCAGATGTGAGCCACCGCGCCCGGCCCTAATCTCTTCTTATAAGGACACTAGTCCTGTTGGATTGTAGCCCATCCTAATGACCTCATTTTATCTTGACCCCCCCCCCCCCGCCTGTCCCCTATAACGGCCCTGTTTCCAAAAACAGTCTCATTCTGAGGTTCTAGTGGTTAGGACTTCAGCATACTGTTAGAGAGGAGGGTACCCAAGCCAGTTCATAACGGGGAGCTGGTGGTTATTTTAGTTTGCTCGGGGAGGTCGATCCCGCCCCAGGGGACCCTTTGTCGTTGAAGAGGACAGGTAGGAGCAGAGCTGAGGATGTTAGGAGTTAGAGCAACTGGAGTCTGGGTGCAGAGAGGGGGAGAGAGGGCAGCGGGGACACGGGAGCCTGGAGTCTGGGTGCAGAGAGGGGGAGAGAGGGCAGCGGGAACCTGGAGCCTGGAGTCTGGATGCAGAGAGGGAGAGAGGGCAGCGGG
>CM052668.1:3980607-3996572 GCA_028533165.1 Leontopithecus rosalia | reverse complement strand
GGGAACCTGGAGTCTGGATGCAGAGAGGGAGAGAGGGCAGCGGGGACACGGGAGCCTGGAGTCTGGGTGCAGAGAGGGAGAGAGGGCAGCGGGGACACAGGAGCCTGGAGTCTGGATGCAGAGAGGGCAGCAGGAACACAGGAGCAGGAGCGTCTGTCTAGGAGGCCTCGGAGCTGCCTCCCCTGCCCCGGCACCAACTCCAGCTGAGGCCACCAAGTCCACTGTTGTGGTCGTTTTGTTTTGTTTTGTTTTTGAGACAGAGTCTCGCTCTGTCACCCAGGCTGGAGTGCCGTGGCATGATCTCAGCTCACCACGACCTCCACCTCCCGGGTTCAAGCGATTCTCCCGCCTCAGCCTCCCGAGTAGCTGGGACTACGGGCATGCACCACCACGCCCAGCTAATTACTGTACTTTTAGTAGAGACGGGGTTTCACCATGTTGGTCAGGATGATCTTGAACTCCTGACCTTGTGATTCGCCTGCCTCGGCCTCCCAGAGTGCTGGGATTACAGGCGTGAGCCACTGCGCCTGGCCCATCTCTTAGCTGGCTTGTCTCGTTACCTCAGTCCAGAAATATGGTTCCACGGGTCAGGGAGCCCTGGGACCCGGAGACCCCAGGGTGCTGAGTTTCTCCTCCTCGTCCCCCCACCACCATCACCACGCTCCATTTACCACGGAGGGGAGCTAGAACCTGACCACCCAAAAGAGATCCCCAGCACTGGAGACCTAGAGCCACTCACCGTGCTGGAGGCTTGCATGCTCGACCAGGATTGAGTTGGTTTGTTCATTGATTGAGCGCCTGCTGTATGTCCAGTTCCGGGCTGGGTGCTAGGGACGCCATGGTGACCCAGATACACCCTTACAGATAGAGTTCCGTACCGTGGAGAGGATGGCGGGGAGAGTGGGGCATTGACAGCAGGGACTCAGAGCTAGTCCCAGGCGAGGTTCCGGTCAGTAGGCACATGATCCAAGGGAGGGGACTTGATGACTTTGAGAGCCGTGGAGGCCAGAGAGAAAAAGAGGCAGAGTGGCAGGGGCTGGTGGCGGGTTCTTGGTGAGGGGTGGGGCCACAGAAGGGTATATGGCGGGGGAGCAGGGGGGGTTATGTTTAGAAAGACAGGCGGGCGCAGTGGCTCACGCCAGTAATCTAGGCACTTCGGGAGGATCAAAAGGTCAGGAGTTCAAGACCTGCCTGGCCAACATGATGAAACCCTTTTTCTACTAAAATTACAAAATTACCCCAGTGTGAGTATATGCCACTGTACTCCAGCCTGGCTGACAGAGTGACACTCCATCTCAAAAAAAAAGGCATCCTTCAGGCTAGCAGTCTCTGGGAGGACTGCTTGAGCCCAGGAGTTTGAGACCAATCTGGGCAACACAGTGAGACCCTCTCTATATTTTATTATTTTCCTTTCATTTTTGAGACCGAGTCTCGCTCTGGCGCCCAGCCTCGAGTGTAATAGCACGATCTCGGCTTGCTGCAACCTCTGTCTCCCGGGTTTAAGTGATTCTCCTGCCTCAGCCTCCTGAGTAGCTGGGATTACAAGCATTCACCACCGTGCCCGGCTAATGTTTGTTTTTAATACAGACGGGGTTTCACCGTGTTACCAGGCTGGGTCTTAAACTTCGAGCTTTAAATGATCCTCCTGCCTCAGCCTCCCGAAGTGCTGGGTTTATGTCGTGAGCCACTGTGCCCGCTGATAGATCTATCTGTTTTAAAATGTAATAAAAGATAGAAAGAAAGGCGTCCTCAGGTTGCTGGAAAGGAACCTGCTCCACTCTGTGGACCCTGGAGCCAGGTTTCTGCTTAGAGGTATCGGGCTGTAGGTCAGCGACTCTGAGCGCCACCCAGTCCATTCCAGGAGCACCCACCCCCAAGTCCTGACAACCTCAGCTATCCCGGACGTCGCCCAGTGTCCCCCAGTCCCCCAGAGTCACCCCCCCGTGAGAACTCCCCAACACCAGCCTCCCAGTTGTACACAAGAGGGACCGCGCTGGGTGCGGTGGCTCATGCCTATAATCTCAGTGCTTTGGGAGGCAGAAGCGGGAGGTCAGCTTGGGACCAGGAGTTGGAGACCAGCCTGGAGAACACAGCGAGACCACCGCCCCACTACAAAAATGTTCAAGCTTAGCCGGGAGTGGTGGCGCGTTTGCAGTGCCAGCTCCTCGGAGGCTGAGGCAGGAGGATCAGGTGAGCCGTGGTCGTTGAGACTGCTGTGAGCTGTGATCACGCCACTGCACTCCAGCCTGTGCACAGCAAGACCCGGTCTCAAAAAAAAAAAAAAAAAAAAGCTGGCTGTAGAGGGTGGTGCCCAGGGCTGAGGTCACGCAGTCAGGCAGGAGCAGGATCCCTGGCCAGGCAGTCCCCAAGCCCCAGGCTGGAGGCGTGGCCCTTCGGCGGTCAGGCCCATTGCCCGTTTCTCGCCCATCTCTGCCCTCAGAGGACCAGCTTCCCTCCGGCTTCCCCAACATTGACATGGGCCCGCAGCTGAAGGTGGTGGAGCGGACACGGACAGCCACCATGCTCTGCGCGGCCAGCGGCAACCCCGACCCTGAGATCACCTGGTTCAAGGACTTCCTGCCTGTGGACCCTGCTGCCAGCAACGGCCGCATCAAACAGCTGCGATCGGGTGAGTGTGGGTGGCTGACAGGACGTGGGAGCCTCGGAGGGTAGCAGGGGGCTGGAGCATCTCTGGGGCCCGCTGGGGACACACAGAGACATGTGCAGCCTCGGCAGCCATTGGCGCTGGGGGCGTGGGGGTAGATGTCTTCAGAGCTGCACACTGGGGATATTAGAGGGCACAGATGGGCATGAGTACTAGGGAGCTATGGAGGGTGGTGGAGGAGGGCTGGCCAGTGAGGATACAGCAGATGCAGACGCACACAAGGGTGGGGAGTTAGAGGGTCATGGGGGAGAGAGTCTCCCGTGCTCAGGCAGTGAGATCACCACTGTCACTCACAGACAGTTACGGGTGATAGGAAACCACCGAGGGGGCTGGGTGCAGCGGCTTATGCCTGTAATCCGTTTGGGAGGCCCGGAGATTGAGACCGGTCTGGGCAACATAACAAGACCCCCACCTCCAAAAAACGCCACCACAGAAGGTGGGTATCGGCGGTGTCCAAGCAGTCAGAGACAGCAGGCAGAGTGTCGGTGAGCCTTGGAGGGTGACAAGGGGAGCTTGTCACGCTTGTCTTCAGTGGGCACGTAATGGGGAGCTGTGGAAGGTGGCAGAGGAAGAGCTTCCTCTACACAGAAGCGGTAGGGCGTGACTGGTGAGAACACAGTGGGGCCCAGATGGGCAGGAGTAGTGGAAGCTGTGTGCAATGGCGAGTGTGCAGGGCTGACACGTAAGGTAATGGGGAGCCGTAGGAAGCTGCAGGGAGAGAGTGTCTCCAAGGCTGAGCACTAAGAACACAATGGCACAAAGACAAGCAGAGGGGGTGACGGGCCTTCGGGTCTGTGATGAGGCACAGACGGGCAGTCCAGCCTGTCTGTTCAGGCCCTGGCTGGGCTAGGGAAGACCCTGGGACATACAGGGCCTCGGGCACAGGTGATTCCACCATGGTGTCTCCGCAAAACACCCACGTGCCTCATCTGCGGGTCCGTCTGTCTGGGGGGCTGTGTCTGCGTGTGTGTTGTCCACCCCGCTTCACATGTCCACATGTGCACGTCGGCGCCCCGTGCCGGCCTGGCCTGCCTCCCGCACCCCCCACTGCTCCTGCGTGGGGACGCACGTGGCGGGGATGTGTCTGTGTGCTCACACACGTCTCCCTGCACGGGGAGCACGCGTGTGGCTGCACATGCGTGTGTCTGTGTCACGGATTTGCTGTTTCCACTTGTGCTGGGCCTGGCGCCCTTCCTCCGTTCAGGTCCCTGTTGCGATGACCCCGCGCCTCCACGCACACCTCGTTTGCTTTCTCTCTCCCCTTCTTCCAAGGACCCCGCCTGGGAAGCCTCCCTCGCAGCAGTCCCCGCCCCCGTCCCCCCCAGCGCCCCACACTCACTGCCCATCCTTGCTGCCCCGACCCCACAGAGCCCACCTGCCCATTCTCCACCTCCTGCTGCTCCTCCTCGGTGAAAATCAAACCCTGTAAAAGATCAGACGTGGAGCCCAGAATCTCTTCCCTGGAGAGACTCAGACCCTCGCCCTGCGGGGACAGATCACCTCCCCTCTCCCACCCTGACTGAGGAAGTCTGCAGCCCGTAGACCTCTGCAGCGGGGAAAGCGGCAGCCTCAGGTTCCCCAAAACACACGACTATTTCCTTGCGTTCCGATGGCCTCTCCAGGATGGAATGTCTAGCACTCGCTAGGTGCTCAGTGAACATGAGCCGCGTTAGGAGCCGTAAGAAGCGTTATTATGACGAGCCTCTGCCCCGTGAGGACCGAGGCTTCTGCATAACCACCCGTTAACCTTCCTGTTCTCTTTCTTATCCTCCCGTTGTAAACGTTCAGAAACCTTTGGTAAGTCTGATTTCGTCACCACGTCAACAACTAACGCCCCATCCCCTTTGTGCCCGTCCCGCCCCCTTCTCCGAGACTAACAGCCACCGTGATGGTAACTGTGACCCAGTCTCCGTGGCATGTTTACTAACGCCCTCTCCCCGCTCCCCACGACCGGCCCCCCAGCCCTCCCTGGCCGGGCACCAGTGCGCGGCAGAGAAAGAACCCCAAGGGAAAAGAGGAAAGGAGGCAGCTCCGCGCGGGGCCGGCAGCCCTCGGAGTGGAGGCTGACGGCGCTCAGAGGCATCTCGGGCTCGCGGGACTTCGAGGCCTTTCCTCCCCTCCTCTCTTCGTGGCCTTAGCCCTGCCAGAAGGGGATTTAATTACAGAAGTTTGGGGTGCTGGGCCAGGCCTGGGGTGGAGAGTTTTCCAGCCTAGCTGCTGCTGCGCATTTTTATCCACTTTTCCCAGCGTTCAGCCTGCGTCCCCTGAAATCGCTTGTGGGACTGATTCATACTAAAGTGAGAGTGGCTGATATCAGCCTGTGACAGTCCCCTCATCTGTCTCAGGGCGGGAAGCGGAACTCCTTTTAATGGCTAAGAGAGACGGCATTCTTTCCGCTTAATAGAATGTCCCTGGGTGATTCGGCCAACTTGAAAATACTTTTATTTTATTTATTTATTTTTTGAGACGGTCTTACTCTGTCACCCATCTTGGCTCACTGAAGCCTCCGCCTCCCCGTTTTAAGCGATTCTCCTGCCTCAGCCTCCAGAGTAGCTGGGATTCCAGGCGCCCACCATCACACCCAGCTAATTTTTGTATTTTTAGTAGAGACAGGGTTTTACCATGTTGGCCAGGCTGGTCTCAAACTCCTGATCTCAGGTGATCCGCCTGCCTCAGCCTCCCAAAGTGCTGGGATGAGAGGCATGAGCCGCCGCGCCCGGCCTGAAAGACTCTTTAACCCCAGCCTCTGCCGTCATCCGTTCCGCAGACTCAGATTCCAGTTCTCCAGGTGCCACTGCAGGCGGATTCCCATTTGCTCCCCTGTAAAGGGTACGGAGTGGCCTCACAAGGATACCTCGAAAGATCATACAGGGACCTGGAAATGTTCAGGCTAGAAGCTCCTTGGCCCAGGAGGCTGAAGGGCTAGGCTCACTGCCCATCCCTGCCTCATAATGGGACCTCAGAGATTCCCTGGTCCCCCTCGGAGCCTCAGTTGGCCCATCTGTAAAAGGGGCTTGGGCCACGCAGAAGGAGCTGTTTTTTTCACGTGTCTGGCCACACCCGGCAGATCCAGGTCTTGGGATCATCGTGGCCCCGGAGGAGTTAGGGGCCATCGGAAGCGGAGAGAAGGGGCCCAAAATGTCCCCCCCGGGTCAGGAGCAGAGGGTGTAATGTTCCAGCCCTGAGCCGCTGCCCGTTGCTGCCCCTGACGCCCAGATAGACAGACAGGTCTTTCCTCTTTTCCTCTTGGGAAGAAGGCTGCAGGGCCCTCTCCGTCCCTCCTCCTCGGCCTGTGTGTGACCCCCTTCCTTGGCTGTATGAATGTCCCGCCCTGGGGCACTAACCCCGCCCACCTCCCTGTCTCTAACAAGATAATTCCTGTTCCTCCTTGTCCCTTCTTGGTCTGGACTTGAAAGCAGTCCCTTGGCCGGGTGTGGTGGCTCAGGCCTGTAATCCCAGCACTTTGGGAGGCTGAGGCGGGCGGATCACCTGAGGTCAGGAGTTCAAGACCAGCCTGACCAACACGGGAGAAACCCCGCCTCTACTAAAAATACAAAATTAGCCGGGCGTGGTGGCACATGCCTGTAATCCCAGCTACTCGGGAGGCTGAGGCAGGAGAATCACTTGAACCCAGGAGGCGGAGGAGGCTGCGGTGAGCCACCACTGCACTCCAGCCTGGTCAACAAGAGCAAAACTCTGTCTCCAAAAAAAAAAAAAGAAAAGGAAAAAAAAACAAACAAGCAGTCTCTTGCTGGGCTCTCTGAGGAGGAAAGAAGGAAGAGGGGTCATGAACTTCCCTCCCTCGGTCCAGAGGGAAGGTCACCAAAGGACCAGGCCAGGCCGACAGACCTCCCCTGACAATAGAGACACCCCTCAGCCTTGTCCAGAGAGGCTTCTAGACTCCATCCCTCCACCCCCAGAGATTCCCGCCTCCTACAGGAAGTCCTCCTGCTTTGGCAAGCTCTCAGACCTCACCCTGCTCCTAGGAGGCTTTTCTCAACTTCCTCAGCAAAGTCCACAGGGTCCATAGGGCCAGGGCTGGCTTGGCCCCCTCCCCGGGGCAGAGTGCAGAGGTCTGGCTTATGGCCCGGCCCAGCTTCCCAGGGGCCTTCCGGCCCCCCACGACCGCCTTGTGACATTCACCTGGTTCTCTCTGCTTCCCTTACAGAAAGCACTCCGATTCGAGGTAAGAGGCTCCTCGCTCACCCACCCACTCAATGCTCTCTCTTGCTGCCCACCCAGCCCCGAAGGCTCCACAGGGGCCACCCCCAGTCCCCCTTCCACGCGTGTCCACCCTGCCACCACCCCCGTTCACCCAGTGTCTGTCCGGTCTCTGCATCTGTGTCTGTGTCTCTGGCCGGGGGTCTGAATGTGGCTGAAGTGACTCCTCAGGTCACCTGGCCATGGGGAGGGGGCTGTCTCTTACCTTGGAAGGACCCTACCTGGCAAGCCCCCACAGAGCACTGGGAGCCCCACGAGGTTTAGCCACCTCTAAAATGAGCATGCAGGCTGTGCGCGGTGACTCACGCCTGTAATCCCAGCACATTGGGAGGCTGAGGCGGGTGGGTCACCTGACGTCAGGGGTTCAAGACCAGCCTGGGCAGCATGGTGAAACCCCATCTCTACTAAAAACACAAAAATCAGCCAGGCGTGGTGGCGGGTGCCTGTAATCCCAGTTACTTGGGAGGCTGAAGCAGGAGAATGGCCTGGACCTGGGAGGCAGAGGTTGCAGTGAGCTGAGATCTTACCACTGCACTCCATCCTGGGCCATAGAGCAAGACTCCATCTCAAAAAAAAAAGCACGTGAGTGGACCTCCCAGTTCCATAGTTCCTTCTGGTCTGGAGGTTCTAACCCAAGACACATAGAGACATGCGCTCTCAGAGGTCAGTCTGCCTGATCCCTTACCTCACACCCAACTGCTGCCCCAGAGAAGAGTCTAGAGGAGGCCTGAGTGGGAGCCCTGGGGAGGAATCGGTGTCCAGTCCAACCTTTGCTGCAGATGCTGTGTGACCCTCTCTGGGCCTCCTTAGTGATGGAGATACTGCCTGCTTCCCAGCACCTCGAGCTCAAGGGAGAGTAGGCAGTGCCCTGTGGAGGCAGAGTCTATCCATGACCGGGGAGAAGCCCTCCATCTTTGGGTCCATGTCATTTTTGTGGGACAGGCACAAACAAAGCTGGAGAGTTTAGGCTGGATTTTTGGGCCCGTGTGTGATAGGCTCCATATTCACCGACCTTCGTTTACTTGCGGTCAGCGGGCACCTCACGTCCAGGCCTGTGATTCCAGCTTACGTATGTCACACTAAGTTTTTCTTACTTGTGGGACTAAGGGCTTTGTCCAGGCCTGTGTTGACAGATACGCCTGTGGACACTTTCGCCTTACGTTTTATTTGTGGGCACTCAAGTTTTGACCGAGGCCTGTAATTTCAGACACACTCGGCTTCATTTACTTGTGACTGAGGGACGTGTTTCAGGTGTGCCGTTTTCGATCTCCTTGGGGAAATCTTGGCCTCGTTTTCATTTGCTCCTGGGCACGGTAGTGTTTGGTCGAGGTCTGTGATTCCAGATACTCCTGAGAAGGTTCATTCACTTTTGTGTGTTCGTGGGAAGTGAAGTCTCTGGTCTGGGCCTCTGATTTCAAATGTATTGAGGGGAAATCAGCCCTATTTTCATATACTCAGGAGCATGAAGATACTGGATTTGGGCCTGTGATTTTAAATATGCTTGAGAAATTGCCCTCTTCTCTATATCTTTACTTACTCAGGACCAGTGAATTCTTTGCCAGGCTGGGGGCATTTTAGCCTCAACTGGTGACTGAGAGAGACTTTCAGTCAGGCCTCTGATTTCACACCCTTTTGAAAATGTAATCCTTGTGCGTCTGTGAGCATCGTAGAATTGGGGGTAGGACCGTCATTTCAAACACACTCAAACAAGTCCATTCAGTTACTCGTGAGCACCAGGGTATGAAGTTAATGCCTGCGGTTTTCAACAGGCAGGGAGATTCAGACTTCTAGTACTTGGGGAAATGCTGACTTCTGTTCAGTCCCAGGCACAGAAGGCTCAGATCCATGGCTTCGGTTTCACACATGCTTCATGCACACCAGTCTCTGCATCCTTTTACCTTAGCTGCCTCAGGGTATCCATCCTGAAATTTCAAACTACATCCGAAGAAGTACAGCCCCGTCTCCATTTACTTCTGGGCACTGGGGACTTTGAGGACTGGGGTTCCAAACACAAGTGAGGAGCTCACACCCGCATGCATTTACTCACGGGCACTGCACGAAACAGAGCAGCCACAGGCTCCCTGAAGTTCCACATGATGTGTGGCAGCCCCCGTAGGTCCCTGGGTCCACCAGATGATGGTGATGAGTTGTGACTGCGAACCCCCTTTCTCCTTCCGGCCGGGAAAGCGTCACTCGGCGCTTTCTTAAACACACCTCTCCCCAGTCATGAAGCAGCAGTCGCCTGACCGGCTGCTTTTCCACTGCGAGTGGAGGATTTGCTGGGGAATCTGCTGTGTCCAGGCCCCTGTGGGGCTGGATGTGGCCGGTGCAGGTGAGACTCGCCCTGGCTGAGCTAGGGTGCCTCTCATCTCCCTCTCCGGCCCCGCCGCCGCTCCGATGGGACGGCTTTCCCTGCTCACTCCGGCCCCGTCTCACGGACCAAGCTTTCTCCCCTCTTCCCACAGGAGCCCTGCAGATTGAGAGCAGCGAGGAAACTGACCAGGGCAAATACGAGTGTGTGGCCACCAACAGCGCGGGCGTGCGCTACTCCTCCCCCGCCAACCTCTACGTGCGAGGTAGGGAACGCCGAGTCCAGGTCCAAGGCAGGGACCCGCCCCGCCCCATCCCCCTCCCTCCTCGGGCTCCGCCTCCGGGCTCCCCCGTCCCCCTGCACACCCAAGCAGGAAGGCCCCTCCCGGGTCGCAGTGGGACCTCGGCTGAGGCGGCGCCCCTCTCTGGGCCTCAGTTTCCTTGCCTGTAGAACGGGGGCAGCTTAAATTCCCCTCCTCGTGCCTTGCGACAGATGCCCCGTGGGCAGCAGGGCCGTGGGGAGGCAGTGATAGTGGGGTAGGAGGGCATGGGGCAGGGTGAGGGGTCAGTCTTGGGCCTACAGGGCCCGGGGAGCCTGCAGGCCTCTGCCCCGCCCCGCCGCCCGCCCACCCGAGTTGGCTTCTGTGGTGTGTCGTGCCTTCCCGTGCTGTGTGCTGGCTTCGCTTCTCCCAACTCTGTGGCCTCGTAGCTCCCCGCTTCACTGCCCCCCCAGTCCAGGGCCCTCAATCTAGAAGTTGGGGAGGGGTCTTCAAGGCTGCCCCCCGCCCCCCACTGGCTGGTCCGGAGTCCGGCGCCTTCTGTCTCTTTCTAATGACTCTCCGAGAAGGACAGTGCGGGCCGCTGGGAGGCTGGGGCCACAGCAGGCACAGGCCCCCGGGGGCTCAGTAGCTGCACCGAGCTGGGGCAGGCACGGCACCCAGTGAAGCTTGTTGCCCTCGGTTTCCAGTTCCCACTCAGTCCTGCCCGGCAGCGTGTGGGCCTCCCCCCAGCACCTCCCTGCTCCCCCGCCCCAAGGAAGCTTCCTTCGTGAGGGTCCCTTGGTGCTGCCTCAAAGGTCCAGGGGGCTCCCTTGCCCCCAGATACCTCCGTTGGCCTCCTCTTATCTCTGTTGGCTCTTGAGTCTTTTCAGAAGTTGTGGTCTTCCTCCTCCTCCTCCCTTTCCCACCTCCCGATAGCTGTTTCTGATCAGATTGGTGGTAGAAACAGCTTCCGCCAGGATGCCAGGGCCCGATTCAATCCCCAGGGCCGCCCCAGTTAGCTCTGCGCAATTGACTCGATCACATCCTTCTCTGGGCCTCAGTTTCCCCCATGCAAAGTGCCAAGTCCTGGTCGTTCTCCATCCAGGAGGCCACGTGGCTTGTCCCTCCCCACAGACCCTCATTTACCACCTTCGTCCCCACTGTCCACGGCACCCACTGGCCCTGAAGTCACTCCCCGGTCCTGGACCTGGGGTTTTGCATTTTGTCTCTGAGGAGGAGGCCACATGGAGCGGGGAGGGGATGGGGATGTGGGTGTATGGACGGGTGGTGGGTTGGGGCACGTCTGGTCGGCTGTCACAGCACCTCTGGTGAGTTGTAACGTGTTCGTGACTCCAACAGACTGGTCTTCACCTAACCTGCTTATTTCTCTGCCAATACTTGAGATGGGGGTTTGTAAATCCAGCAGGGCTCAGAAGAGTGTGGACAGTGGGTGTGGGGCAGGGAGCGGGGTGGGGGTCCTTTAGTGAGGGTGCAAGAAGGGAGGGGGGCTCCTGTGTCCTCATCCTCCAGAGGTGGGTCCCCAGCATGAGCCTCCATCCTCTTGGGGGCAGTTGAGGGGGTGAGGTTTCGCTTCCCCATCTTTGCCTGGGTCTTAGACGCTCCCAAATCGAGCTTAGCGAAGAATGGAGAAAGGCAAATGTAGATCTTGTATGTCGAGGGCAGAGTGGAGAAAAGACAAAAAGGTCATTGCTGTTCTTTTTATTTTTTAATTTTAATTTTTTTTTTTGGTTTAAAGAAAAAACAAACGATTGCAGCTTTTAGCCTTGGGAAGTCCTCTTTTTACTCTCTGTATCTCCCCTATTTTTTCTCTTCTTCCCATGTCATTGTGTTCCGCATCAAACCCCCTTTACATCCCTCAGAGCTTCGAGAAGGTTGGTGTGTTTTTTTCTTTTTTACTTTCTTTACCCACATTTTTACATTCTGAAGATGACACACACACACACACAAAACACGTAGACACACGCAGACACACGCAGACACGCTGACGCGTACACGGAAAAAAACAGAACAACGAACACCAATTCTAAAAGGTGGAACATGAATCATGAGCACAAAGCAAACTAAACAAAAAAAAACCGCCAAGCGAGAGCAAAACCCAGAAAGACACGAAAATCTCAGCCGCGCCCAGCCCGGCCTAGGGCCGGCCGCACACATGCGATGCTTGCATTATGGTCTTATGGTCGCCTCTGCATCCGTTGGTAATGTTGTTGCTAAGTTTTTTGCACTCCTCGTCGTCATGGTAACTTGGGCCTGATGCATGCTGGGAGAATGTAAAAATTTCTCTGCATGCCTCTCTCGTCGGTTTGGTTTGGTGAATTCCCAACGCCTTCTGTTGGAGTGTTTCTCGTCTTCCGTTCCGTTTTTTGGTTTTCTTTTTTCCTTTTTCTTTTTCTTTTTTTTTCTTTTTCCTTTTTTCCTTTGGTTTTGTTTCATTTTGGGGGGAAAAATCAAATGGTTCTTTTTTCCCCTCCCATTCCCTTCACCTGGTCCTCTTCTCCCCCAGAGTGACTTGTCTTTGGTTCTGTCTTGTTTCTGTGCTATTTGGTTTTGGTTTCTTGGGTTGAGCTGTTCTGTGGTTGTTCTCCAAACGCATTGTGATTTAAAAGCCAGTGTTCCTGTCCCAGCTATCATCCAGGAGGGCAGAAAGGGTTCCACAGCTGGGATGCCAGGGCAGAAAGTGACCACTTAGGCACAAGGGCACAAGGGAGGTGGCACAGACAGATCGCAGGAGGTCAGAACCTGGGTGGGGTGTGTGGGGAGAGCAGCCCAATTTTCCTGACCTCACTGGCCAGCCCCTCTTTTCTCAGAGGTGGTGCCTCCGCTCGCTGCCTCCAGGCAGCCATGTTGGAAGGAAGCTCAAGCAGGCGTATTCCAATCCTTCTGCCTCAGAATGAGACTGCCTCCTGTGCTCCCAAATAACCCCAAACCTAGACATTTGAAATACTGCTGAATGTGCACTAGCATTCTGAGTTCTTAACTCATTTTAGTGACGTATCCAAATATGGGTTGTGGTCGGTTTTAAATGAGGGGAGAGGGCAATAACAGCAGCGTCTTCACAGGACAGTGTATAGTTGCTTGGTATGTAATCAGCACTCAGAGTGGCAGCTGCTGTGATGACTGTGTACATTCTGGCTGGGCACCGATTCAGAACTGCCCATCAGGAAATGGAGCCTGACAGACTTTGGAAGAAAAACTTGGCCAGTTATCTGACCTGGAACACTATGCCTCTGCCTCCCAGGCAGCAATGGCTGCTTCCCCCATCCCCTCTCAGACTCTGAGCCCAGTCGCAGGCGTCTTTTGTCCAGCAACACAGCATGGTCACTTTCTGAGTACCTGAGCATCAGAGCTATGGAATTCTGGAAAAAGCCCGGGGGAACCTTGGACACAGCCTGTCCCCTGCTCTCTCTGCCTCCCCAACTCTCTCTCTGCTTCTCTTTCTCTTTCTCTTAGCTCTCTTTCTCTCTGTGTGTCTCTCACTCTTGCAGATCTTCAGAGATGCACATCCCCATCTTCTGTTTCCTCCCCAAGAAAAGGCATGCCCTTGAGAGTCTTCCTCTAACCCCCAAATAAAAAAACAAACCCCAGTAAAATATCCGTGTAGATTTTTAATCACCAACCCCAGCTCACTACCCAATTTAGACGACGTCGAGGTCAGAAGCCAGACCTTGGAATCACCTTTTCCCCTTCTCCCGCACCCACCTTCTCTAAACGATTATCAGATACCGAAACAAGTCGGCAAGAGGACTTTAGATGCAGTAAGGTCTCCTCATTAACCCAGCATGAGAGCTGCCAGGCTGACCCCTCAGGGCAGTGCCAAAAGATGGGAGAAAGGGGTCTCCCAGCCCCTCCACTAAAGCTAGGTCCTGGTGCATTGGAACTGAATGAACAGAGGGTCTCGAAGACCACTTGGGCCTTCTGGGCAGTACAGCCCAGAAGGTGACAAGAGCAAAGGCTCTGGACTCTGGCAGACCTGGGTTCCAGTCTTGTCTCTGCCCCTCCCTGGCTCTGTGACCTTGGACTAGTCACTTGACCACCTGGAGTCCCCACTTCCTCATCTGAACAGTAGAGATCAGAAGTGAACCCAGATCACAGGGTAGTTGGAAGGACTTCATGGAACTAAACGCTTGTCAAGTGCTCTATGTAACAGGCACTGCGGAAATAAAGGGTCAAGCAGACGATCTGGGCGAGTCACTTCCCTTCCTGGTGGGTCTCAGTTTCCCTGTTAGGTGCCTCACACGTCCACTGTTTGACTAACGTGGCATAGGGGAAACCTGTGAAAGTAATTGTAGGGCAGAAGCCAGTTTATTTGCTGAGACCTCATTTTTTGCTAGTGCTTTCCTGAGCTCATCTCTCCCGGCTCCAACCCCATCCCCATGAGATCAGTGGCCTCCCCAGAGCCATAGCCCTCGCTTTCCCCGCTGCCATTTCCTAGTAAGTTCTGTGGCCACAGAAAGGGACCGCAAAGGCCCGTCTTGAGTATGCGGCTGCCCTTGCAGATAAGTACCAGCCCAGCAGAAGAGAGGCTACCTGACCTGTTCTGAAAGCTACAAGTATGTACATTGTTGCCAGAGTAGCTGGTCCCAGGAATTAATTTTAAAAAAGGAAATTAAAAAAAAAACAAAACCCACCCCTAATCTCACTCTTATTTGTCATTATTATTTTTTGAAACCAAATTTCGCTTTTGTCTCCCAGGCTGGAGTGCAGTGGCTCGATCTTGGCTCACCGCAACCTCTGCCTCCCAGGTTCAAGCCGCAGCCTCCCGAGTAGCTGGGATTACACGCCCGGCTAATCTTGTATTTTTTAGTAGAGATGGGGTTTCTCCATGCTGGTCAGGCTGATCTCGAACTCCCGACCTCAGGTGATCTACCCACCTCAGCCTCCCCAGTGCTGGGATTACAGGCATGAGTCACCGCGCCCAGCCTTCTTATTTATTTTTTAGTAAGTAAGACAGTCTCCAGCTTTGGCTGACTCTGGGTGTACAAGGGGTAGAGTATTCAGACCGACCCTTCTCTTCTTGAAATTTACCTCTGAAATCCAAAGGGCTGAAGTCAAAATTGTGTCCCTTTTAAAAAATACAGCTGGCAGCTCCAGTTCCAGCTGTAGGTGAATTCTCCCACCTCCGGCTTCTGACAAGGTGGGAAGATGATCAGATTTATTCTCCCTGACCGTGAATGTTCTTTTCTGGTTCTTTAAAACTCTGAGCCTTTAGGATGTGAGTTAGTGGCTAAAAGGTCGTGTCTTTACCACCTAGTCTAGCAACGCAGTATTATTCAAACATACTGCACAGGACCCATGTAAATGCTGTGCCATCCACTGATGGCACAACCTGGAACAAGCTGGAGACAGATTTTCTTTTCTTTTTCTGAGATGGAGTTTCACTCTTGTCGCCCAGGCTGGAGTGCAGTGGCGTGATCTTAGCTCACTGCAACCTCCACCTCCTAGGTTCAAATGATTCTCCTGCCTCAGCCTCCTGAGTAGCTGGGATTACAGGCATCTGCCACCACACCCAGCTATTTTTTGTATTTTTAGTAGAGACAGGGTTTTGCCATGTTGGCCAGGCTGGTCTTGAACTTCTGACCTCAGGTGATCCGCCTGCCTCGGCCTGGCGAAGTGCTGGGATTACAGGAGTGAGCCACGGCGCCCTGCCAGTTGGGAGGAATTTTCTACGTCACGGTTTTAGAAAAAGGACAGTAAGACTGGCGTGATGTAGCACAGAGTCTCGAGTGCTGAGCTAAGAAACCAGGACCTGACGCCTGATGCCAGCAAGGCCTCCACTGCCCTGCTTGCCAGGTCTTCTTCAGAAGTCACACTGTGTGTGACCTGTCCCCAGGCCTTTTCACATCAATCCATAGTGTAGAATTTCATGGGGCAAAGAAATTGTGTTTTAAATTCAATGTCCAGCACCCAAGCTCTCGAATTGGTGGATGTGACCCCTCGGTGCTCCCCTTACCTCCTAGTCCCGCAAAACAGGCATAGACACAGATACTGGGCTGGAACACCCCTCACCTCCTGTATCCCCAGAAAGGCGTGCATTGGGGTGTGGTGGCCAGCTCCCCAGTTCCTGCTTGCTATACCTGGGCGCACCCCACTACCCAAGGCTCCCTGGCTTGACCCTAGGGGCAGGCAGTGTTAGCTCAGGACCCGACTTTCTCATCCCACCCTTATCACATGGGGGAGAGGGGACTCCAGGGGTGGAAAAGCAGGCTTCCCTCCAGGTGGGCCGGGCGGGCGGCGGGGAGGGTCATTCTGCAGGAACACTGAGCTCTGAGTGCCTCCCGCCTGCTGCCTGCCTCTCACCCTCCGCATTCGCTGTTTCCTCTGTTGGGGGAGGGGCTTGTGAGGGGACTATTAGATTACACCTTGTCATTTGGAAAGCCCCGTGTCTCCGGCGGCCACAGCGAGGTGGGGGGCAGTGAGGGAAGTCGATGGATTGGCCAGAACTGGGGGAAAAACGAAGAGAGAGAGAGCAGGTACCAAAAAAAAAAAAA
>CM052668.1:3963919-3980107 GCA_028533165.1 Leontopithecus rosalia | reverse complement strand
TTTTGTGTTTCTGCCTCTTCCTGCCTGGGGGAGGGGTTGTCTCCTGGTTGCTTTGACGGTTTTTGAGTTGTTTTTCCATGTGAATCGGGGTTTGAAGCGACCACTCCCCCCAACCTGCCACCCCCCCACCCCACTGCCCACCCTCCCGACCCCCTCGCCCAAGCGGGTCCCCCCCGCTGGGACCCCCCCGGCTACTCGGTGACGAGAAGAGCTGGAAACCAGAGCCAGCTGGAGCGTGCTGAGGACCAAGGCTGGTGTGGTCCCCTTATAACCTGCCTGGACCCTCCATTCAGGTCGGTAATTGGGGGCGGGGGTCCCGCGGGGCTGCTCCGTCCCGTGGGCTCTGTGCCTACCTTACTTTCTAACCTGCACCTCAAGCTTGCAGCCGGGGGTGGAAAGATGACGTGGGTGGGTGCCAGCACCAAACCGGGCAGAACACAGCGTCAGTCACCCGCCCTTGCCAGCTGGGAGGACACCCAGAGGCCTTACAAGGCCTCCAGGGAGGGGGAGATCTGAGCCACCTAGTGCCAATGGGCATGATCCTCCCTTAAACTCGGGCAAACCAGCCCTCTTCCTATAGCACACCCTTTGAAACAAATGAGGTGGGTGAGAAAGCAAGTGGGCCATTTCTTAAGTGTCAGAGGAGCTATTATAATTTATTGGCAGGTCCATTTAACTGATGGTTGCTGGCCATGTTGGGGATTGTGAGCCCTAAAATTACTGCTGTTGATAAATGCACATTTAACTGATTTATGGTGAACCCTGTAGTGCAAGTCTTTTACATATTCAACAGGTATCCCCTTGTCTCTGCTTCTAAAAGAAAGTTAGAGCTACCTTCCAAATTACAACATCCCTGTGGGGAGATATTTTAAGATAAGATCAAATAGGAACAGGGTCTTTTGGATAAGATGTCCATCCTTACAGAAAAGATAAATTGGCCTGGCACTTAACCTTTAGATCCTAAAGCTAGGTCTTAACTCCCTTTGATGTTCCAACAATTCCATTGAGTATGAGCCTTTTACTGATGGCTTCTGGACATTTATTATGATGGCTACTGGATATTATTCAGTCAGTGGCTACTGGCCATTACATGGGGTTTTATATAGGTGATGGGTACTTTTTTCCTCTTTGGTGTCCCCAGTGGGTCAGGACACACAAGTTTGAAAGAGCCAGATGCCAAGAATTGATACTTGGCAATAATCCTCATTACTCACCATGGTTAGAAAAGGCTTGTTTTCTCTGAGAGGCAGGAACCAGGCTGGCCTGGCTTTGAGCTCTGGCTACCCTGCTTCCTTTCTGTGATTTCCCTCTAGTCCTGTCACCTTTCTGAGCCTCTGTTCCCTCATCTGCAAAATGAGCATAAGGACATTTGCCTCTCAAAATTGTTAGAAGGGAGAAAGTAAGACAGGGATTCGGTAGAAATTCTTACTTTTTCTATTTTCTTTTTCTTTATTTATTTTTATTGGAGATGGAGTCTCACTCTGTCACCCAGGCTGGCGTGCAGTGGCATGATGTCGGCTCACTGCAATCTCTGCCTCCCGGATTCAAACTATTCTCCTGGCTCAGCCTCCGGAGTAGCTGGGATTACAGGCACCCGCCTCCATGTCCGGCTAATTTTTTGTATTTTTAGTAGAGACAGGATTTTACCGTGTTGGCCAGATTGTTTCCCAACTCGTGACCTCAAGGGATCCACCTGCCTCAGCCTCCTAAAGAGCTGGGATTACAGGCCTGAGCCGCCATGCCCGGCCTCCTTTTTTTTTTTTTTTTGGTAAGATAGAGAAGCTATCTGATCTTCCCGGCACCTGGGAGGCTGAAAGGTAACTTCCCCAGCTCCATGCCTGGGTTTTGCCCCCGCCGTTCTGGGCACTGCCCTGGTCAGGCTAATGCCCTTCTCAGCAGGATACCCAATTCCTTCCATTTTACAGATGAGGGAACTGAGGCTCCAGGAGGACGGGGGACCTTCCCAAGGCCACTGGGCTCATTCAGCTATGTCAGCTCCTGCACCTCTGCCTGGAGAGGTTCTCGATGGGATTCTCAGACCTGGAGGGAGTTCACCTTGTTGTGTCATTTCAGCCTTGGGACCTCCAGCGTGCTCAGCCCTAAGTGGGACAGGGTGTCATGGAGAAGTGGGCCGAGAGGGACTTCAGACAGAGAGAGACTTGAGTTGGGTTGGGGTTGGTTTTTCCGAAGGCTTTTTGTCCGTTAGGCTCCCGCCCCTGTGGTCACCCCAAACCCTTGGCCAAGGCTCTTGGGTGCTGGGTGGAGAGGCCGGATCCTGTGTTCTGCCAGCGGGAGGGCATGTCCCTGGGGAAGCCACCTTCCTCCTCCTTTCAGACCCCGATTTTCAGCCCTACACCCATTCCATGATTGTTTTGGTTTCTTCTTGCTTTTGGGTGTTGTGCTGTGTTTTGGACGGAGTTCTTTGGTTTTTAGAGTCTTTTTTTTTTTTTTTTTTGCTTTGTTACTTCATTTGTTCTTCCTAGTTTTGTTTTAGACGTCGATGCTGTTTTTCTGTCCTTGAATAATTAGCTCCCTCACGCTCATTTCCCCCATCGTGTTCCGTTTCCATGACAACTCGGCCTCGGCATCCTACCTGTGCCTCACTGTGGGTGCTGGCGGCTGGCCTGGACCGCGTCCGCTGGCTGGCCGGACCCCATTCTCCCCCCACACCCCTACCCCCTACCCAGCCCTACCAGAAAGCCACCCCCCATCTCATGGCACCTCGCCCCTCACCTCCACTCTGTGTGCATGGCCCTCTGTCTCCCCCTGCCCCGCCTCCTCCTCCTCCCCTGGAACAGTACCTTCCACTCCATCCTGTCTCCAGCGCGACTCTGGACTTTCGTGGGGCTTCTTTTTCCGAAGGGCTGCCAGCTTCCAGACCCCACTCCCGTGCCCGCCGACGTCCCCCTTTTTCTTTGCCCCCCACCCGGATTCAGGAAGGCAGGGGTTGGGATGTCCGGCTAGGAACTAACTGAGGCTGCAAGGGAAGGATTTGGGGCTGCCTCCCTTTACCCCTTGGACCCCTCCTCCGCATCATAGCCCATACCCCTTGAGAGCACCCCCTGAGGCTGCACCCCCCACAGTCCTGTGTGAGGATCAGAGGCAGGTGTTGACGGTGACCCCGACTGAGCCTCCAATTTGTCATCTCTGCAGTTGAAACAAGGCCCCTTTACCCACCCGAAGCTGGGGACGTATCGTGTGTCTTCTCTAGGACCTGACACTGTTACCCAGGGACCCTCCTTTTCCAGCCAGGAGGATTTATTAGGTTCCCACGGCAGTTAAACAGCCCCTGCCGGCCGGCCACCGGCGCTCCCTGCAGGGTCACCTGCCTGCTGGCCGCCTCCCCTCGCTCCCCAGCCCCGGAATCCATCTGACTTCTGAAAACGGAGCCCCCGAAATGCATCCTGCTGCCTTCATTGCCTTTGAGAGAAGGCTGCATCCACCCCCCCCCACCGCTAAGAAACGCACAGAACATGGCCCTTTTCTTTCAACGTTCAAGTCCATTCCCTCGTTTATGATTATTAATTATTATTATCTATTCTGCCAGGGCTGTGATGTGACAATGTGGTATGTCACATTGGATCACATCTGCTAGAATTAATATGCAGCATTGAAGTGGGACCCCCCCTTTCTTTCTTTCTCTGCCCCCCCGCTCTCTGTCCCTGTTTTCCGTTCTTCTCTCTCTCTCCCCATTCATCCGTCCCCTCTCTCTGGTGTCACGGAAGTGTGCCCTAGAGATCCCCAAATCCAGATCTTCCCCCCGCAGTTCCCGTGTGTATCCCGCCTTTTTCTCTCTCTGTCTCTCTCTCTGTCTCTCTCTCTCTCTCTCTCTCTCTCTCTGTCTCTCTCTCTCAATCTATTTTGCATGATGTTTGTGACTCAGAGCTGCATCTATTGATGGAAACGTGTCAGATCTGACAGAAGCTTTTAGAAGGGTTTCTATACCCAAAAACCACAAAAATTTCATTAGAGTTTCTCATCTTTTCCTGGAGGGCCTGGGGGCAGGGAGGGGAGTGAGTGGGTGGGGCCCCTGAATCACCCGGGAGGGGGGGCCGCCATCTCAGGCTCCCTCTGTCTCCTGGTCTCAACAGCTGTCCACCACATCCCCAGAGAACCCGGGAGGGTTGGAAGTTGCCTCCTCTCCTAACCCACCCGCACCCCGACACCCGCAGCTGGAATCTTCCAGTGCTCCCCGACGGGGATGCCCCCTTCCCCGCATTCAGGAGCGAGCGGAGGGGCTGCTCCCGGAAGCCATCTCTGTCTGCAAAGATGAGAAACCGCTGATAAATTTTTGTGTTCGTATCTGTGCTGTGACCAGCCACCCTGGTCTATGAAACCCTGTTGCTGTGAGACAATGCTTCATGTCTACTATATATTGATATATCTCTCTATATATTGTTTGTGAAGTAACTTCCTTTGAAGTTTTGGTTTCTTTGTGTTGGAATTTGGTTTTTTAATTTGGTTCTTTTGTTTTCTTTTCATTTGGGGGGAAAAAATCAACAGAGGGGAAAGAACCAGCCCTGTTTATATTTAAATGGTTTTCCACTTTTTTTTCCTTTTTTTCTTTCTTTCCTTCTTTCTTTCTTCCTGCTTTTCTTTCTTTTCTCCTCTGCATTCTGTCTTCCCCTCCCACCCCGCCCCACCTCCCCCCTCGCATCCCCGCCCCACCCCGCCCCTCTGCTGCTGCCGCCCCTCCCCAGTCCGTCGCGTGGCCCCACGCTTCTCCATCCTGCCCATGAGCCACGAGATCATGCCAGGGGGCAACGTGAACATCACCTGCGTGGCCGTGGGCTCGCCCATGCCCTATGTGAAGTGGATGCAGGGGGCGGAGGACCTGACCCCCGAGGATGACATGCCGGTGGGTCGGAACGTGCTGGAACTCACAGATGTCAAAGACTCGGCCAACTACACCTGCGTGGCCATGTCCAGCCTGGGAGTCATCGAGGCAGTTGCTCAGATCACGGTGAAATGTGAGCGGGAACCATGGGGCCCGTCGGTGGTGGGAGCAGGCTGGCCTCACTCCCCGATGTCAGGCGCAGGTGGGAGGCAGTGTGGGGGCACCTCCGAGTTACCCTTCTGGCTTCAGTCGATCCTTGAACTGGTATTTATTGGCGAGAAATGATCCCGGCCGGGCGCAGTGGCTCACGCCTGTAATCCCAGCGCTTTGGGAGGCCGAGGCAGGAGGCTTGCTTGAACCCAGGACTTGGAGACCAGCCTGGGTGATGTAGCCAGACCCCTTCTCTACAAAACAGTGAAACAGTTAGTCAAGTGCGGTGGCGTATGCCTGTAGTCTGAGCTGCTTAGGAGGCTGAGGCAGGAGAACCACTTGAGCCCAGGAGTTCGAGGCTGAGGTGAGCTGTGATCGCTCTGCTGCAGTCCAGCCTGGGCAACAGAGCCAGGCCCTGTCCTTTAAATACCAAAAATGGGTGGGCCAGGCGCGGTGGCTTACACCTGTAATCCCAGCACTTTGGGAGGCTGAGCTGGGTAGATCACCTGACGTCAGGAGTTCGAGACCAGCCTGACCAACGTAGTGAAACCCCATCTCTACTAAAAATACCAAAAAAAAAAAAAAAGCCAAGCGTGCTGGTGCACATCTGTAATCTCAGCCACTTGGAAGGCTGAGGCAGGAGAATCACTTAAACCCAGGAGGCGGAGGTTGCAGTGAGCCGAGATCGAGCTATTCCACTGCAGCCTGGGTGACAGAGCGAGACTCCCTCTCAAAAAAAAAGGAAAGGAAAGAAAATGAGTACTGGGTGTCCCTGGGCCGTGGTTCACCACCCTTTGCTGTAGATGATGAGAGGTCATGAGGCCCGTGGTTACCACGGGGCAAATCAAGGCACAGAGAAGGCGACTGAGTGGCAGAAAGTCACACAGCATTCTGGGTCCTCACCCCACATCCCCAGTGCGTGACACAGCTGCCTCCTGCCCACAGCTCTCCCCAAAGCTCCCGGGACTCCTGTGGTGACCGAGAACACAGCCACCAGCATCACCATCACGTGGGACTCAGGCAATCCGGACCCCGTGTCGTATTACGTCATCGAATACAAATCCAAGAGTCAGGACGGGCCGTATCAGATCAAGGAGGACATCACCACCACGCGCTACAGCATCGGCGGCCTGAGCCCCAACTCGGAGTATGAGATCTGGGTGTCGGCCGTCAACTCCATCGGCCAGGGGCCGCCCAGCGAGTCCGTGGTCACGCGCACGGGCGAGCAGGCCCCGGCCAGCGCGCCACGAAACGTGCAAGCCCGGATGCTGAGCGCCACCACCATGATCGTGCAGTGGGAGGAGCCGGTGGAGCCCAACGGCCTGATCCGTGGCTACCGTGTCTACTACACCATGGAGCCCGAGCACCCCGTGGGCAACTGGCAGAAACACAACGTGGACGACAGCCTGCTGACCACCGTGGGCAGCCTGCTGGAGGACGAGACCTACACCGTGCGGGTGCTGGCCTTCACCTCCGTCGGCGACGGGCCCCTCTCGGACCCCATCCAGGTCAAGACGCAGCAGGGAGGTGAGGCGTGGGGACGGCAGGACCCGGGGCCCCGGCCGTGCAGTTCGGCTATTTGCGTGCACCCTGGAAAGCCAGGCCAAAACGGGAGGATTTCTTGAGGCCAGGAGTTCAAGACCAGCCTGGCCAATGTAGCTAGACCCCATCTCTACAAAACAAATTAAAAGTGAGCTAGGGCGCGGGTGCACACCTGTAGTCCAGCTACTCAAGAGCACAGTGCTTTGAGATATTTACCTGCTAGCATTTAAAATCAGGGAACTAGGCCGGGCGCAGTGGCTCACGCCTATAATCCCAGCACTTTGTGAGGCCAAGGCGGCTGGATCACCTGAGGTCAGCAGTTCGAGACCAGCCTGGCCAACATGGTGAAACCCCATTCCTATTAATACAAAAAAATTAGCTGCACGTGGTGGTGCATGCCTGTAATCCGAGCTACTCTGGAGGCTGAGGCAGGAGAATCGGTTGAACAGAGGAGGCGGAGGTTGCAGTGAGCCAAGATCATGCCACTGCACTCCAGCCTGGGCAACAGAGCGAGACTCCATCTCAAAGCAAAAATTTCTAAACATGGGTGATTTTTTTAAATGGCTGGATCACCTGAGGTCAGGAGTTTGAGAACAGCCTGGCCAACATGACAAAACCCCATTTCTACTAAAAAACAAACAAACAAAAATAATATATATATACACACACACACACACACACACACACACACACACAAATTAGCCGGGCATGGTGGCGCACACCTGTAGTTCCAGCTACTCGGGAGGCTGAGGCAGGAGAATCATTTGAACCCGGGAGGTGGAGGCTGCACGGAGCCAAAATTTCGCCACTGCCCTCCAGGCTGGGCGACAGAGCAAGACTCTGTCTCAAAAGATAAAATCAGAGAGTTATCCTAGCCAAATTTTTGGTTGCTCTTGAAAAGTCTGATTCGACAAGCTCACAAGGGTAGGCTCAAACACCCGGGTAGCTCCCGGCAGCTGTGTGGACACGAGGGTGCCGTGTATACCTCCCTCTCCTCCGCTAACTCCCCGCTCCTGTTGGGGTGAGAGCTGGAGAACCCCCTTCGCCCGCTGCTCTCATGGGGACATGCTGCCTCGTCAGAAGTAATGAATGAAAACCGCCTCACCCCCAGTGCGGAGGGCCAGCCTCCCCGCCTACCCAAGGGGGAGGACTTGGAAGAGGCATTTAGGCACGGGGGACCCCAGCTCTCTGAGGGTGTTTGGCCCTTTCCTTTGGGGCTCAGGCTTTTAAAAACCTAAAGTCCAGGCAAACTCAGGCATCTGCTGAAGCAAAGGACCTGGATGGTTGGAGCTCAGTCCGTGTCTGTGGGCAGATAAAGAATAGAGATTGCAGTTTTAACACAGGCACCCTTGGCCAGGCAGTGTGGCTCCTGCCTGTAACACTGATACTTTGGGAGGCTGAGGCAGGAGGATTTGCTGAAGCCAAGAGTTCAAGACCAGCCTGGGCAGGATAGACCCCACGTGTACAAACAGTTTTAAAATTGGCCGGGCGAGGTGGCTCACGCCTGTATTCGCAGAACTTTCGGAGGCCGAGGCAGGCAGATCACGAGGTCAGGAGTTCGAGACCAGCCTGGCCAACGTGGTGAAACCCCGTCTCTACTAAAAATACAAAAATTAGCCAGGTGTGGTGGTGCTTGCTTGTGATCCCGGCTACTCAGGAGGCTGAGGCAGGAGAATCGCTTGAATCCGGGAGGCGGAGGTTGCAGTGAGCTGAGATCGAGCCATTGCACTTCAGCCTGGTGACAGAGCAAGTCTCGGTCTCAAAAAAAAAAAAAATTTTTTTTTAATTAGCTGAGTGTGGTGGTGGTCCCAGCTACTTAGGAGGCTGAGGCAGGAGGATCGCCTGAGCCCAGGAGTTGGAGGCTGCAGTGAGCTGTGATCACGCCCCTGTACTCCAGCCTGTGTGAGAGAGTGAGACTCTGCCTCAAAAACTAAAATAAAAGGAAACAAAATATGCACACATACCTCCCTGCTAATTTCTCTCTCATCTGATTTGCAGTGAGTGAGGACACTGGGGTGATTTGAAAGGGGGATTTTTAGGCCGGGCGCAGTGGCTCATGCCTGTAACCCCAGCATGTTGGGAGGCCAAGGTGGGCAGATCAGCTGAGGTCAGAAGTTGGAGACCAGCCTGGCCAACATGCTGAAACCCCGTCTCTACTTAAAAGTGCAAATATTAGCTGGGCGTGGTGGCGCGTGCCTGTGGTCCCAGCTACTTGGGAGGCTGAAGCAGGAGAATCGCTTGAACCCTGGAGGCGGAGGTTGCAGTGAGCTGAGATCACACCACTGCACCCCAGCCTGGGTGACAGAGCAAGACTCTATTTCAAAAAAGGAAAGAAAAGGGGATTTTTTAAAGTGTTCTTTTCCCTTGGAAGAAGAGAGGATGGGGGAACAGAGGTGTCTGTGGGGTAGGGGCGAGGTCCCCAGGAAAATAACATTCTAGAAGCCCCCAGAGCTGGCAGCTGTTTTTGGGACAGTGCTGGGCTTGTCTTTCTGGGAGAGAGAGGACACTCGGCAAGTGGGACTCCCTTCGTGGGGTGGACACCCCCCGACTGCTGCTCGTCTCCCCGCCCCCGCAGTGCCCGGCCAGCCTATGAACCTACGGGCCGAGGCCAAGTCGGAGACCAGCATCACCCTGTCCTGGAGCCCCCCACGGCAGGAGAGCATCATCAAGTACGAGCTCCTCTTCCGGGAAGGCGACCACGGCCGGGAGGTGAGGCCCGCGCTGGGCTCCTCCCTTCTCTGTCCCTGTGTGTGCTGTGGGTCCCGTTCTTCCTCACACCTGCTTCTCCTGCGTCCCCGCCCCTTTGTCCCTCTTGCCCTGCATTTTTCTCCTCTGCGCGCTCTGGCTCTGCGTGTATGGGCGTCCCCAGCCCTCTCCGTCCCGGCTTCTCTATGTCTCTGTCTCTTCTGTCTTCATCTGTCTCTGTCAGTCTCTTTCTATTTTTGTGTCTCTTTCTCTCTGCATGTTTCTCCTCTCTGTCTCTGTCTGTCTCTCTCCTTTCTCTGTCCCTATCTCTACCTGTCTCCCTTCCATTTGTCTCTGAGTATCTCTCTGTGTGTCTCTCTCTCTGTTTCTCTGTCTCTTCATCTGTCTCTTTCTCATCTCTATCTCTGTTTATTCCTCTGTCTCTGCATCTCCTGTTTCTGACTCTTCCCTGTTTCTCTGTCTCTGTCTCTCTCTTTCCCCTTTATCTCTGTCTCTGTCTCTCTATCTCTCCCCCCTTCATCTCTCTGTCTCTGTCTGTGTGTCCCTCTGTCTCTATTACTCTGTCTTTTATTGCTCTCTCTCTCTCCCCCATCCCTCTCTGTCCCTCTCGGCCTCGCCCCAGGTGGGAAGGACCTTCGACCCCACGACATCCTACGTGGTGGAGGACCTGAAGCCCAACACGGAGTACGCCTTCCGCCTGGCGGCCCGCTCCCCACAGGGCCTGGGCGCCTTCACCCCGGTGGTGCGGCAGCGCACGCTGCAGTCCAGTAGGTGTCTCACGGGACCACCCTTCTCTGCGGGGGGGGACCACGGCCTGGCCGCAGGCAGTCCCTCGGGGGACGGACCCAGGCGGGGCCTGCCGCAGTGGGTGGGGGGGCGCCTCCGGGCCTGTCTCCGCTTTGCTCCCGGACCTCGGATCCATCTGCCCTCGCTGTGCCTCAGTTTCCCCATCAGCACAGCGAGGGTCTCAGCACGGGGTTCTCTGTGCCCCTGGGCCTGGTGACCTGGGTGGAGACAGGGGGTCAAGGAGAAGTAGCTGTTGTTGCCCCTGGTGTGGAAGAGGTTCTGGGACCTCGCTTCTTCGTCCTCTTCCTATCCTGGAGTGGGGACTGGTTGAAGGGCCACGTGGTGCCCATTTTTCAGGCATTGTAAGGGGTCACCGCTCGCAGCCCATCATTTGCAGAGAGAGCAAAGGACACAGAGATGAACCCTCCTTCCCCGAGGGCCTTCCCTGGGCGGGGAGCCTCAGCTCTCAAGACCCAGGATGAGGTCCCAGCTCCCAAGGGTGGGGAGGGGGTGGAATCGGAGCCAATGCTGCGTTTCGTGGGGGCATGCAGGCCCCAATCGGGGCTCTGATCTCGGGGAGTTCTCTGCTGTGCCTGCCCGGCCTCCCTGTTTCGAGCAAGTCACCCTTCACCTGGCAGCTGGCTGTGGGTCACTGCCACCCTCCCTCCCTGACTTCTCCAAGCTCGGGGTGGGCAGGCCCCTTCTGCCGTCTCCCTGCCTCACCTGCCTCCCTGGCTCTGGCCCAGCGTGGCCTCCACTGGCGTGGTCTCCCTGCCGTGGCCTCCCTCTGTTTCCCCCGCTTACCTCCCCCAACGCAGTCAGTCACGACGTAGCCACCTCAGGCTTTCTTTCGGAATCAGTCACGGTGGTCAGACCTTCAAGGCGCCCCCCCTGGAGTGTGTGCACACAGGGGCGTCTCGGGTCAGTCGAGGGTAACGTCAACTCGGGCCGGGGCATCTGAGCCGCTGAGATTAGGGGTAGGGGCCTCTGAGACACAACCCCTGCCCTGTCGGCCCCTTTCCCTCCTTCCTGCTCCCCCAAACCGAGCTGAGCTGAGTCCCTGGCAGCTCCAAGGCATCTGGGCGCGTCTCTGTGAGGTGGAGTCAGTGAGGGTGGCCCGTGGCTTGGGCAGCCACCTGAGAGACCGGCTGAGGTGTCCTGAAGGTGAGTACATGCTGGTCTCAAGCAGGTTCACAAAAACGGCCCACCCCGTGTGTCCCCCCCGCCTGCCCCGGCTGCCCTGGGCTGTGCAGAGTCCACGGCCCGAATTCGGCCCCTGAAACTCTGAAACCGCATGCCACAACCACATGCCACCACCACGCTGTGCTGCTCACGCACAGCTGTCCATGTCTGCATACGTCCCTTCCCAAGACGTCACGCGGGTTGGGCCGGATTGTGAAGGACACGACCTCCGAGGTCACCTCGAAAGCGGCTTCGGCCCAGCCACGCGAACCTCCGGGGCGGCCCAGGACAGGGAGCTGGGGAAAAGGGACTCCGCGCTTCTCACCCCCAGGCGGGTGGGGCCCAGGACAACCGGCCACAAAGACTCAGGGCCAGGCGTATCCATCCCCCCGGGGGCTGCGGGCTCCTTAGGCTGAACACAAGGGTAGGTGCAGGTCAGACCACTCAGCCGTGGGTCTCCCCAGACACCATGCCACCTTCCTGCCTCCAGCCTGGAACCTCAGCGTGTGCACGCTGGGGGCTGGAGCAGGCCCGCGGGGCCGCTGGCATCCCGAGACCCACCAAGAGCTCGGTCTGGCCTTGTAGCTCAGCACTCGGCCGTTCCCTCTCTCGTAAGAAAGTCTTGTAAGTTAGCAGTTGAAGAGTGGAAGGTAGGTAACCAGACGGGCGTTTTCTGGAAGGAGTCTTTCTTTCTTTTACTCTGGTTTCCCATCATTATCACCATCACTGTTGTTTCTTATTTTATTATGGTTTTGGTTTTATTTTTTTCTCTCCCTTTTTCAGCAAACCCATTCCTTCCCACACATTCCTTGGCTGGTGTTTTTTCTGTGCTCCCTGCCTGATTCCCTCCCGGGCACCTTTGGTTGGGGTGGCTGGTCAAGAAATACGGAAGGGTCCCCTGGGTCTGGTTTTGGAGGAGGGGCCCCCGGTGTTTTGCTTTAAGTGAGGCCGGAGGGGCTTCCTAGCTGACGTAAGCTGTTGAGGTGGCCTCTGCAGTCCCTGGCAGCCCCGTGCCCTTGAGGACGGGGGGCTCTGATTCATCTCTGGTTTCCAGGTGCCAGTAGGAGGGTATGCCCATGGCACTCAGCAAACACCTGCTCGGCCACCAAGCCAGTTGACGGGATGCTGACGGTTTCAGATGCTTTCGCCACGAGCGAGGCCATTCATTTATCTGGGCCTCCCTCCAGGGGACGTAGATTCTAAAGTTGTGGGCATCTGGGGGAGTGTGGCTCCAGCCATCCCCAGCCGGCACAAGGCTGAGAACTGAGCTCCCAACATCAAACCAAGCCAGCCTGAGAAGCACAGCCAAGTCTGGGTTCCGTGCCTGGCTCTGCCACCTCATGACTGCATGGCCCTGGCAGGTAGCTTGCTGTTTCTGAGCTTGTTTCCTCACCTGGAAGACGGGCTGCACTTCTGGGTTTTCGGCAGGATTGAGAGGTGACATAACGAAACAATGGAAAGCTTCCAGGGTGGGGTGACTGCAGAAAACCCAACAGGCAGACTTTGAATCTGGTTTCCCTACCGGTGACGTGGGTTGGCGAGTGGGGACTGACCCTTCTGGCCACCCGAGGGGTTGTGAGAATTAAATGAGATAATGTATGCATTCAGTGAGATGATACTTGCGTTAAATGAGATGCTGGAGGCATTGAATAAGACAGCACATGCAAGGTGAGCTCAGGGCGCTGCCCCCGCAGTAGGTGCGCAGAACGTGGAGTTTCCCAGCACGAATACCCTTAGCACAGCATTGGGCCATGCTAGGCACGGAACACATGGAGACTGACTCATAAGCCTTTAACACCCAGACGGTTCGCTTTAACATGCAGGAATCGTCATATTCACTTAGCAAAGACCTTAGCATACCGCCTGGCACACAGTAGGTGCCCCACTGATGCAGCCGCTGTTTTAAATCTGCACATGGATTGGCACAGTGCTGGGCACCTCGTTGGCACTCAGTAAGTGGAAGCTAATAGCGGGTTATAACAAGCTTAATCTGGTGCCACGCGCGTGTTAGCTACTCAGAACGTGGGTACCAACACTTCCTGTTCTGCAAACCTTGGCACAATGCTTGGCATACGGTAAGTGCTCAGTAAGTGGCACTTGCTATAAAAGGAGGCCCAGTGTGAGGCGCATAGTTGGTGCTCAGATGGGCGTGATGATCCGTTTGAAAGGATGTGGGATAGAGCTGGTTACACAGTTTTCACGAAAACATGCAGTTACTCTCTGCAAAGGCCTTGGCACAGTGTGTGCACACAGTAGGTCTTCAGTGAGTAAGCACTGTTATCATTGTTATATGAGGTCTTTAGTGTCATGCCTGGCACACAGTAGGTGCTTAATATGCCAGGCACTATTACAGTTATCCAATAAAGCCCTTAGCACAGTGCTTGGCACACAGTAGGTGCTTAAGAAATGAAAACTATTGATTTTCTGTAAGGCTGAGTAGAGTTGCCTAACACGTCGTAGGTGCTTAATACGTGGACACATTTTCAATAATCCCCTAGCACAGTACCTGGCACACAGTAGGTGTTTAATATGTGGTCACTACTACTGTTTTCTGATGAAGCCTTTAGCACAATGTCTGGCGCACAGTAGGGGCTTAATATGCAGAGACTATTAACTGTTTTCTGATAAAGCCCTTAGCACAGTGCCTGGCACACAGTAGGAGCTTAATGTGCAGAGACTGTTAGAACTGTTTTCTGATAAAGCCCTTAGCACAGTGCCTGGCACACAGTAGGTGTTGCTTAAATGACAACTGCTGTTTTTCCCTTCAGAGAGCTGTTATCATACCCAGACTATAGTAGATGCTCAGTAAATGAGACTTGCTGTGGATGGGCTTAGCAATGGGTTTTGTGTGGTGCCAGGTACATAGTTAGAACCAAACACAGGAGTTTTGGCACACAATAGGTGCTCAGTATGAGCTATGAAGTCCTGAGGTGTCCAGTAAACAGGCACTTCTATTATTACTTGATGAGGACCTTGTCATCTCTCTGGCACACAGTAGGTGCTCAAGACAGAGCATTATTTTCATGTGAGGCCAGTTGGATGGTCCTAGTTGAACTAAGCCTCTGGGGTGGCCTTTGCGTCCCTGGTAGCACAAGTGTTCAGTAAATAAATGATTTTACCTTAAAAGAAATTTTTATTATATTTTCTTTTTTTTTTTTTCTTTTTTTTGAGACGGAGTTTCGCTCTTGTTACCCAGGCTGGAGTGCAGTGGCGCGATCTCGGCTCACGGCAACCTCCGCCTCCTGGGTTCAGGCAGTTCTCCTGCCTCAGCCTCCTGAGTAGCTGGGATTACAGGCGTGCACCACCGTGCCCAGCTAATTTTTTGTATTTTTAGTAGAGATGGGGTTTCACCATGTTGACCAGGATGGTCTCGATCTGTTGACCTCATGATCCACCCGCCTCGGCTTCCCAAAGTGCTGGGATTATAAGGGATTATAGGCGTGAGCCATGAAATTTTTATTATATTTTCTAAAAATGATTATGAATCCCTTGGTACCATGCCTGACTCACAGTGGGTGGTCACTTAATAAGTGCATTTGCTGTTACTGTATGAAGCCCTGGGCATGATGCCTGGCACATGGTAGGTGTGCAGTAATTGCGGCTTGTATTGCTGTTCCCCTTAGCAGCACCGCACCTGGGCACATAGTGTGTGACATATACACTCTTTTTTTTTTTTTTTTTGAGATGGAGTCTTGCCCTGTCATCCAGGCTGGAGTGCCGTGGTGCAATTTCGGCTCACTGCAACCTCTGCCTCCCAGGTTCAAGTGATTCTCCTGCCTCGGTCTCCCGAATAACTGGGATTACAGGTGCCCACCACCACGCCCAGATGATTTTTTTGTTATCTTTAGTAGAGACCGGGTTTCACCGTGTTGGCCGGGCTGGTCTTGAACTCCCGACCTCATGATCTGCCCACCTAGGCCTCCTAAAGTGCAGGGGTTACAGGCGTGAGCCACCGCACCCGGTGGAGATTCTTTGGCTACTGTTCTATGAAGCCCTTGGCAAAATGCTTGACACATACTAGGTACCTGATAAGTGGAGCGTCTATTGCTGTTCCCCATTAGCATTATCCCTGGCACATAGTAGGTATTCAATAAATAGATGCTCTATTGTTTTGTGAAGCCCTCAGTGCCGGTACATAGTAGGTGCTTCATAAATGGAGCTTCTCTTGCTGTTCCCCTTGGCATGATGCCCGCCACATAGGTGTTTAGTAAATAAATGCTTTTACTATTATTTTGTGAAGCCCTTGGTGCTGGCACATAGTAGGTGCCTAATAGCGGTTCTGTTGCTTTTCACCTTGGCACAGTGCCTGGCACATAGGTGTTTGGCGTAGGTTATTTTGCTATCATTCTATGAAGCCCTTGGCACAATGCTTGACACACAGTAGGGGCCTAATAATTGGAGCTTCTGTTGCCGTTCCCCTTGGCATGGTTCCTGGCACATAGTAGGTACCTAATTATTGGAGCATCTGTTGCTGTTGTCCTTGGCATGGGGGTCTAGCACATAGTAGGTGCTTAATAAATGGAGCTTCTGGGACCGCTCCTTTGGCACATAGTAGGTGTTCAATAGATACTTCTATTATTTTGTGAAGTGCTTGGTACTGGCACATAGTAGGTACCTAATAGAGCTGCTGTTGCTGTTCCCCTTGGCACGGTGCCTGGCACATAGTAGGTGTTCGACATAGATCATTTTGCTATCGTCCTATGAAGCCCTTGGCACAATGCTTGACACACAGTAGGGGCCTAATAATTGGAGCTTCTGTTGCTGCTCCGCTTGGCACATAGCAGGTGTTAAATAGATGCTTTTACTGTTATTTTGTAAAGCCCCTGTGCTGCCACATAGTAGGTACCTAACAGAGCTCTGTTGCTGTTCCCCTTGGCATGGTGCCTGGCACATAGTAGGTGCTTAATAAATGGAGCTTCTGTTGCCATTCCTCTTGGCATGATGCTGGCACATAGTAGGTGCCTAGTAAATGGAGCTTCTACTTG
>CM052668.1:3901783-3963419 GCA_028533165.1 Leontopithecus rosalia | reverse complement strand
CCACCCCCCACGTTCTCCCCCCTCCAATAGAACCGTCAGCCCCCCCTCAAGACGTTAAATGTGTCAGCGTGCGCTCCACGGCCATTTTGGTAAGTTGGCGCCCGCCGCCGCCGGAAACGCACAACGGGGCCCTGGTGGGCTACAGCGTCCGCTACCGACCGCTGGGCTCAGAGGACCCGGAACCCAAGGAGGTGAACGGCATCCCCCCGACCACCACTCAGATCCTGCTGGAGGCCTTGGAGAAGTGGACCGAGTACCGCATCACGACTGTCGCTCACACAGAGGTGGGGCCAGGGCCCGAGAGCTCGCCCGTGGTCGTCCGCACCGACGAGGATGGTAAGTACCTGCCCCAGGACTGGGACCCCCCCCACCGGCCCCAGCCCGGCCCCGCCTCGAAGCCTTCCATCTGGAAACCTGGGCTGGTGGCCAAAGGGCGCAAGCCTCACTCGGAGGAAGCCGCGAAGCCAGCAGCCTCCCCAAGAGACCCGGGGCTCCTTGACCTTGGAATTGGCAGTTCTAGACATGGGCAGGCTTAGCGCTGCCGCGTCTGCTCCCAGAGCCTCGTGCCTGGACAGTGTCGCCGGCTGCCCTCTATTTTGGCGGAGCAGTGGAAACTGTTTGAAGTCGGGGGGAGGAAACCAGCCAACAGCCCCAGGAGGGAGGTTGTGCTGTCGGTGGTTATCCAGCGCCCCTGGCGGATGGAGACCAGTCTGTGGCATTGGCCACTTTCCGTGGTGCCGGTGTTCCCATCCTGGCCCATTTCAAGTTAGCAAGTTTGAAGCAGGAAAGCAAGGCACTGGTCTTAGCTTGGAGTCACGTGGTCGAAGCCTGGGTCATGGAGAGAAATGACAGACACCTTTCCCAGTAAAATTGCAACCTCTCGGCCAGGCACAGTGGCTCATATCTGTAAACCCAGCACTCTGAGAGGCCAAGGCAGGATTGTATGACCCTAGGAGTTTGACCAGCCTAGGCAACACAGTGAGACCCTGTTCCTCCAAAAATGTTCTAAAACGTTGCTGCGCAGCAGTCGGAGGCTGCAGTGAGCTGTGATCATACCCCTGCACTCCAGCCTGAGTGACAGAGTAAGACCCTGTCTCCACAAGAAAACTGTTAGCTGAGCACGATGGCGCACGCCTATAGTTGCAGCTACTTGGAAGGCTGAGGTGGGAGGATCGCTTAAGCCCAGGAGTTCAAAGCTGCAGTGAGCCATGATCCTGCCACTGCACTCCAGCCTAGAGGACAGAGTAAGAGAACCTGTCTCAGAAATAAAGGATCGCAGCCTCTTGGTCCTGGGAACCTGCTTTGTTTTCTGAGCCATCAGCCTCTAAGGCTCATTGGATAGCCGCATTGTGTCCTAAGCCCAGGGAAGAAAGGAAGCAGTTCTTCTGTATCCCAAACCTGGGGTGGATGACAAAGATCCTCAGTGCCAAGTGGGCCACCTGCCTGCTGGAGTATTTAGGAGCATACAGCCGGACTGCCTGGTGCAAATCCTGGCTTAGCCTCTTGCTAAGGCTGTGAGCCCAGAATCAACTCTCTGGGACATTTAGTTTCCCTAAATGTAAAATGAGAATGACGGGAGCCCCTATCTTGCAGGGTGATAATGAGGATGGAAGCAGTGTAGGGCAAAGAAGAAGATGTCTGGAGGCCCTGGGAAGGTGGTTTAGAGCCTGGGGGGCAGCCTGGGTCCATGGGGCGCGCCCTCGGGCCCCTCCCGGGGCCGTGGGGGGGGGTGTGAAGGAGGCCACGCCCTCCCAGCCAGTGGTGAGCGCCAGGAGCGCCCAGTCGTTCACCTGCAGCCACTCGGCATCCTGGAATCGGACAGTGGCGCTGCCCGGGGCAGGGCCGGGCGCCCTGGTAACGGCCCCGGGCGCCTGGTAACGGCCCCGCCCGCCCCTCCCCTCCCCTCCCGCCCGCCAGTGCCCAGCGCGCCGCCGCGGAAGGTGGAGGCGGAGGCGCTCAACGCCACGGCCATCCGCGTGCTGTGGCGCTCGCCCGCGCCCGGCCGGCAGCACGGCCAGATCCGCGGCTACCAGGTCCACTACGTGCGCATGGAGGGCGCCGAGGCCCGCGGGCCGCCGCGTATCAAGGACGTCATGCTGGCGGATGCCCAGGTGGGTGGGGACCGGGGCGGGGCCGGGGGCGGGCTCCGGGCGGGGGCGGGGCGGCCCCTGCGTTCCCCCCACCTCTGCTTCTCTCTCTCCGCCTCTGGCCTCCCCGCTCACCTCCCTCCTCTCTCCCCTGCCGCCTCCTCCCGCGCTCAGTGGGAGACCGATGACACTGCTGAATATGTAAGTAGCGCCCGGGCCACCCACCTGCCCACCCCCGTGCGCTCCCCGCGGGCCGTGCCGTGCCGTGACTCCTGCACGCCCTTATCAGTAGTAAAAGGGTCTCCTCCTCTGGGCCCTCCCGTGCGCCCTCGCTCCCCCATTACAGAATCTCTTGGAGCGCCCAGCCTCGGCGTTTGCACCAGGGAAATGGGCTCCAGGGTGCAGACCCGACGGGTGGCCTGAGCACCGGGACCGGACGGTCATCCCCAAACCCCTTCACCCTGATGGCTCTTGCCAGCGGTGGGGCTCAGGCCTCCCTGGTCCTTCCTCTGCCCTCAGTCACTCCTCCTGTGCGTCTGCCTCCTCTCCTGTTACACCCAGCCCCACCCTTCACTCAGGTAAAGCCCTGTGTGGCCTAGAAATGTGTCTCTCTGGACATTCTGGCCCCTGGGTGACGAGAGGTGTCAGCGGGGCCAGTCAAAGCATGGCTGTGATCCCCTGGTTATGACCCCACAGTGCTTTCTCAGGAGACCCTAAACCACAGAGAGGAATTGCTGTGTGCCTTTGGGCAAGTTGCTGCCCCTCTCTGGGCTATGTTCCTGCCTCTAACCTGGGAGCACCAGGCTCTGCTGAGAACCTCAAGTCTGAAATTAAATTGGCATGGTCCCTTAGCCAGGCATGCTGGCTCATTTCTGTAATCTCAGGACTTTGAGAGGCTGAGGTGGGCAGATCACGTGAGGTCAGGAGTTTGAGACCGACCTGACCAACATTTTTTTTTTTTTTTGAGATGGAGTCTTGCTGTGTCGCCCAGGCTGGAGTGCAGTGGCGGGATCTCAGCTCACTGCAGTCTCCACCTCCCGGGTTCAAGCAGTTCTCCTGCTTAAGCCTCTCAAGTAACTGGGATTAGAGGCATATGCCACCATGCTTGGCTAATTTTTTTTTTTTTGAGACGGAGTTTCGCTCTTGTTACCCAGGCTGGAGTGCAATGGCGCAATCTCGGCTCACTGCAACCTCCGCCTCCTGGATTCAGGCAATTCTCCTGCCTCAGCCTCCCCAGTAGCTGGGATGACAGGCCTATGCCACCACGCCTGCCTTTTTTTTTTTTTTTTTTTTTTGGGGAGACAGAGTATCGCTTGTTGTGCAAGCTGAGTGAAGTGGTGCCATCTCGGCTCACTGCAACCTCCGCCTCCTGCGTTCAAGTGATTTTCCTGCCTCAGCCTCCTGAGTAGCTGGGACTACAGGCCCGTACTACCATGCCTGGCTAATTTTCTGTATTTTAGTAGAGACGGGGTCTCACCGTGTTGCCCAGGATGGTTTCGAACTCCTGAGCTCAGGCAGTCTGCCTGCCTCAGCCTCCCAAAGTGCTAGGATCACAGGTGTGAGCCACTGCACCCGGCCTAATTTTTGTATTTCTAGTAGAGATGGGGTTTTGCCATGTTGGCCAAGCTGGTCTCAAACTCCAGACCTCAAGGTGATCTGCCCACCTGAGCCTCCCAAAGTGCTGGGATTACAGGCATGAGCCACCATGCCTGGCCGACCCTGTCTCTAATAAACAAACAGGCACTGGTCCCACATGCTCCGATGGCCCCCGTCTGCCTAACATGGGCTCTAGGGGAAATATTCCCACCTGGGCTCCAACCTTGCTCCTCCTGTGGAGACCCTGGGAGGGACGGACTGTGGGCTCAGGGGCAGGAGACCCTCTGTTTGTGCATCCCCGTTGCCCTTCCTCGTCCCCCTGGCCTGGGCCCACCCCATAGTTCCCAGGCATGCCGGCCTATGCTTGGGGGTGTGCGTGCTTGCAGACAGGTGATGCTGTGAGCATGTGCACAGGTGTGTGTGCAAGTCCGCCTGCCCAGGAGCGTTCTGTGCTGTCATTCATTGGATGAGCATTTATTGAGCACCTGCTGTGTGCTAGGTCTATGCTGGGTGCTCAGGATGTGGTAGTGTCAAGAGCCCCTCCTCCCCACGGGTCGTACTCTAGTGAGAGGATATTAATCAGAACAAGACACATATCTTCCAGGCGGGGTGGCTCACGCCTGAAATCTCAACACTTTGAGAGGGCGAGGTGGGTGGATGATTTCTGGTCAGGAGTTCAAGACCAGCCTGGCCAACATGATGAAACCCCGTCTCTACTAAAAATGCAAAAATTAGCTGGGTATCATGGTGACGCCTGTAGCCCCAGCTACTCAGGAGGCTGAGGCAGGAGAATGGTTTGAACCCAGGAGGCGGAGGTTGCAGCGAACCGAGATTGCGCCAGTGTACTCCAGCCTGGGCAGCAGGGCGAGACTCCGTCTCAGAAAAAGAGGCCAGGCGCAGTGGCTCATGCCTATAATCCCAGCACTTTGGGAGGCCTGAGGTCAGGAGTTCGAGACCAGCCTGGGCAACATGGTGAAACCCCGTCTCTACTAAAAATACAGAAATTACCCAAGCATGGTGGTGCATGCCTGTAATCCCAGCTACTTGGGAGGCTGAGGCAGGAGAATCGCTGGAACCCGGGAGGTAGTTGCAGTGAGCCAAGATCACACCACTGCACCTCAGCCTGAGCTATAGGGCAAGATGTATATGCTAGGTCTCTGTCTCAAAGATTTAAAAAAAAAATGTCGGGCCTGTGGTTTACACCTATAATCCCAGTACTTTGGGAGGCCTAGGTGGGCGGATCACCAGAGATCAGGAGTTCGAGATCAGCCTGGCTAACGTAGTGAAATCCTGTCTCTTAAAAATACAAAATTAGCCGGGTATGGTGGTACATGCCTGTAATCCCAGCTACTTGGGAGGCTGAGGCAGGAGAATTGCTTGAACTTGGGAGGCGGAGGGCGCCGTGAGCCAAGATCACACCATTGTACTCCAGCCTGGGCAACAAGAGGGAAACTCCGTCTCAAAAACAAGAACAAAACACACATTGTTATAGCTGAGGTGGGGATGGGTTTAGACTGAGATAAACATGTCAAAATCGCATCGGCCAGGCACAGTGGCTCACACCTGTAATCCAGCACTTCGGGAGGCAGAGGCAGGCCGATTGCTGGAGCCCACAAGTAGAAGACCAGCCTAGGCAATATGCCAAGATCCCATCCCTACAAAAAAAATAATAATATAAAAATTAGCCAGGCCTGTGGTGCTGTACATCTGTATTCCCAGCTACCGGGAAGGCTGAGGTGGGAGGATCGCTTGAGCCAAGGAGGTTGAGGCTGCAGTGAGCTGTGAACACACAGCACTCTAGCCTGGGCAGCAGAATCAGACCCTGTCTCAACAAGGTAAAAAAGTAAAAATCGGCCGGGCGCGGTGGCTCAAGCCTGTAATCCCAGCACTTTGGGAGGCCGACGCGGGTGGATCACCAGGTCTAGAGATCGAGACCATCCTGGTCAACATGGTGAAACCCCGTCTCTACTAAAAATACAAAAAATTAGCTGGGCATGGTGGCGCGTGCCTGTAATCCCAGCTACTCGGGAGGCTGAGACGGGAGAATTGCCTGAACCCAGGAAGTGGAGGTTGCGGTGAGCCGAGATCGCGCCATTGCACTCCAGCCTGGGTAACAAGAGTGAAACTCCGTCTCAAAAAAAAAAAAGAGTAAAAAGAGTAAAAATCTGCTCTCTGGGTGGCCCAGGGTGGTTAGTCCTGTTTTGTAGCATTTACCCATTTCGGTGGTGTAAATACTTCCCACCATGTCAATTTCAAGCTGCCTGGGAGGTGCTGAGTAGCTCCCGATGATGTGTTTCTGTACAGATGCAATAGACAACATGGTCTCAAAGCAGTAACCGTACAGATAATCACAGAGCTAACCGTAACCTTAGTGAAATAACCAGAAAAGGTGGGTTTGCTGTATTTATTGCCTTTGCTTTCAATATACCTTAGTCGATTGTAAGTTTATAGATTTTTTTTTCTTTTTCTAGGCAGAGCCTTGCTCTGTCACGCAGCCTGGAGTACAGTGGCACAGTGTTGGCTCACTGCAGCCTCCGGCTCCCAGGTTCAGGTGATCCTCCTGCCTCAGCCGCCCGAGTAGCTGGGACTACAGGCACGCGCCACCATGCCTGGTTTATTTTTGTATTTTTAGGGAAGACGAGGTTTCACCATGTTGGCCAGGCTGGTCTTGAACTCCTAACCTCAAGTGATCCTCCCGCCTTCGCCTCCCGAAGTGATGAGATTACAGGCATGAGCCACTGTACCTGGCCTTATACAGTTTAATTTTTAAACAGCTCTGTTTCATAAGTGGCTCACAAAATTTCTGAAAATGTAACCACTGGCTCGCATGAGTTGGTACAGGTCATCTCCAGCACCCACGTGAGTTTAGAGACAGGGTAAAGCCGGTGCCAAAGGGCCTGAGGCAGGCTGTGCCTCGTGTGTTGGAGGAACGCAAGGAGAGCCCCTTGTTGCTGAGGGGAGGACCGGGAGGGGACACACAGGTCGTGCAGGGCCTTCTGGGCCACAGGGAGGACTTGGGGTTTGACCTCAAGGGAGGTGGGAGTCATGGAGTGGGGTAGGCAGAGGAGGGATGGGCCTTGACTGTGGTGCTCACAGGCGCCCCCTGGCTGCTGTGGGGAGGACAGACTGGGGGGGTGATGGCCAGAATTGGGGAAATGGAGCAGAGGACCGAATTGGTCCTGGCAAGCAACGGTGGGCTTGTTGGATGTTGCATGTACCCTCTGAGCATGGACCCGCTACATGTCGTGGTCTCTGCATGAGCTTGTGTGCATGTGCCTGCCGGTGATCCGGGCCCTGCGTCCTCCTTGCTTGATCTCAGCACAGGGAGGTGGGTGGGCGGGCTGCTCCCGGCCCTGGCCATGGTGCTGACCCCCAGCCCCGCCCGCAGGAGATGATAATCACAAACCTGCAGCCTGAGACCGCCTACTCCATCACGGTAGCCGCCTACACCATGAAGGGCGATGGCGCTCGCAGCAAACCCAAGGTGGTGGTGACCAAGGGAGCAGGTACGGCGACCCCCCCCCACAGCGGCCCCTTGGCCCCCACTGGCACCAGAGCATGCACCCAGGGTCCTTTAGCCCAGGAGGGCGGGCAGAGGGTGCACCAGGCAGCAGGAACAGTGAGACAAACGTGTGGGGGCTGCTCAGGAGGGCGTCCAGGGCCCAGCATGGCCCCCCACGTCTGCCTCATCCTTCATCACTCACTTCCTCTCCCCTGGCTCCCACCAGACAGAAACAGTTAATAGTTACCACCTCTGACCCCTGACCATCTGTCCCCTCTCAGCCTTTACCTGGGCTGTGCCCTCTGCCAGGATACCCCTTTGCCTGCTGGCTGGCTCCTCCCTCTACTTTTAGGTCTTGGCTCAAGGTACACCTCCTCTGGGAAGCCTTTCCTGATTGCCCCATCCAACAATCTTGATTCTTCTGGGCCCCCTAATCCCCTGTGCCTCCCCCATTGGGGCTCTGATCACCCAGGTAGCTGGTTCTTTCAGGGTGCTGTGCCTGTCTTCCCCCACTGCCCCAGGAAGCCTTATTTCTCTTGGTGGCCCTGCCTCAGTTTCTCCTTCTAGCCCCTCTGTGTCCCTCCCATCGGCCCCAAGGGGCTGGCTTTTTTCCAGCCAAAATGGAGCTAAATACCAGATGTGGTGGCTCACACCTGTAATCCCAGCACTTTGAGAGGCCGAGGCAGGCAGATCATCTGAGGTCGGGAGTTCGAGACCGGTCTGGGCAACATGGCAGAAAAACCCGTCTCTACTAAAAATACAAAAATTAGGCAGGCATGGTGGTGAGCACCTGTAATCTCAGCTGCTCAAGGGACTGAGGCAGGAGAATCGCTTGAACCCAGGAGTCACAGGTTGCAGTGAGCCAAGATCGTGCCACTGCACTGCAGCCTGGGCAGCAAGAGCAGAGCTCTGTCTCAAAAAAAGAAAAGAAAGAAAAATAGAGCTGAACAAAGAAATAGAGGCTGCCATGAAGATGTGAGGGAGGGTCCACCGGGCGGAGGGTGTGGCCCAGAGGATTCCGCAGGCCAGAGGAAGCTCCCAGTATTCCAGGAACACTTGACGGACTCCTGTGGCCTTCGTCCCAGCCCCCACCCCAGCCCCCTCCTCGGGGACCCTTGGGGCCACACCAGTGACTCTACCCCACATTCTGGGCCTCCCAGCTGGACACAGCCCCTTCCCTTATCCACACTGTTCCCTTCATCCGCCCAGTCTGCGTCTGCTACACGCCACCTCCTCGAAGCAGCCTCTTATGAGCTCTTTCTCCCTTCTAGCCAGCAGGGCACCTCCCTCCTCTCAGGGACACTGTATTAGAGCTGTGTTTGCTCAGCAGAACCCACTGCATACGTTGCTTCCCACCACCCTGAGTATTCACGGCCATCCATTAAAGGCCTTGATAAGTCCTGCAGTGGAGAAGTCCATTTTCATTCATACAGCCCAGCTTTCCCCTTTCTTTGCCCTCTCTCTTGGCATGTTGATTACTACCCAGGCCGTGCGAACCACAGAGCAGGGGCAGGAGTTCAGAGGCCTTTATGTCCTGTGGGTGTTGGTCAGGTGCCTGCGTTGAACAAGGGCCGAATAAACAAGGCAGGAGAGGGCTGTGTTATTAACGGAAGCGGGAGGACCTGCTGTGGTACCTGTGAGCGTTTTCCTTTACTGGCTGAGTGCTCACCTCGCTCTGCCTTACGTGCCGCTACCCCGGTGGCGCCTTTGGACCTTCACATGGGCTGTTCCCTCTGCCTGGAACACGACTCCCCCAGATCTTCTCGTGGTTCCCGCTCTTCGCTCCTTCAAGTCTTTGCTTCTTAAGTGAGGCATTCTCGAGACCTGCTCTTCCCATTTTTGCTTTTTTTGTTTTTTTGAGATGGAGTCTGGTTCTGTTGCCAGGCTGGAGTGCAGTGGCACAATCTGGGCTCACTGCAGCCTCCACCTCAGCCTCTCAAGTAGCTGGGACTACAGGGGCGCACCACGACGCCCAGTTTTTTGTATTTTTAGTAGAGAAGGGGTTTCACCACGTTGGCCAGGGTGGTTTTCAACAGCTGACCTCAGGTCATCCGCCCACCTCAGCCTCCCAAAGGGCTTACAGGTGTGAGCCACTGTGCCTGGCTTATTATTTTCGTTTTCAAGATGGAATCTTGCTCTCTTGCCCAGTCTGGAGGGCAGTGGTGCCATCTTGCCTCACTGCAGCCTGCACCTCTCAGGTTCCAGCAATTCTCCTGCCTCAGCCTCCCGAGTAGCTGGGATTGCAGGCACCCACCACCATGTCCGGCTAATTTGTATTTTCTTTTTTTTTTTTTGAGACGGGAGTTTCGCTCTTGTTACCCAGGCTGGAGTGCAATGGCGCGATCTCAGCTCACCGCAACCTCCGCCTCCTGCGTTCAGGCAATTCTCCTGCCTCAGCCTCCCGAGTAGCTGGGATTACAGGCCCGCGCCACCATGCCCAGCTAATTTTTTGTGTTTTTAGTAGAGACGGGGTTTCACCATGTTGACCAGGATGGTCCCGATCTCTTGACCTCGTGATCCACCCGCCTCGGCCTCCCAAAGTGCTGGGATTACAGACACGTTCCACCGTGTCCTGCCGTCGAGACGTGCTTTTAAAACCTGCAACCCCAGCTGGGTGCCATGGCCTGTAATCCCAGCCCTCTGAGAGGCCGAGACAGGAAGATGACTTGAGCCCAGCGGTTCGAGGCTGCAGTGAGCCATGATCGCACCCTGGCCCTCCAGGCTGGGTGACACAGCGAGACGCCGACTCGCAAAAAGAAAACAAATCAAAAGCACAGCCCCACCTCGTGCGCCTGGGCCGGCGGCCGGCGCTCGGACCCTGACCCCGCCCTGTGTCCCGCAGTGCTGGGCCGCCCAACCCTGTCGGTGCAGCAGACCCCCGAGGGCAGCCTGCTGGCACGCTGGGAGCCCCCGGCCGGCGCCGCGGAGGACCAGGTGCTGGGCTACCGCCTGCAGTTCGGCCGCGAGGACTCGACGCCCCTGGCCACCCTGGAGTTCCCGCCCTCCGAGGACCGCTACACGGCGTCGGGTGTGCACAAGGGGGCCACGTACGTGTTCCGCCTGGCGGCCCGCAGCCGCGGCGGCCTGGGCGAGGAGGCGGCCGAGGTCCTGAGCATCCCCGAGGACGCGCCTCGTGGCCACCCGCAGATCCTGGAGGCGGCCGGCAACGCCTCGGCCGGGACGGTGCTCCTCCGCTGGCTGCCGCCCGTGCCCGCCGAGCGCAACGGGGCCATCGTCAAGTACACGGTGGCCGTGCGGGAGGCCGGCGCCCTGGGCCCCGCCCGAGAGACCGAGCTGCCGGCGGCGGCCGAGCCGGGCGCGGAGAACGCGCTCACGCTGCGGGGCCTGAAGCCCGACACGGCCTATGACCTCCAAGTGCGAGCCCACACGCGCCAGGGCCCCGGCCCCTTCAGCCCCCCCGTCCGCTACCGGACGTTCCTGCGGGACCAAGGTAGGCGCGGCGACCCCGCACCGGAGCCGGACCGGGCCTCGCGCCCCCCCCACACCCCAGCCCCTCCCTCCCCCCGCGCAGGTAAGTGGTCACGTCTCTGCTTCCTTGCGGTCACTCAGGCAAGTCCGGACCCCGAGGCTCCGGCGTTGGCAAAGGTGGGACGTGCCTCGGTAGCACCGCCGCCCCCACCGCCGCCCTCCCCTCGCTCCCCTCCTCCTCCTCCTGCTGCTCCTCCTCCTCTTCCTCCACCTTCTCTCTGCAGCCGCGCCGTCTCCCGAAGCAGGGACTTGGGACAGGGCAGGGCCGGGCCAGGGCCAGGCAGGAAGGCCGTGGGCAAGGGCACAGCGGACGACAGGGAGCGCCTGGGCCGCCCCACCCCACCCCGGCTCCACGAGGCCATGTGCCAGGCACTCACGCGGCCTCTCTTCTGCTCTCTCCCTGCTCGGCCGCCTCCCCGGCAGTCTCGCCCAAGAACTTCAAGGTGAAAATGATCATGAAGACGTCAGTCCTGCTCAGCTGGGAGTTCCCTGACAACTACAACTCACCCACGCCTTACAAGGTGTGACTGCCCGGCCGGCAGGCAGGCAGGCAGGGTCGGGGGTTGTAGTTTGGGAGGGGTTAAGGCTCGGCTTGGAGTTGGTGTGAGGTCTGGGATCAGGGCTCAGTCAGAGATGGTCCTCAGCTAGGACTGAGGTTCAGTGAGTACTGGGAATCAGAGTTCGGGCTCAGCCTAGGATTGGAGGTCAGCTGGGATTGAGGTTAGGTCAATATTTTGGGTCTGGGTTGGGATTCAGCCTTGAATTGTGGCATAGCTGGGACTGAGGTTGAGCCTGGGATTCAGTCAGTATTGGCAGAGTTGGGGCTCAGCCTTAGATCATGGCTCAGCTTGGACCAAGGCATAGTCAGGTTTGGTACTTAGCGTGAGGTCAGAGTTTGGTCTGGGGTTGAGTCCAGGGTCAGGGCTCAGCCTGGCATTGAGGTTCAGTCTGAGATCAGGCATCAGTCTAGGATCAGGTCTCAGAGGTGGGTTTCCACCTAGGGTCAGGGCTCAGCTAGAATTCAGGATCAGTGTGGGTTCAGGGTTCAGTGGGATTGGAGATTCAGCATGGGATCAGGGCTCAGTCAAAATGGGTTTCCACCTAGGGTCAGGGCCCAGCTGGCATTTAAGCATAGTCTGGGGTCAGGGAATCAGTGTGGGATCAGGTCTCAGTCAGAGTTGGGTTTCCACCTGGGGTTAGGGTTCAGTCAGAGTTGGGGGACTCAGCCCAGGATCAGGGATCAGTCAGTGTTGGATTTCTGCCTGGGATCAGGGATCAGTCAGGATAGGGGACTCATCCTGGGATCGGGGATCAGTCAGTGTTGCATTTCTGTCTAGGATCAGGGATCAGTCAATGTTGGATTTCTGCCTGGGGTCAGGGCTCAGTTGGGGTAGAGGACTCAGCCTGGAACCGGGGCTCAGTCCATGGCCAGGTGTTGAGCCCATCAGGCCCCGCTGAGCTAACTCTGGCCCACAGATCCAGTACAACGGGCTCACACTGGACGTGGACGGTCGCACCACCAAGAAGCTCATCACGCACCTCAAGCCCCACACCTTCTACAACTTTGTGCTGACCAATCGCGGCAGCAGCCTGGGCGGCCTCCAGCAGACGGTCACCGCCTGGACCGCCTTCAACCTGCTCAACGGCAAGCCCAGCGTCGCCCCCAAGCCCGACGCTGACGGCTTCATCATGGTGTATCTGCCCGACGGCCAGAGCCCCGTGCCTGTCCAGTACGCTCACCCCCATGCTCCGGGTTCCTCATCACCCCCATCAGCCTGCTGTGAGGCTGGGGCAAGCTACATGCCCTCTCTCTGCCTGCGTTTCCTTGCCCGTCTATGAAATAAGGACCGTATCAGCCCCACTTCGTGGGGCTGTCCAAGATTCAGCGCTGTTGTCACTAAATGTGCCCTTATGTCTGCTCTTCCAGCATTTCCTGATATCTCATATGCCTCATCCTCCACTGGGTAATACTAGGGCCCCTGAGAGGATTTGTTTCTGGGTTTTCCAACTGGTGGGGAGGCAAAGCCGAGAGCCCCCATTGGGGAAAGGAGTACTCTGCCTGAGAGACAGAGGAGATTTAAGGTATTTAGGGTTATGTGGGTATTGAAGCTGGGGCTTTGAAGGATGTATAGGAGTTCAACAATGAGACTTAAGAAAGTATAGCATGATCCAAGCCTGGAGGCTTGAGTCAGGAACTGGTCATTTGTAGATGGGACACGGGAATAGGCCCATTGTACAAATGGAAGGCAAGACTCAGAAACGCCCCCCACCCCCATTTGTCCCCATGTAGCATCCCTTGGTCATGCCTGTCAACAACCCCCCCCCCCGATTCTTTCCCCATCTCTCTGCAGGAGCTACTTCATTGTGATGGTGCCACTGCGCAAGTCTCGGGGAGGCCAGTTCCTGACCCCGCTGGGTAGCCCAGAGGACATGGATCTGGAGGAGGTGAGGTCCTGGGGCCTGACCTGCAGGGACCAGATACATTCTAGCTTTTAGGTGCTCTGTTGCTTCCAGCTGAGCTCTGAGACACCCACAACTCTGTTCCCGCAGCTCATCCAGGACATCTCCCGGCTCCAGCGGCGCAGCCTGCGGCACTCGCGCCAGCTGGAGGTACCCAGGCCCTACATCGCGGCTCGTTTCTCTGTGCTGCCACCCACGTTCCATCCCGGTGACCAGAAGCAGTACGGCGGCTTCGATAACCGGGGCCTGGAGCCTGGCCACCGCTATGTCCTCTTTGTGCTTGCTGTGCTTCAGAAGACCGAGCCTGTAAGTCCTGAATGATGTCTGCCCACAGCCAGACACACGCTCTGTCTTCCCAGCTCCCTGTGGGCAGAGCTGGGCAGAGGGGAAGACACGGGAGTGGGGATATCCTGAAATGAAGGTTTCTTAGAGGAAGGGACCTTGCAGCTGGGGTGTAGAAGGGTGAGTAGGAGTTCAACAAAGAAAACCGGTATCCCAGGATTTGCATGTGCAAAGGTCTGGAGGTACAAAAACGATTTCAGAGTGGCTGGAGCAGAGAAGGGAATGGGGAGAGCAATGATTGACAGGGACCAGGTCATATAGGCCTCCAGGGTCAAGGATTTAGGAATATAGGATTTAGAAGAAGGGAAAAACAGGTTTGTGTTTGAAAAAGACCCATCTGGCCACTGTAAGGAGGGTGTACACTGATGGAGACCCCCCCCTTTCCCTGCAGACCTTTGCAGCCAGTCCCTTCTCAGACCCCTTCCAGCTGGATAACCCAGACCCCCAGCCCATTGTGGACGGCGAGGAGGGGCTTATCTGGGTGATTGGGCCCGTGCTGGCCGTGGTCTTCATAATCTGCATCGTTATTGCTATCCTGCTCTACAAGAAGTAAGCCCCCTGTCCTCCCCTACTTGACAGCAGGGAGGGCTTTCCTGGAGGAGGAGGGAGGAGGAGTTGTCTCAGTGAATCATCACTGAAGGTCTCAGTTGTATACATGGAAAAACTGAAGTTCAGAGAGGTTAAGCCACTTGATCAAGGTCACACAGCATGGGAATGGCAGAGCTAGGGTTCACAGCAGGCCAGTGAATAGTTCATTGGCTTCTCCTATGAACTATTAAGTCCCGTCTTCATCTCAGCAAGACGGCTTGGGGCAGAGGCTGCCCGTGTGCAGTTCATTGAGGACAGCCATTGTGTCCACATAGGGCACGTGCTAGCTTAGAAAGGGAGGGCTGAGATGAGCCTGCTCGTGGTGTCAGGAGGGAGGGGGGTAAACAAGAAAGACGACATCATTTTCCAGAGGAGACCAAAGCTCAGAGAGGTTAAGGAAGCCACTGAGAGCAAGCCCTTGCTGGCCAGCACCCCTCACCTTTCTTCTTTTTCCCCTTTCTCACCTATCGCTTTCGGGAACAGCAAACCTGACAGGTAAGAACCAGCCCTGTCCCGGCAGCCATGGTGGGGAGCGGTACAGGATGTGGGGCAGGTATAATTTCTGTACCTTGCTAGGGATATCCAAGGGAGTATGGAAAATGGCTGAGGACAAACCTCAACTCCCACCACCAAGGAACCTTAAGACTAGAGATAGAAACAGAAGAATAGCTCTTTCTGTGCAAAGAAATGAGGGGTTTGGGTTTTTTGTTTTTTTTTTTTTTAAGACGTCTTTGGGTTCCTGAAGAGGACAGCAGCCATCAGTTAAATGTTAACTTAAAAAAAAAAGCCTCAGTCAGGAGGAGGATGGGGAATGGGTTGATGGTTGTGCCTGCAGGAGAGGGGATGCCTGGCTGCTCCCACAGCTTGCTTATGTATCTGTATTGGTTCCTGGAAACCCCAGTCACATGGTACATGGTCCCTTCGCTACCACTTGAATGAATAGTATTCACACATATGTATTACGTCTTTCGGCATGTGCCAGTACTAACTGGACTATGCCACTTGCTTCTTCCAAAGTAAACGCAAGGACTCAGAACCGCGCACCAAATGCCTCCTAAACAATGCTGACCTCGCCCCTCACCACCCCAAGGACCCTGTGGAAATGAGACGCATTAACTTCCAGACTCCAGGTATGTACTTATCCATGGTGCCAGGGATACTACCAACAGAGGGGAAATAACTGGGGAGAAGCAGCAGCTGCCACACAGGGGGCCCTTCATGGGCCCCCTCTGAACTATGCTTGGTGTAGCCAAATTCTTGATTCCCAAATACCTCCTACCCTACGTGGATCTGGGCTTGGTACCCGTGGGTTGGTGCTGCTTACAACCAAGCTTTTTTTTAAGTTAACATTTAACTGATGGCTGCTGTCCTCTTCAGGAACTTAAAGATGATATCTTAAAAAAACAGAAAACCCAAACTCCTCATTTCCTTGGGCAGAAAGAGCTATTCTGTTTATATCTCTAGTCTTAAGTTTCCTCAGTGGTGGGAGTTGAGGCTTGTTCTCAGCCATTTTCCAACCTCCCTTGGAATATATCCCTTGCAAGGTACAGAAATTATACCTGCCTCATGTCCTGTAGCTCTCCCCACCGTGGCTGCTGGGGCTCATTCCCGTTTACAGTTCCCTGTAGATTTACCAGGGTTCAGCTAAAGTCACCTGCCAGTCCAGGAGAACTGAATCAAGGTCTTATCCTTGATCATCTTCATGTATGATTCACAAACTCCACCATCTCCTCCCTCTACATGGGCTCATGCCAGCCGCTTCTAACCAAATAAGGAATTTTTCATTTTACTGATGGCTGCTGTTCTCCTTATGGGTTCATAGCCTGGTTACATCTGTCCTTCCAACTGTATCTGGTCTCCTCTCCCTATCCCTGAACTGGTTCATGTCAACTCTATTTTCCAACCGAATGAAGATTTTAAACATTTATATTTAACTGATGTCTTTAGTCCTTAAAGACTCATGCACAGCCTCACGTACCATTCCTAATATACTTTTTTTTTCTGTCTCTGGATTGGCTTGTGGCACTTCCGTTTTCATCCAAATGAGGGTTTTGACCATTCATATTTAACTGATGGCTGTTGTCCTCATAGAGATTATTTAGGGTTTCATGTATCACCCTTCGTGTTGTATTCTCTTCCCTTTTTTATCTCTGTACTGGTTCATGTTGCTTCGGTTTTTCAGCCAAATGAGAATTTTAAATGTGTATGTAACTGATGGCTGCAGTCTCTTGAAGGGATCATGCAGAGTCTTTTAATTCACCGCTAATGTGCTCCCGTCTCATTTCTGTCTCTGGACTAGCTTGTTTCTGTTCCGTTTCCATCCAAATAAGGATTTTCAACGTGTTCATTTAACTGATGGTTGCTGTCCTCCTTGAAGTTCATGGCATGTGCCCATATATCCTTTCCCTGCTCCCCCAGCTTCTCCCTCACTGTCCTGCATCCTCCTTCCTCAGAGTGTCCTCTATTGACCTCAACAGAGGAGACCAAAGGCCAGGCTGGTCTCGGGGAAGGGATTTGTAGACAGAAGAACCTAGCACTTTGGAGTCCTTCCAGAGTGACAGGTCAAGACCAGGACTGACTGCTGTATAGCCAGAGGGATACACAGTTAGCAGCTACGGTGGGGGTCTCAGGTGGGGGCCCAGGCGGCTCTATGTCCCCCGAGTTGTCTGCGTTGCTCTGCCCGTTGCATCCGCCTGCCAGTGAGGGGAGGGGGAGGTGGAGGCGGGAACCCCCCCCACCCTGCATGTTTTCATTTATTTATTGTTTGCTGTTTGCAGATTCAGGCCTCAGCAGCCCCCTCAGGGAGCCGGGGTTTCACTTTGAAAGTTAGTTCCTGTGTGTTTCTCTGTTCTTAGCTTCCTTTGGCCCTGCCTGTTCGTCTTCTCTTTGGTTTTTCCATCCTGCCTCCTGTCTCTGTCCACGCGCCCCGCCCTCCACCACTGGCCCCTGCCCACCTGTCCTGTGCTGGCTCCTGGGAGAGGGCAGGGGGTTGGTCCATTGGGCCCTTAGGTGGCTGTGTGTGACTGCTGTGTGCATGTCAGGGACCTGGGTGAGGCACTTACCCAGGACATGCCCATGTGACAGGCAGCTCCCTTAGATGTGAGCTCCTGAGGGGGGCACCCAGAGCAGCTAGGCACACGTGGGAGAGGTCAGGGTTCTGCAGACTGGGATGTCGGGAAGGGGGAACCGAGCCCACACCCAGCACCTCCAGCAGCCACCCTGGGGGGCTTGAAAGGACAAGAGCTTTCAGGCCAGGGCATTTTGTACCTGCTCCTGCTCCAAGCAAGTGCAGGGACAGATGGGGACCCCTCACCCCCATCACATACCCGCACACATACCGTTTACCCCTCGCCAGTCCCTCACGTCTTCCTGGAAGAGGACTTAGTGCCTCTGATCCCAGAGGGACAGAAAGGGGTGTCAGTCACCCACCCAGGGTCGGGATTTCCGAAGCCCAGCCGGCTGCATCTGCTGTTTCATTTCTGTGCCACACACTTGCTTCTTGGCTCGGGGCAATGGGAACTTCACATCCTCTGGGGTAACCCTTCTGCCAGCCCCTGCACCCCCAGCTCGGTGGGAAGGAAGCAGGATGAGCCAGCGACTGACATGCAGAGCCCTCCAGGGGTATCCAGCTCTGCCCCAAGCGGCAGCCTCAAACTTGCTGCCTTTAGAGCCCCCTTGACCTGGGGTCCCGGACCCTTCACAAGCCACCCTGAATCTACCCCTCCTGCCAAGTCCCACCCCAGCCACGCCCTTCTAACCGCAGCTCCTCCATCACAGACTCACATGTAGAGCACCCCTTCCCCCTGCCCCCGGCTGGCCCCCCGGTGACCAACCCCGGTGGGGTCTGCTCCACCCTCATAGGCATGCTCAGCCACCCGCCAATCCCCATCGCAGACATGGCGGAGCACACGGAGCGGCTCAAGGCCAACGACAGCCTCAAGCTCTCCCAGGAGTATGAGGTGAGCCTGCCCCGTTCCCCACCCCCGCTCCCCTCACGCCTCACGTCGGCCTCACAGACACCTACCCTGACACTCACGCCCTCCCCTTCCTCTGCAGTCCATCGACCCTGGACAGCAGTTCACGTGGGAACATTCCAACCTGGAAGTGAACAAGCCCAAGAACCGCTATGCCAACGTCATCGCCTATGACCACTCCCGCGTCATCCTCCAGCCCATTGAAGGTAGCTCAGAGACCCCCAGGCCTAACCTGCCCTTCCCCACTGCACAGAAAGCACTAGATTCCATGTCTCCCTTTGGCCACTGAGGCCTGATTCTGGTCATCGACCTGGTCCAGTTCCAGCTGGAGGCCACTGGGTATCTTTAGATGTGTATTTAACTGATGGCTGCCGTCCATAACATGGCTTCATCTGTCGTCCTGCATCAGTTGTGATCAGTCAGAGAAGTTCTGCTGCCCAGGGACATTTTTGGTTGTCACAACCTGGGGGGAAGAAATGTTACTGGCGTGGAGTGAGTGGAGGCCAGGGAGGCTGCTCAGCACCCCGCAGTGCCCAGGATGGCTCCACCCACAGAGAGCGATCTGGCCCCAAATGGTAATGGCGCTGAGGGGGAGAAACTGAGAAGTACACACCCAGTGGTCACTTTGGGGACAGTCAGAGTGAACCTCCAGGAAGCAGTGGGCCAGACAAAGCCAGTCTAGCTAGACAGATTCCCCCACAGACCCCTGGCCTCTCGCCCCGGCTCCAGGCATCGTGGGCAGTGATTACATCAATGCCAACTACGTGGATGGCTACCGGCGTCAGAATGCGTACATTGCCACGCAGGGGCCGCTGCCCGAGACCTTCGGGGACTTCTGGCGTATGGTGTGGGAGCAGCGGTCAGCCACCATTGTTATGATGACACGGCTGGAGGAGAAGTCACGGGTGAGCCCTGGACCCCACCGTGGCCCTCAGGCCCCCGCTGGCCCGCCCCTTGCTGACACCTGTTCTCTTACCCGGTATAGATCAAGTGTGATCAGTACTGGCCCAACAGAGGCACAGAGACCTATGGCTTCATCCAGGTCACGCTGCTGGACACCATCGAGCTGGCCACATTCTGCGTCAGGACATTCTCTCTGCACAAGGTGGGGCCCGGGCTGGGGGCGGAGAGGGGTGGTATGTGATGGGAGGGAGGCAGAGGGCACCCGCTTCTACCCAGGGAGCTCCCTGGGGGACAGAGAAAGCCGAGTGTGTCTACCCATGCTGACTAAGTTCTCATGGAACCCACTTCCATGGAGGGGGAAGCTGAGGCTCAGAGAGGGCACTGCCTGCTTCCATACATGGCTGGAAGACAAAGCCAGCAGAGCCCAACTCAGCAATGAGCCTGATTTCCTCTTACCTTTAGTGATGCCCCAGGTGTTCTTTGCCCACGTGTCCTCTAGCCTTACCCAGCTTGAGCCTATGATGGGTCCTGAGCAGGGTCCTAGCCTTGCCTTCAGGGAGTCTCCAGACAGAAATGGATAGATAGTGGCAGTCCTATGAATTCAGGCCCGAATGGAGAAGGTCTTTTAGATATCTATTTAACTGATGGCCGCTGTCCATAGTGGTTCCATCTGTGGTTCTGAATTAGGCTAATTCTGCCATCCAGGGGACATTTGTTAACTGTCATGATGGGGAGGGGAGGTGCTACTGGCACCATGATGTATCCTCAAACATCCAACCAGGTCATCTCACTGTCAGGCACATGCTTGACCTAAGTGCCAGAAAACTGAGTAGATGGACAAGAGTGAGTGAGAATTCTTGATTCAGTCACACACACATTAAATACCTGTGTCTCTCCCTAATCTGGACACAAGCACACAACAGGGGCCCAAACAGACAAATCGTTCTGCCCTTGTGGGGCATAACAGTCTAGTAGAGAAGACACAGACCCCAACTATGAAATATCAAAGTGTACATGTCAAAGGAAAAAATAAATCAGAGCGGAAACACGTTGTCAGGGACCTAGCATAGGGTACCGGGGGATATTGGGGGAACAGCATTTCAGGTAAGAGGGTGCAGCCTGTGCAAAGGCCATGGGGCAGGATCCTGCCTAGTGTGTTAGAGGAACAGTGGGGAGGGCAAGGAAGTGACAGCGGCTTGTGCAGGACCCTGTGGGAGGCAGGAGCCATGGAGGGCTGTGGGCAGAGAGAGGTGCCCTCTGGCTGCTGCAGGGAGGACTGGGGGGCTTGGGTGGGAATCATCGTCTGGGACAAAGAGGGTGGTGATGGGTCTGGACCAGATTGGCCTCCATGGAGAAGAGGAGCAGGTGCATTGGGATAGACTTTGAAGGCAGAGCCAATGGTCCTGGGTGAGATGTTGGATGTGGGAGGGGAGAGGAGTGAAGAGTGACTCCCAGGTTCTGGCCAGAGTTCCCGGAGGGATGGAGTCACCTTCAGCTGAGACTGGGGAGCAGGTCTGGGAAGGCCAGATGCAGTTGGCCACATTGTGTCTGAGGCATCCACAAGAGTATTCACTTGGAAAGATCCAGGAGCACCTAGACCCCGAGTCAGGCGTTAGAGACGCGGGCATTGTCTTTGAGTTGGAGTTTCACTGCTGTGGCCCAGGCTGGAGTGCAATGACACGATATTGCCGCCTCCTTCCACATAGCTGGGATTACAGGTGTGCACCACCACGCCCAGCTAGTTTTGTATTTTTAGGAGAGATAGGGTTTCTCCACGTTGGTCAGGCTGGTCTCAAACTCCCAACCTCAGATGATCTGCCTGCCTCAGCCTCCCAAAGTGCTGGGATTACAGGCATGAGCCGCCGTGTGACTTGGACATTTTCAGCACTTGGGTGGCAGGGCAAGCCAGAGTGATAGGTGATATCCTTGTGGTCCCCAGAATGGCTCCAGTGAGAAACGCGAGGTCCGCCAGTTCCAGTTTACGGCATGGCCAGACCATGGCGTGCCCGAGTACCCGACGCCCTTCCTGGCTTTCCTGCGGAGAGTCAAGACCTGCAACCCGCCAGACGCTGGCCCCATCGTGGTCCACTGCAGGTACGTACGTCCACCGGGCTCTGCTCCGACCGCCGCCCCCGGTCCCCGCAGCCCAACGGCCCCTGAACGCCACGTGGCTGTCCCCGCAGTGCCGGTGTGGGCCGCACAGGCTGCTTCATTGTCATCGACGCCATGCTGGAGCGGATCAAGCCGGAGAAGACAGTCGATGTCTACGGCCACGTGACGCTCATGCGGTCCCAGCGTAACTACATGGTGCAGACGGAGGACCAGTACAGCTTCATCCACGAGGCCCTGCTGGAGGCCGTGGGCTGCGGGAACACAGAAGTGCCGGCGCGCAGCCTCTATGCCTATATCCAGAAGTTGGCCCAGGTGGAGCCTGGCGAGCATGTCACCGGCATGGAACTCGAGTTCAAGGTGCTGGGCGGGGTGGGGCTGGGGCTGCCGTGGGTGGGGCGGAGGATGCTGGGGGCGGGGCGGAGGAGGGCGGGGCATAGGGGGCGGGGCGGAGGAGGGCGGGACTGGGGCTGCCGTGGGCGGGGCAGAGGCTGCTGGGGGCGGGGCATAGGGGGCGGGGTGGAGACTGCTGGGGGCGGGGCAGGGCAGAGGCTGCCGTGGGCGGGCCGGGGTAAGAAGCCCAAAGAGGCAAAAATCAGGCTGGCTTCCAGCAATGGGGACTACAAGGTGGTGGTGGGGGGTGCCCCTACCTCCCTATCCATCATTGGTGCTCTGGCTGAAAGCATAGCCACCCTCATCCTAAGGGTAGCCCCTGGCCGCCGCCTCCTCCTCCCCACAGCGGCTGGCCAACTCCAAGGCCCACACATCACGCTTCATCAGTGCCAATCTGCCTTGTAACAAGTTCAAGAATCGCCTGGTGAACATCATGCCCTATGAGAGCACACGGGTCTGTCTACAGCCCATCCGGGGTGTGGAGGGCTCCGATTACATCAACGCCAGCTTCATTGATGGCTACAGGTACGTGCCATGACTTTTCTGCCTTGGGGCCCCAGAAGAATCCCCATTTCTGCTCTCAAGAGGCCTCCAGTCTTGTGGCAGACAGAGCTGGAGAGAGATACTGCCAGCCGCGAGCTGTTTAACTACACGTCTTTAGATGTGTATTTAACTGATGGCTGCTGTCTGTGAATCTCTGGGTGTGTGTTTAACTGATGACTGCTGTCCATAACATGATTCCATCTGTTCTTTTTTATCAGTGGTTCTCAGTTGCAGTAATTCTGACACCCAGGGGATATTTGGCACTGGGTAGGGACCAGGTATGCTGCTCAGCATCCTCCAGTACACAGGACAGCTTGCCCCAGAGAACAATCCAAGGCCAAATGTCACTAGCACGGAGATTGAGAAATCCTGGCAGGGGGAGGAGGGTGTTCCAGGCAGAGGGTGCCCCACATGCACAGCCCCAGGGCTGAGAGAGAGCACAGCCCATGCAAGCCACTCAAAGTAGCGCAGTGGCACTTGGAGGTGGAGGGAGGAAATCGGGAGAGGTTAGTGGATGGTCCCACAGCTTTGTCAAGGAATTCGAATGGTGGTTTCCCCGCCTGCAAAATGGGCTCACCAGCCGGGGGGCTGGTGCACCATTCCTGCAGGCAGCGGGATGGCGGGTGCAGCTGTTGCAGAGTCCTGGCTTGGTCCTGACCCTCTTGGGCAGCATCAGGCGAGTCTCACGCTGGGTCTCCAAGGCAGCCCCGAGCTTACACCCGCCACACCTGCAGGCAACAGAAGGCCTACATCGCGACCCAGGGGCCGCTGGCGGAGACCACGGAAGATTTCTGGCGCATGCTGTGGGAGAACAATTCAACCATCGTGGTGATGCTCACCAAGCTACGGGAGATGGGCCGGGTGAGCCAGGGGCCATGGCGGGGAAGGGCGAGGGCGGCGCAGCTCCGACGGCGCTGACCAGGGCTGCCGTCTCCTCCGCAGGAGAAGTGTCACCAGTACTGGCCGGCCGAGCGCTCTGCCCGTTACCAGTACTTCGTGGTCGATCCGATGGCAGAATACAACATGCCTCAGTATATTCTTCGAGAGTTCAAGGTCACGGACGCCCGGGTGAGTGGGGGGACAGACGGGCGGGAGGGGCTGGAGAGGGCTGCCCTGGTGGCTGACGGATATGAAGGCTGGGGTTAGGGAGGAGCGTTAGAATCGGGAGCAAGGCCCGCTGACCAGTTGGCCACGTGCTCCTGCCACCACACAGGAGGAAGAGAGGGTCTTATCCCCGTGCTAACCCGGTCAGAGCTACACTCTCTAGGGAGCATACCCACGGGATGACATTCAAGGAAATGAATGGGGCTTTCCCCTGGAGGCAGCCACCTGTGGAGGATGAGACCCAAGGGCCGAAAGGGGGAGGGAGAGTTGAAGGATGGCGGGTGACGGGTGGGAGGCGGTAGACAAGCCGAGTCAGATGGTGGGGATTGGCACCGCTGGTGAGATGAGAATGGACGGGGTTGGCCAGTAAAGGCTCAGTGAAGGATGGCACCGTCAGAGGGAGGGAGGTATTAGGTGGCAGCGGCTGAACTCAGAGTGGAAGGTGGCCCTGTGGGGTGATAGGCGGTGGGAGATCGGGGACGGCAGAGGATGGGGAACGCTCGCCGACACGGCGCCGGAGGATGGCGAAGGCGTCGGGCACAGTGTGCCAGTAGTGCAAGCTGGTGCCCTCGGAGGGGTGGAGCCTGGAATTGGAGAGGAGGACACGTGTGTGACAGGATGGAGTGTGTCTGTGGGATGTGGTATTGGGGTCAGTGGAGGGTGACGCTTTACCAGGGGTGCATGGACGAAGATGGAATTGGAGAAGGGCAGAGGTTTGGCCAGCAGGGGATGGAGAACATCCCTGGGAGATACTCTAAGGGCCGGGAACAGGCAGGAGTCAGGGCTGTGAATCATTGGGCGGTACAAGATTGAGAAAGGACATCTGGAGGATGCAGACCGTCAGGAAAGATGGCACATGGGAGGGCAGATGGCGGCAGAGGACAGCAGTGTCGGATGCACCACTGGACGGTGGAGGGAACAAGGCCGATGGTGGGGAATGGGGATGTCGGCGGAAGGTGGCACGCTTGGGTGGCGGAGAGCCACGAACCGTTAGTGGCGGACACTGGGAAACGGCACCATTGACTTGTGAAGGATGGAAGATGGCACCAGTGGGTGGTGGGAAAAGAGACTGAAAGGAGGGCGAGTAGGGAAGAAGACGACCATCAGTGGGAGATGCCATCACTGCATGCTGAAGGACGGGGCCCCAGGCCGGGAGGGTGTAGACGGAAGTTGTTGGCGCTGGATGGAACTGTCAGATGGTAAAGGTGATGAGTTACGGGTGGTGGAGGGTGGAAAGTGGTGCCATCGGAGGGCACAGGATGAGTAACGGCATTCCGTTATAGAAGGGTGTCGGATAATTTTGGGTGGTGAAAATGATGGTGTTGGATTGAACTATTGTGAGAGGAGATGAGTGAGCAGCGGTGGGCGGTAGAAACGGCACCGTTAGTGGACGGCGGAGGACGGGAGACGAAGGCCCTGTCGGGCTGTGGGCAGTGCTGGAGTTGAGCGGTGCTGTAGCGCTGTGATATGCTGCCGAGTGGGAAATGGCAGGTTCGCCGTGGAGGGTAGGCGGTGGGAAGGGCAGAGCTGGGCGCGCTGCCGGATGGTGAAGGGTGGAGGATGCTGGTGCTGGACGGGACGCGGTTGGTGGGATTGGAGATGTGGGGAGAGGAACAGCTGGGTGGCGGGGAGTGGTGTCGGTGAGCGTGGAGTGTGTGGAAAGCAGTGCAGTCGGACTGAGAAGGATGCTAAGCTGTCAGGGTGAAGGAGTGGCTGAGAGGGTGCAAAACGGGAGTGAGGGTGGGGCGCGGTGGCGCGCACCTGTAGTCCCAGCCACATGGGGGCTGAGGCAGGAGAATCCCTTGAACCCAGGAGGCGGAGGTTGCAGTGAGCCGACATGGCACCATTGCACTTCAGCCTGGGCAACAAGAGCGAAACTGTCTCAAAAAGAAGTGGGGGTGAGCGGCCGGACACAGTGGCTCACGCCTGTAATGCCAGCACTTTGGGGAGTCCAAGGCGCGCAGATCACAAGGTCAGGAGATCGAGACCATCCTGGCCAACACAGTGAAACCCTGTCGATACTAAAAATACAAAAATTAGCTGGGCGCGGTGGCAGGCGCCTGTAACCCCAGCTACTCAGGAGGCTGAGGCAGAATAGCTTGAATCTGGGAGGCAGAGGTGGCAGTGAGCTGAGATGGCCCCACTGCACTCCAGCCTGGCAGCAGAGTGAGACTCCGTCTAATAAAAAAAGAAATGGGGATGAGGATGAGGAGGTTGGAGAAAAACCCCCATGGCCACTGATAGCAGGACCGGGCTCTCTGCACTCCAGGACGGCCAGTCGCGGACTGTCCGGCAGTTCCAGTTCACAGACTGGCCAGAACAGGGTGTGCCAAAGTCGGGGGAGGGCTTCATCGACTTCATCGGCCAAGTGCACAAGACCAAGGAGCAGTTCGGCCAGGACGGCCCCATCTCTGTCCACTGCAGGTGAGCGCCCTTCAGTGCCCGGAGGCCTGAGGTGCGGGGCACAGCCCCAAGGTTGGGCTGTTCGAGTCCCCGGGGGAGTCGGGTGGGTGGATCAGGGCTCCCCTGCGCCTGCCCTACACGGCTGTGCTCATCCCTCCACTCCCCCCAGCGCCGGCGTGGGCAGGACGGGCGTCTTCATCACGCTTAGCATCGTGCTGGAGCGGATGCGGTACGAAGGCGTGGTGGACATCTTTCAGACAGTGAAGATGCTGCGGACCCAGCGGCCGGCCATGGTGCAGACGGAGGTAACGACGGGACGGGGACGGGAGGTGGCCCGGCCTCGCGCCCCCACTGCCCTGAGCCTCAGCCGCCTCCTGTCAGATGGCTGCAGCCACCTGGGACTCTCGGGGTCACTGTGGGTGGAAGGTCTCCAGACCCCTGCTGCGCCAAGGGGACGAGTGACCCTTTCAACCCAACAGTTGCCTGAAGGTCTGAGCCTGGAAGCGGCCCTGGGAGGGGACAGAGATGGGTTCGTTGCAGTCCCAGAGTCACAGCAAGTTGGTGGCTCAGCCTGGACCCTGCCTCGAACCACTCATCCTGTCCAGCCACTGTATAGATGGGGAAACTGAGGCGTAGACTCCTGGCTTCAAGGGGAATGTCCCAGTGGAGGGGGTTCTGAGCAGCAGCCACATCTTAAAAGATGAAGAGAGGGCTGGGCACGGCGACTCACGCCTGTTAGCCCAGCACTTCGGGAAACCGAAGTGGAAGGATCGTTAGAGCCCATCTCTACCAAAAAAAAGTAAAAATGAGGCCAGGCACGGTGGCGGGCACCTGTAATCCCGGCTACTTGGGAGGCTGAGGCAGGAGAATCGCTTGAACCTGGGAGGCGGAGGTTGCAGTGAGTCGCAGTCTCGCCCCTGCACTCCAGCCTGGGTGACAGAGTGAGACTCCATCTCAAAGAAATAAAAATGCAAACATGAATAGGGCCTCCAGGCAGACAGGAGACAGGGCATTCCAGGTGAAGAGCTGGCTGTGGATGGCAGGAACATGTGGCATTGCCCGGTTCGTTTGGGGAGGGCCCTGGGGGAGCAAAGAGACCTGCAACAGACATGCACCGGGCTAAGGAGCTTGGCCTGCTCCTGAGGGCGCTAGGGAGCCCTGGGAGGCGCTGACAGCTCCCCTCTGCTCCCCCAGGACGAGTACCAGTTCTGTTACCAGGCGGCACTGGAGTACCTCGGAAGCTTTGACCACTATGCAACCTAAAGCCATGGTCCCCTGGCCCGACACCACCGGTCCCAGAGGGCCCGGATGCCCGTGCCCCTCCGGGGCGGACCCCCAGTGGGCAGGGCAGGAGGCGGTAGCTGTAGCTCTGTACCGTTTCCAGGAAGGACGACGCAGCTCTTCCAGCCCCCCACCGGCCCGGGCCCCGCCTTCAAATACTTGGCACATTCCTTTCCTTCCAATTCCAAACCAGATTCTGGGGTGGGGGGTGGGGGGTGGTGAGCAAACAGGAGTGCTCCCCAGAACCAGAGGAGGGTGGGGCGCGGACTGTGGACTGACCCCTCATCTCCCACCCCCACTCCGCCCGTGGCGGTGGGGGCACCCGGGGGGCTCCTCCCTGCCCTACAGCCTGGGGACGCTGGGCTGGGACCAGAATCCAGCTTCCTTTCAGAACTCAGTGTGACTGTATCCCGTGACATTTCCTCTTTTTTTTTAATAGTGTATTATTTTTTTTTCCTTTTTTTTTTTAAAAAAAAAAAGAACCAAACAAACAAACAAAAGACTTGCCAGTCAACGACTTTCAAAGAGAACAACTTCGGCTTGTTCATATTCTGTTCAAAGACGGTCTATTTTTTCACTGTAGACGTCCTTGTGTGATGCTTACGTTCGCAGATGTGCGTGGCGGGCCGTGTCTTAGCTTGCTTTTTTACCTTCCCACCATCAGAAAGCGTGCTTTGCTCACAGAAGAATGGGATGCCCTTTTTTCTTTTTGGCTTCCCCCACCCCCGCCTGTTTCGTTTTTATAGATTAAATTTTCAGACATATCAAATACAGTTCTGAGGGTTGGGTCATGGGGGAACTCGGAGCCAGTGGTGTTGGGTTCGAACCCGCGGGGTGGGGTGGAGGGGGACACTGCTGTGAGAGGACGGTGGCCCCCGCCTCCCATGGCCTGAGCTGTCTGTCTCCCAGCCCCTGGGAGACGGAGAGGATCCTACTTGTTTGGGGACAGTGGCCGTATCCTGTGTCACATCAGGGACCCTTTCCCCCGGGACTATGCCAGAAGGACAGGACCCCTCCACCCACCCACCCCGAGCAAGCGAGTTGTTCCTCTTTGTATAAGGGCAGATCTGCGGTTCTTTTCCACACTGTTTATTCCAGCAGAAGCAGCCGGGTGGTTTTCCCACCCCCGCGTATGTAGATAAATCGACTTTGTATTAAAGGAAGATCGTCCGACCCCTGGCTCATTGTGGAGTCTTTGTTGCGCCCCTGCCTGTCAAGTCTCAGCCCTGGGGCAGGCGGGCGGGTGGGGGCCTGGAGAGCTCATCTCCCTTCATGGTGTCAAGCTTTGGAGGAGTTGGCCCAGAGGGGTGCTGTTGCCTGTTTTTAAGATCACACAGCAGTGAAGTGGCCAGGCCAAGATTTGAACCCAGAACCCAAGCCCTGGCCCTGTAGGGGCTGCCTTGTGTTCTTACTCTAATAATTGACCATGATTGAGAATTTACCATGGGCCAGTCACTCTGAGATAGAAGTTATCAGCTTCTTGACCAGGCGCAGTGGCTCACACCTGCAATCCCAGCACTTTAGGAGGCCAAGGCAGATGAATCACCTGAGGTTGGGAGTTCAAGACCAGCCCAGCCAACATAGTGAAACCCTGTCCGTACTGAAAACACAAACATTAGCCACATGTGGCTGTAATCCCAGCTACTCGGGAGGCTGGGACAGAATCCCTTGAACCCCAGAGGCCAAGGTTGCAGGGAGCTGAGATCACAGCCTGGGCCAAAGACTGAGACTCCATGTAAAAAGAAGAAAAGTTGTCAGTCCCATTTACATATTAGGAAACTGAGGCTCAGGGAGGGGCACACAGTATGAGGTGGCGCTGGGATTCGCACCCCACCCTGTCTCACCCGCAACCCACATAGCACTGTGCTGCCTTCTCGACGCGCCCTGGAGAGGAACTGGGTCCATGGAGGGAAGCAGCGGGTTGGGGACTCTCTTCTCCATCCTCTAGGCCACCCAGTGAGTGGACCCATGCACTGAGCCAGAGTCACATCCCTGGGGACAGAGGGTGGGCCGTTGTGCATCTGTACGCTTGCCCAAGTCACTCACTGCCCTGGCAGAGAAGCCACCCACAGGTGGACGAAAGATCCCCCGGGATCAGAAGGGGTGATCTTAGTGAGACCAGGGACCCAGCTCAGGGAAGAAGAGGACTATGTCTCTTAGAAACCAACAGGTAAGGTAGTCGGAGCAGTGCAGATGTGAGCCACACCGTTAATAAACAGCCAAATCGATTTAACAAACCCTGTCATCCCGTCCGCCCCGACATTCTCAAACACACGGAAAATTTGTGCAAATTAACAGTACGGATCTTCGCAAATTCCAGCAAACAAATACTAGATAAGGTATCCTGATCTTGGCTTAGAAGAGGAATTAGCCTCCCCTGGAAAAGGGGAGACATTTTAAAACACATTTTTTTGGAGGTGGAAGGGGGACAGAGTTTCGTTCCGTCCCCCAGGCTGGAGTGCAGTGGTGTGATCTCGGCTCACTGCAACCTCCGCCTCCCAGGTTCAAGCGATTCTCCTGCCTCAGCCTCCTGAGTAGATCAGACTAGAGGTACCCACCACCACACCTAGCAAATTTTTAATATTTGTTTTGTTTTTTTGTTTTTTGGGTTTGTTGTTTTCTTTTTTTTGTTTTTTTTTTTTTGAGACGGAGTTTCGCTCTTGTTACCCAGGCTGGAGTGCAATGGCGCCATCTCGGCTCACCGCAACCTCCGCCTCCTGGGTTCAGGCAATTCTCCTGCCTCAGCCTCCCGAGTAGCTGGGATTACAGGCGCGCACCACCATGCCCAGCTAATTTTTGTATTTTTAGTAGAGACGGGGTTTTGCCATGTTGACCAGGATGGTCTCGATCTCTTGACCTCATGATCCACCCGCCTTGGCCTCCCAAAGTGCTGGGATTACAGGCGTGAGCCACCGCGCCCGGCCCAATATTTTTTGTTTTTAATAGAGACGGGGGTTCACCATGTCAGCCAGGCTGGTCTTGAACTCCTGGCTTTAAACAGTCTTCCTACCTCAGCCCCCCAAAGTGCTGGGATTACAGGCGTGAGCCACTGTGCCTGGCCTAACACACTTATAAGAAAATCAGACATTTTTAAAATAAGTCCACTTTTAAAGTTAATGAACCAAGTTTTCAATTGAAATCACTAGAAAATAAACAAAATAAATGAAGATAAAAATGGAAGTATTTTTTTTGGAGACGGAGTTTTGCTCTTGCTGCCCAGGCTGGAGCGCAGTGACAGCCTCAGTTCACCACAACCTCCGCCTCCCAGGTACAAGCAATTCTGTCTCAGCCTCCCAAAGCTCAGATTCCAGGAATGCACCCAGCTATTTTTTTTATTTTATTTTATTTTGTATTTAGTAGAGGCAGGGTTTCACCATGTTAGGCTGGTCATGAACTCCTGACCTCAGGTGATCCACCTGCCTCCGCCGCCCTAAGTGCCGGGATTACAGGTGTACAACACCACGCCCAGCCTGGAAATAACTCTTAATTGGGCATTTTGATGTGGTTCTTTCGCACTTAGAAAATCAGAAACCTTTTCTTTGAAAACTCCAAAAACTTTAGGCAAAGGTAATAAAAAAGAGAAAGTACAAATAATATCAGAAAAGTGGGGATAGAACACATTAGAGATGAAGGTTTGTTTCGTTTTGGGGGGTTCTTTTTGAGATGGAGTTTTGCTCTTGTTGCCCAGGCTGGAGTGCAATGGTGCAATCTTGGCTCACTTCAACCTCCGCCTCCCGGGTTCAAGTGATTCTCCTGCCTCAGCCTCCTGAGTAGCTGGGATTACAGGCATCCACCACCACGTCTGGCTAATTTTTTGTATTTTGAGTAGAGACGGGGTTTCTCCATGTTGGTCAGGCTGGTCTTGAACTCCCGATCTCAAATGATCCAACTGCCTCAGCCTCCCAAAGTGCTGGGATTATAGGTGTGAGCCACCTCTACTAAAAATACAAAATTAGACAGGTGTGGTGGCTCACGCCTGTAATCCCAGCTACTCAGGAGGCTGAGGCAGAAGAATCACTTGAACCCAGTGGGATTATAGGCGTGAGCCACCTCTACTAAAAATACCAAATTAGACAGGTGTGGTGGCTCACGCCTGTAATCCCAGCTACTCAGGAGGCTGAGGCAGAAGAATCACTTGAACCCAGGAGGCGGAGGTTGAAGTGAGCCAAGATTGCACCATTGCACTCCAGCCTGGGCAATAGGAGATGAACTCCATCAAAAAAAAAAAAAATTTGAGGCTCAGCCAGGTGCAATGGCTGATGCCTGTAATCCGAGCACTTTGGGAGGCCAAGGCAGGCAGATCACCATAGGTCAGGAGTTTGAGACCAGCCTGGCCAATGTGGTTAAACCCTGTCTCTACTAAAAATACAAAAATTAGCTGGGCGTGGTGGCAGGCACCTGTAATCCCAGCTACTCGGGAGGCTGAGGCAGGAGAATCAGTTGAACCCGGGAGGTGGAGGTTGCAGACAGCCGAGATCATGCCACTGCACTCCAGCCTAGGTGACAGAGCAAGAGTCCATCTCAAAAAAAAAAAGTTGAGACTGAAAAAGAGGTCAGGTCTCATCCAAGATTAAAATGATGGGAAGTGATGGAGCCTGTACTTGGGGCGCAGGTCTGCCTGTCTCCTTCCGCCACAGCAAGTGGGAGGTCAAGGCACCTCTGAGCACTGCCTGATTAAGGTCAACACTGGCCATACTCGGGTACAATGGCTCACGCCTGTAATCCCAGCACTTTGGGAGGCTGAGGGGGGCAGATCATGAGGTCAGGGGTTCGAGACCAGCCTGACAAACATGGCGAAACCCAACTCTACTTAAAAATATAAACATGAGCCGCATGTGGTGGTGCGCACCTGTAATCACAGCTACTTGGGAGGCTGAGGCAGGAGAATCACTTGAACCCAGGAGATGGAGGTTGTGGTGAGCAGAGAGCACGACACTGCACTCCAGCCTGGGCACAGAACGAGACTCCGTCTCAAAAAAAAAAATACGACCAAGTTGGGCATGGTGGCTCACACCTGTAATCCCAACGACTCTGGAGGCTGAGACAGGAGAATCTCTTGAACCCGGGTGGAGGATTTGCAGTGAGCAGAGATTGCGCCACTGCCCTCCAGCCTGGGCGACAGAGCGAAACTGTCTCAAAACAAAACAAACATTGGCCACATACAGCAGCCCCAGGCTAGAAGAGAGCGCCTGGGGCAAAGCTGTATCCCCACCTCAATGACACGTCAGAGGCCAAAACCTCCTAGTTCTCTGAAAAGTACAAATGCCCTCAATAAATACATACCCTGCCCCCTAACAATATGCTCTGAAATGTTTAAAGCAAAACACGCACAGGAGAAACCGACATCACGCTAGGGGACGTATATACGAAAAGATCAGGCAAAACTATAAGGATCTTGAGGAGACCGATAAGCAACAGCAAACTCTATCGCACGCCTCTGCACAGGACTTTGTACCCAACAAGGAACGGGCATTTTCTCTAAGCACCTGACGTCACAGAAACGGACCACGCATGAGAACACGGACGGAGGCCCAACACTCAGCCACGATGCAGAGTATCAGTCAAGTGATGACCTGTGGCTTCCCACATCCACAGAACCGGAATTACTGCAACAAATAATGACTTAAAGATATGTCCAAGCCAGGTGTGGTGGCTCAAGCCTGTAATCCCAGCACTTTGGGAGGCCGAGGCGGGTGGATCATGAGGTCAAGAGATCGAGACCATCCTGGTCAGCAAGGTAAAACCCCGTCTCTACTAAAAATACAAAAATTAGCTGGGCATGGTGGCGCGTGCCTGTAATCCCAGCTACTCGGGAGGCTGAGGCAGGAGAATTGCCTGAACCCAGGGGGCGGAGGTTGCGGTGAGCCGAGATCACGCCATTGCACTCCAGCCTGGGTAACAAGAGCGAAACTCCGTCTCAAAAAATAAATAAATAAATAAAAAGGTATGTCCAAACACAAATTACAAAATATGCACAACAGAGGCCCAGCGTGGTGGCTCACACCTGTAATCTCAGCACTTTGGGAGGCTGAGGTGGGCGGATCACCTAAGGTAGGAGTTCAAGACCAGCCTGGCCAACATGGTGAAACCCTGCCTCAACTAAAAAAAAAAAAGAAAAGAAAATTAGCCAGGTGTGGCGGCACATGCCCAGGGTCCCAACCACTTGGGGCGGCTGCGGTGGGAGGATCAGTTGAGCCCAGGAGGTTGAGGCTGTAGTGAGCTGTGACTGCACCACTGCACCCCAGCCACGGTGACAGAGACCCCATCTCAGGAAAAAAACAAAAATCTCCAACTCTGGGAACACTCATAAAAAAGCAGACCTCTGGCAAGAAGACAGAGGCACAAAGGAAAAAGCATTAGGGATGAGGGGACCGATCACTCTTACCAAGGAGCTACGTCATTTATTTATTTATTCATTGAAACAGGATCTTGCTCTGTTGCCCAGGCTGGAATGCAGTGATATGACCAGGACTCACTGCAGCCTTCGCATCCAAGGCCCAGGCCACCCTCCCACCTCAGCTTCCCAAGTAGCTGAGACTACAGATGTGTACCACCATGCTTGGCTCATTTTTGTATTTTTGGCAGAGACAGTGTTTTGCGATGTTGCCCAGGTTTGTCTTGAAGTCCTCGACTCAAGCGATTTGCCCAGCTCGGCTTCCCAAAGAACTGGGATTACAGGTGTGAGCCACTGGGCCCAGCTGAGGAGATATTTATTCTTGAGATGGAGTCTCGCTCTGTCACCCAGGCAGTGGCATGATCTTGGCTCACTGCAACCTCCACTTCCCAAGTTCAAGCAATTCTCCTGCCTCAGCCACCTAACTAGCTGGGATCACAGGAACACACTACCATACCCAGCTAATATATATTAGCAGAGACAGGGTTTCACTATGTTGGCCAAACTGGTCTCGAACTCCTGACCTCAAGTGACCCACCCGCCTCGGCCTCCCAAAGTGCTGGGATGAAAGGTAGGAGCCACCACTCCCAGCCCCGAGGAGGTATTTCAAAGGATGAGGGTATACTACATATACACAATTTTACACCACTAAATGTGTCAAATCATACATTTTTAAACCTAGGAGATTAGTATCAATATGAATCGAATTGTAAAAAAAAGTGCATAATATTAGAAATAGCGAAATGAAGCCAGGAATGGTGGCTCAAGCCTCTAATCCCAGCACTTTCGGAGGCTGAGGTCAGTGGATCATTTGAGCCCAGGAATTCAGGATCAACCTTGGGAACATGGCAAAACCCCATCTCCACCAAAAATACAAAAAATTACCTGCGCATGGTGGCACACACCTGCAGTCCCAGCTACTCTGGAGGCTGAAGTGGAAGAATCACCTGAGCCCAGGAAGTCAAGGTTGCAGTGCACTGTGATCACACCACTGCACTCTAGCTTGGGTGACAGAGAGACCTTTCTCAAAAAAAAAAATAAATAAAATGCCGGGCGCGGTGGCTCACGCCTGTAATCCCAGCACTTTGGGAGGCCAAGGTGGGTGGATCACGAGGATAGGAGTTTCAGACAAGCCTGGCCAACAGGGTGAAACCCTGCTTCTGTAAAAATACAAAAATTAGCTGGATGTGGTGGCGGGTGCCTGTAATCCCAGCTACTCGGGAGGTTGAGGCAGGAGAATTGCTTGAACCCGGGAGAGGGAGGTTGCGGCAAGCCTAGATCGCCCCACTGTACTCCAGCCTGGTGCCTGACGACACAGTAAGACTCTGTCTCAAAAGAAAAAAAAAAAAGAAAGAAAATCGTGCTCTTAAGAAGGAAGAAAAAAAACAGTGAAGTGATAGCAAGCTCCATGCCCCATACAAGACACCTTCCCAGATAGTTTTCCAGGTGAGTTTTGCCAAATCTTCAAGGAAGAGATGACCTGCACCTTTTGTAAACTGTCAGCCTGTGAGACAAAAAAAAGATGGTACCCAAACTGTACAGAACAAACTAAGTAGGAAAAAAGCACATTCCACTTAGGTGCCTAGATGCAAAAAGGCCAGGAAAACTTCAGCAATGAAAATCTAGCATCTCATTAAAAGAATACAATGTTATGACTCAAAGACAGAATTATGGAATCCAAGGATGGTTCGACTTTACAAACGCTCAGAGTGGGAACAGACTGGTACTTTTGGAGGACAATGAGAATATCTAGTAAATTAAGGATGTACCTTTTTCAATCAACAATTCCATCCCTAGATATACATCGTACAGAGACTCTTGCAGATTTCTCCAAGGGGACAAGTACAGGTATGTTGAGAATGGCATTATTTGTCATTAAAATATTGGGACCAAATTCCATATTTCTTTATACATTCTCCATTAGGGTGAGAATGAAGCTGGGTCCATTAGGAGAATGAGACCCTGTCTCAAGAGAAAAAAAAAAAAAGGTCAGGCATGGTAGCTCACGCCTGTAATCCCAGAACTTTGGGAGGCTCAGGTGGGTGGATCACCCGAGGTCAGAATTTGAGACCAGCCTGACCAACATCGTGAAACCCTGTGTCTACCAAAATTACAAAAGTTAGCCAAACATGGTGGCAGGTGCCTGTAAAGCCAGCTACTAGGGAAGCTGAGGCAGGAGAATTGCTTGAAGGAGGAAGCAGAGGTTGCAATGAGCTCAGATCGCACCACTGCATTCCAGCCTGGGTGACAGAGTGAGACTTTGTCTCAAAAAAAGAAAAAAAAAGATACAGGTACATGATGGAATACTAGACAGCAATGAATGTGAAGCCATTAAAACTATCCCCCACGACCTGAACAAATCTCAGAAATATTCCTAGCAAAATAAGCAGGTTGTAGGAAGAAAAGTCACAGTGTAATTTCATCACATTACATGTTAAAACATATAAAGCAAACAGGTATTAGTTAGGGGTAAACACTAAGCAGCAAAGATATAAAAACTCATCTATATGGCAATACTACCTAAAGTAATCTATGATTCAGTGCAATCCTTGTCAAAATACCAATGACTTTTTTGCAAAAATAGGAAACCCACTCCTCAGATTCATAATGAATTGCAAGGTAATCCAAATAGTCAAAATCATCTTGCAGGAAAAAATAACACAGTTGGAAAACTCAAATTTCTCCATTTCAGAACTAACCACAGAGCTACCATGATTAAAACAGTGTGGTGTGTCTATCCTTACGCCAGTGCATCAGTGGAATAAAATTCAGAATCCAGAAATAAGCCCACACATCTATGGCTAAGGGACTTGTTCTTTTTTTTTAAGAGAGACAGGGTCTCACTCTGTTGCCCAGGCTGGAGTGCAGTGGTACAATCATAGCTTACTGGAGCCTCCAACTCCTAGGCTTAAGTGATCCTCCCACATCAGCCTCCATAGTAGCTCTATGCACCGCCACCAATTAGCACCCAGATAATTTTTAAATATTTTTGTAGAGACGGGATCTTGCTTTGCTGCCCAGGCTGGTCTCGAACTCCCAGCCTCAAGTGATCCACCTGACTCAGCCTCCTAGAGCGCTTGGATTACAGGCGTAAACCACTGTGCTCGGCCCATGATGTCAGTTTCTAAAAGAATAATAAAAATGTAACAAATTATAACAAATATTTGGAAATATTTTTCCATAATACCATAAATCTATCAGTTAAAAAAAGAAATGTTGCCCCCAAGTATTTTATTTATTTATTTATTTAAAGACAGACTCTCGCTCTGTTGCCCAGGCTGGAGTGCAGAGGCACGATCTCAGCTCACAGCAACCTCTGCCTCCCAGGTTCGAGTATTCTCCTGCCTCAGCCTCCCGAGTAGCTGGAATTAATGGTGTGTACCACCACGCCCGGCTAATTTTTGTATTTTTAGTAGAGACACGGTTTCACCATATTGGCCAGGCTGGTCTCAAACTCCTGACCTCAAGTGATCCTCCCGCCTTGGCCTCCAAAAGTGCTGGGATGACAGGTATGAGCCACTGTGCCAGGCGAGCATTTGACTTTTTTAAAAGCCTGTTTAAAATAAACACTCAGCAAACCAGGAACAGAAAGGAATTTCCTCAACTTGAGACATTAACTTGATAATGCTGCAACTTTTGAACAGAAGTTGGCAAACATTTTCTGTAAAGAACCAGATGGTAAAATATTTTAAGCTCTGCAGGCCAAAAAGTCTCAGTTGCATCTGGTCACCTGTGCTGGTAAAGTACAAAAGCTATAGACAAAATCAATGAGCATGGCTGTGTTGCAATAAAACTTTATTTACAAAACCAGAGGTGGGTGGGATTAACTCACAGACCATGGCCACTAAATTCAATACAGAGAGAGGCAAGTGGCTCACACCTGCAATCCTAGCACTTCGGGAGGCTGAGGCAGGAGGATTGCTTGAGCCCAGGAATTTCAGATCTGCCTGGGAAACATGGGGCAACCCTGTGTCTACAAAAAAATCTAAAAATTAGCCAGGTTTGGTGGTGCACACCTGTGGTCCCAGCTACTCTGCAGGCTAAGGGGAGAGGGTCACTTGAGCCCAGGAGTTCAAGGCCAGCCTCGGCAACATAGCAAAACCCCGTCTCTTAAAAAAATGAATAAAACAGGCCGGGTGCAGTGGCTCATGCCTGTGATCCCAGCACTTTGGGAGGCTAAGGTGGGTGGATCACCTGACGTTGGGATTCTGAGACCCACCCGGCCAACATGGTAAAACCCTGTCTCTAATAAAAATGCAAAAATTAGGCTGGGCATGGTGGCTCACGCCTGTAATCCCAGCACATTGGGAGGCCGAGGCAGGCGGATCACCTGAGGTCGGGAGTTCAAGACCAGCCTCACCAACATAGAGAAACCCATCTCTACTAAAAATACCAAAAAAAAAAAAAAAAGGCCAGGCACAGTGGTACATGCCTATAATGAGGCTGAGGCAGAAGAATCACTTTAACGCAGGAGGCGGAGGTTGCAGTGAGCTGAGATCAAGCCACGGCACTCCAGCCTGGGCAACAGAGTGAGACTCCATATCAAAATAATAAAGAGAGAAAAATACAAAAAGAAATTCGGACAGAGGGCCACGGTAAGCACAGAATTAAAGAGGAGTGAGTAAGAACTTTAGTTTTTATGGTACCGTTTCTGTTTTTATGGTGAAAACTGCTTTCATATAGTAATTATCATTTAAAATAAATTTTTTTTAAAAAATAAATGAATGCAGCCAGGTGCAGTGGCTCACGCCTTTAATCCTAGCACTTTGGGAGGCCGAGGCGGGTGGATCATCTGAGGTCAGGAGTTCGAGACCAGCCTGGCCAACAGGGCAAAACCCCATCTCTACTAAAAAGACAGAAATTAGCTGGGCATGGTGGTACACACCTGTCATCCCAGATACTTGGGAAGCTGAGGCAGGAGACTCACTGGAACCCAGGAGGCAGAGGTTGCAGACAGCTGAGATAGCACCACCGCACTGCAGCCTGGCCCACAGAGCAAGACGCCATCTCAAAAATATAAATAAATAAAAATGAAGTAGAAGATAAAGGAACAGCTTCCATTCATCTTCTGCAACTGTAGCTGCTTACCGCCAGCAGAGAGGCAGCCTCAAGAGTGACAGAGGCCGGGCACGGTCACTCACGCCTGGAATCCCAGCACTTTGGGAGGCCGAGGTGGGAGGATCACTTGAGCCCAGGAGTTGGAGACCAGCCTGGGCAACATAGCAAGACCCCATCTCTACAAAAAATTCGCCAGGTGTGGTGGCATATACCTGCAGACTCAGCTACTCGGGGAAGTAGGAGGATCTCCTGAGCCCACGAGGTGGAGGCTGCAGTGAGCTATGATTGCACCACTGGGTTCCGGCCTGGGTCCCAAACAATAAACAAAAGACTGAGACAGAGCTATACCTCGCTACCTGTGCTGTTTCCCGGGGTCCTGCCACTACCTTATGAAAATCAGCTTCCCTTTATTGAGTAGCTAACCATAGTTCTTCCCAGCCCTCTGAGAGAATATCATCCCCATTTTGCAGATTAGTAAACTGAGGCACAGAGAGCTTAAGCAACTTGCCCAAGGTCAAACAGCCAGGAAAGAGCAGAGCCAGGACGTGACTGTACCTTCCAGCCCGGGTCTTCCCTCTACTGAACCAGCCATGAGGCCATGGAGATTCAGAAATGAACAAGAGGCTCAAGCCTGTAATCCCAGCACTTTGGGAGGATGAGGAGGGTGGATCGCCTGAGGTCAGGAGTTCGAGATCACCCTGGCCAACATGGTGAAACCCCATCTCTACTAAAAATACAAAAGTTAGCCAGGCGTGGCGGCAGGTGCCTGTAGTCGCAGCTACTTGGGAGGCTGAGGCAGGAGAATCGCTTGAACCCCAGGAGGTGGCAGCTGCAGTGAACCAAGATTGTGCCACTGCGCTCCAGCCTGGGTGACAGAGCGTGACCTTGTCTTGGGGGAAAAAAAAAAAATAACAAGACATATTTCCTGCTTTCATGGGTTTTGTTGCTGAGCGGTGAAGACAGTTTCAGCAATTTTGATTCTTTGTAAGAGCTCTGCCAGGTGGCACACGAGTGATTGTGGGTACACTGGTGGGAGGGCATCAGGAATGGCTTTCTCAAGGTGCACGCTAAATAGGATTTTAAGGTTTTCCTAGGGGAAGGGGAGTGCAGGACAAGGCTGTGTCTAGAGGAAGCCAGAGCTCACGTGAGGACCAGCAATGGAGTGTGCCATCTGAAGACGGTGATGGCTATGAACTCACCGGCCTCGCCATCCACCCCAGTTTTTTTTTCTTAGAGATGGAGTCTCGCTTTGTCGCCCAGGCTGGAGTGCTATGGTGCAATCTTGGCTCACTGGGACCTCCACCTCCGGGGTTCAAGCAGTTCTCCTGCCTCAGCCTCCCGAGTAGCTGGGACTACAGGTGCCCACCACCACAGCAGCCCAATTTCTTTTGTATTTTAGTAGAGACAGGGTTTCACGATGTTGCCCAGGCTGGTCTCAAACTCCTGAGCTCAGGCGATCTGCCTACCTCAGCCTCCCAAAGTGCTAGGATTGCAGGGGTGAGCCACTGTGCCCAGCCACCCCAGTTTTATTAATGTGGTGGGAAGCTCAGGCAGGTTGAAAAGGTGCCTTCTCCTCTCAAGGACAGTTTATGTAATTTTTAACATTTTTATTAATTTTTTTTAAAGAGACGGGGTCTCGCTGTATTGGCCAGGCTAGCCTCAAACTCCTGGGCTCAAGCAATTTTCCTGCCTTGGCCTCCCAAAGCCCTGAGATTACAGGTTTGAGCCACCACAGCTGGCCAAAGGTTTATGTTTTTAAAACTTAGAGCCCAGGTGCAGTGGCTCAGCCGATAATCCCAGCACTTTGGGAGGCTGCAGCAGCAGATCGCCTGAGGCCAGGAGTTCAAGACCAGCCTGGCCAACATGTGGAAACTCTGTCTCTACTGAAAATATTTTAAAAATTAGCTGGGCGTGGTGGTGGATGCCTGCAATCCCAGCTACTTGGGAGGCTGAGGCAGGATAATCGCTTGAACCTGGGAGGTGGAGGCTGACGTGAGCTGAGATCACGCCATTACACACCAGCCTAGGGGGAAGAAAGCGAAACTCTGTCTCCAAAAAACCGTATTTTAGAATCAGAGTCTCACTGTTCCCTGGGCTGGAGTACGGTGGCACAAACACGCCTCACTGCAGCCTCAACCTCCTGGGCTCAAAGGATCCTCCTGCCTCAGCCTCCCAAAGGGCTGGGAAGACAGGCGAACACCACTGTGCTCAGGACAATGGGCTGGAAGCTCAAGTCCTCGGGCAGGCGAACTTTTCTGCCCATCATTTTGTTTCTTTCATGCTTATTTGTATGGTTATCTGCCTCCTGGAACAGATAAAGCTCTTAAAAAGTCTCTTCATGGAATCCAAAGAAAAAGTCTGATCGGAACTCCGGCAGGCCAGCCAGAAATGGGGACATGGCCGCCCAGACCACTTTAGGGGAACGTTCTGCTCCATGAAGTTGAAGCGAACAACCTTGTGGAAATGAAAATAATTCTTTTCAACAACAACAAAAAAATCTCCAAAGCCATTTTCTTCACCTGCGCAGCCTGGAAGCCCTGAATTCATTAAAATCTAGAAGAAAGAGGCGGAGAGGAGGCCAGGGAATTCTCATTTCCTCTCTGCATTTCAATCAGGGCAGACAAAGGATTGGCTGTGGCCCGGAGGGATTCAGGCGAGGCCTGTCCCCGCCCCCGTAGCCCCCCAGACAAAGAGCCAGCAGCTGGACCTTACAAAGGCAGGCCCGAAGCCACCGCCTTGAGGCTCTGCACGCTGAGGCTTGGTCTTTTCAAGCAGGGCAATGGCTGGATGGCTCCCTGAATAGCCAGCCTTGCTGTGTCTGGGGCCCAGCTGAATGGGATGCCTGGGCCGGCTCCACCCCTCCCTCCTGGCAGAGGTGTTTGAACCACAGCAACTCCATCTTGAATAGGAGTTGGTGAAATGAGGCTGAGACCCACTGGGCTGCATTCCCAGAGGGTTACACAGTCTAACTTATATTGTGAGACAGGAGGTTGGCACCGGACACAGCTCATAAAGACCTTGCTGACGAAACAGGTGGCAGTAAAGAAGCCAGTCACGAGAGTAACCTCTGGGCGACCTCGCTGCCACACTCCCACCAGCGCCATGACAGTTTACAGTTGCCATGGCAACATCAGGAAGTTATGCAGATTAAAAAGGGGAGGCATGAACAATCCACCTCTTCTGTAGCATGTCATCAAAAAATAACCATAAGATGGGCAACCTGACCGGGCACCGTGGCTCATGCCTGTAATCCCAGTGCTTTTGGAGGCCGAGGCAGGTGGATCACGAGGTCAGGAGTTCAAGACCAGCCTGGCCAAGATAGCGAAACCCTGTCTCTACTAAAAAAAATACAAAAATCAGCTGGGCATGGTAGCAGGACCTTGTAATTCCAGCTACTCCAGAGGCTGAGGCAGAGAACTGCTTGAACCCAGGAGGCAGAGGTTGCAGTGAGCTGAGATGGAGACTCTGTCTCAAAAAAAACCAAAAAAACAAAAAAAGACGGTGGGGGCAGCCAGCGGCCCTCGGGGCTGCTCTGTCCATGGAGCTGCGCTTCTTTATTCCTTTACTTTTATTTATTTGTCTATTTTTTGAGACAGAGTTTCGCTCTCGTTACCCAGGCTGGAGTGCAATGGTGCGATCTCGGCTCACCGCAACCTCCGCCTCCTGGGTTCAGGCAATTCTCCTGCCTCAGCCTCCCGAGTAGCTGGGATTACAGGCACGCGCCACCATGCCCAGCTGATTTTTTGTATTTTTAGTAGAGACGGGGTTTCACCGTGTTGACCAGGATGGTCTCGATCTCTTGACCTCGTGATCCACCCGCCTCGGCCTCCCAGAGTGCTGGGATTACAGGCTTGAGCCACCACACCCGGCCTATTCCTTTACTTTCTTTTGAGACAGTCTCACTCTGCCACCCAGGCTGGAGTACAGGGGCACAATCTTGGCTCACTATAACCTCCACCTCCTGGGTTCCAGCGATTCTCCTGCCTCAGCCTCCTGAGCAGCTGGGATTACAGGCACGCGCCACCACGCCTGGCTAATTTCTTTGTATTTTTAGTAGAGACAGGGTTTCACCATGTTGGCCAGGCTGGTCTCAAACTCCTGACCTCAGGTGATCTATCCACCTCAGCCTCCCAAAGTGCTGGGATTACTGCGTCCAGCCAAAACAGACTATATGTATTTTTTTTATTTTAAAGCTACTGCAAATCAAAACAAACTATTATTTCTAACATTAATTATTATTATTATTATATACTTTTTTGGGGGCAGAGTTTCGCTCTAGTTACCTAGGCTGGAGTGCAAAGGCACGATCTCGGCTCACCGCAACCTCCGCCTCCTGGGTTCAGGCAATTCTCCTGCCTCAGCCTCCTGAGTAGCTGGGATTACAGGCACGCGCCACCGGGCCCAGCTAATTTTTTTGTATTTTTAGTAGAGACGGGGTTTCACCATGTTGACCAGGATGGTCTCGATCTCTTGACCTCGTGACCCACCCGCCTTGGCCTCCCAGAGTGCTGGGATTACAGGCGTGAGCCACCGCGCCTGGCCATTCATTATTATTCTTCTTTAGCAAGAAGGAAAACTTTGAAGAGAAACTTTTTCCTTTCTACAACAGAGAGCTACGGGGACTTGTCCATTGCATCCTGTCTCTGGGTCTACCCGGTACCATCACTGCAGTGAGTTGTTGACAAGCGCCATCCCTTTCAGTGAAGCACCCACTGAGCGACCCCACGCTTCCCACCCACCATGACAGCTAGAATCCAAACGGAAAGCAAACGCAAAAATGTGGGATCCCAAGTGCTGGCGAAGGCGTGCAGGTGTGGAAGCCGCGTCCACAGCCGGTGGGAGGGCTAAAGGAGGCCGCTGCGCCCCCGTGGAAAGGGGAAACTCACTCCGCCACCCAGGCCGAGTGCAGTGATGCGATCTCGGCTCACCGCAACCTCCGCCTCCTGAGTTCAAGCGATCCTCCTGCCTCACCCTCCCGAGTAGCTGGGATTACAGGCGCCCACCACCACACCTGGCTAATTTCTTTGTATTTTTAGTAGAGATGGGGTTTCACCATGTTGGCCAGGCTGGTCTCGAAATCCTGACCTCATGTGATCCTCCCGCCTCGGCCTCCCAAAGGGCTGGGATGACAGGCGTGAGCCAACGTGCCTGGCCATGTTGGTACCAAAAATTCCACATGAATGCCTGTAGCAGCATGATTTGTAACAGCTGTAATGTGGAACCAATCCAAACGCCCATTGACACAAGAATAAAGAAAGCAGGCTCTGTCTGTGTGATGGAGTATTATTCAGCCATGAAAAGGAGCAAGGCTCAGATGGAGGCCACAGTGCAGATGCACCTTGAGGACGGCACTCAGTGAGAGACGCCAGACACAAAAAGCCACAGTGTGTGATCTCACTTCTAGGAAATGTCCAGGACAGGCCAATCCGAAGAGACAGGAAGGGGATTTGTAGGAGCCACAGGGTGGAGGAAGGGACGTGACTGCTGAAGGGGACCAGGCTTCTTTTTGGGGTGTTGGAACATTGTGGAATTACACACTGTGATGGTTGCTCAACTCTTGCTAAAAACACAGAATTGTCCACTTTCAAGTGGTGATTTTTTTTTTTTTTTTTTGAGACAGTCTGCCAGGCTGGAATACAGTGGCGGGATCTCGGCTCCCTGCAACCTCCACCTCCCAGGTTCAAGCGATTAGCCTGCCTCAGCCTCTCGAGTAGCTGGAACTACAGGCACGCACCACCACGCCAAGCTAATTTTTGTGTTTTTAGTAGAGACAGGGTCTCACCATATTGGTCAGAATAGTCTCGACCTCCTAACCTCAGGATCCACCCGCCTCGGCCTCCCAAAGTGCTGGGATTACAGGCGTGAGCCACCGCTCAGGACTGGAGTGGTGAATTGGATGCTCTGTAAATTATCTCCATTTAAAACACGCTTTGAAACCCTCCTGGACATCCCAAGGCACACTCCTCACTGTCAGCCTCTCACCATCCCATTCCTGCTGTCCCAGCTCTGGGCCTTTGCCCACAGCGCTCCCTCAGACTGGAGCTCCCTCCTTCCCTGTCCAGCTACTATAGCTCCCATTTTGGTGTGTGGTTATTTGAGGAATGTGTTTCCCTCCCCTAGATTGTGACATCCCCTGAGTCAGGCACCTGGTCCCTCTTGGGGAGGAGAGGGAAACAGCAGAAAGCCAGGCAGGGTCTTGCTCTTTGCCCAGGCTGCAGGGCAGTGGTGCCATCGTGGCTCACTGCAGCTCGAACTTCCAGGCTCAAGCTGTTCTGCCAGCTCAGCCTCCCTCATAGCTGGGACTGCAAGCACACACCACACCTGGCTTTATTTTTTTTTTTTTTGAGATGGAGTCTTGCTCTGTCGCCCAAGCTGGAGTGCAGTGAAGCAATCTCGGCTCATTGCAACCTCTGCCTCCCACGTTCGAGAGATTCTCCTCTGAGCCTCCTGAGTAGCTGGGATTACAGGCATTGGCCGCCGCCCCCAGCTATTTTTTTGTATTTTTCTAGTCGCGACGGGGTTTCACCACCTTAGCCAGGCTGGTCTCAAACTCCTGACCTCAGGTGATCCACCCACCTCAGCTTCCCACAGTGCTGGAATAACAGGCGTGAGCCACCATGCCCAGCCTAGACCCTGACTATTCTTGAAGCATGCAGCCTCGAGATCTACCACGACAAAAAAAAAAAAAGTAGCCACAAACCAGCTATGAGTCTCGGGGAGACGCAGGGGTCTGGGGATAGTTTCCACAGTGAGAAGGTCCCTAAAATGACCAAGGACCTTCCTGGCAAAAGCCCCGCCTGGGCAGAGTCCAAAAGTCGGTTTCAGGATGGAACTGGGCACTTCCCTCCATCTCCCTCCATCTCCTCCTTTTTTTTGAGGGGAGGGGGAAGACAGTCTCGCTCTATCACCCAGGCTGGAATACAGTGGTGCCATCTTGGCTCACTGCAACCTCAGCCTCCTGAGTTCAAGTGATTCTCCTTCCTCAGCCTCCTGAGTAGCTGGGACTATAGGCACCTGCGACCATGCCTGGCTGATTTTTTTTTTTTTTTTGAGACGGAGTTTCGCTCTTGTTACCCAGGCTGGAGTGCAATGGTGCGATCACGGCTCACCGCAACCTCCGCCTCCTGGGTTCAGGCAATTCTCCTGCCTCGGCCTCCCGAGTAGCTGGGATTACAGGCACGCGCCACCATGCCCAGCTAATGTTTTGTATTTTTAGTAGAGACGGGGTTTCACCGTGTTGACCAGAATGGTCTCCATCTCTTGACCTCGTGATCCACCCGCCTCGGCCTCCCAAAGTGCTGGGATTATAGGCCTGAGCCACCACACCCAGCCATTTTTTTGTATTTTTAATAGAGACGGGTTCACCAGATTGGCCAGGCTGGTCTTGAACTCCTGAACTTGTGATCTGCCTGCCTCAGCCTCCCAAAGTACTGGGATTACAGGCGTGAGCCACCACACCCAGTCACCTCCTCCTCTTGAATTCTCCGTCTTGCAACCTCCAGCATTTATTTTTTTCCTAATTGAAGTTACTATTCCAGCCAGATAAAAACAACCTCCAATTCTGGCCCAGGCTTTGTATATATATAATCTAAGTAAGGTTTAGGATTTTCTTTAGAGGGAAAAAACTAATTACATCTTTGAGGGAGGAGAACCACAAATCATAGATTTATGATGGGAACATGAGTAAGTCAAGCCGGGCCCACAAGTGGGCGACAACTTCTTATCTCATTACGGTTTAATTGAGAACAATGTTTCAGCATCTTCTATTTCATTATCATCAGGCCCAGCTGACTCCTAATCTTTTCCTTCCCGGCGTAAAGGACGGTCTGGTCTAAGACGGGCACTAATGAATTTACAATTCTCTCTTTGGGGAACTTTAATAAAATTAGCCCGAGCAGAAGATGAACACAGATACGGGAAACTTCTGGAGGGAACACTTGCTTTCAATGACTGGCGTCCCGAGCAGAGGGCCGCTGGGTCCCCGGGGGACGTGGAAAACGGCAGGAAGGACGCGATGGGCTGAGCCGTGTGATTTAGGCTGCCCTTCACTCCCCTCCTGAGTTTGTCTGCTGGAGCACCTACTGCATACCAGGGGCTCCAGGCTGAGTGTCTCAGATACCGCAAGGCTGAATTTTCTGATAAGAAAATTCAAATTTTCAAATAAGAAAAGCCCTAAATTGTCTGCAAATCATGCTTATAAAGATGGCTGCGAGACGTTCTCCAAAGGGGAGCCCAGGGAGGAGTGAGGATCTGGAACAGGGGCTCAGACGGGAAGGTAGGAATCAGGGGAGGCTTCCTGGAGGAGGTGGTGGTGTTTAAGCTGAGACCCAAAAGGATAAACAGGATGGAGTTGGCCAAGAGAAGGAAGGGTGAAAGCGGTTCCGGGAAGCAGCCCGGAAAAAAGCTGGCAGGATGGGTGGAGGCTTGGCGCATTTGAGGAATTTGGGGGTGGAAAGTATCGTGCGAAACAAGTTTGCAGCGGCACAGGCAAGAGATGTAGGAGCGTCTCAGCCATTTCCACAGCTCTAATAGAATGCGGCAGACTGGGTCATCTACCAAGGACAGAAATTGATTTCCTCACGGTTCTGCAGGTTGGGCAGTCCAAGAGCAAGGCACCATCAGGTCAGTCTCTGGTGACGGCGGCCGTCTGCTTCAGGACGCGACCTGGTGGCCGCATCCTCTGGAGAGGAGGAACCCCTCGTCCTCACTTGGCCGAAGAGCGAAAGGAAGCGGAAGCTCCGATGCTTCTTTAATGAGGGCCTTAATCTCATTCACCAGGACGTCATCCTCCCCTCCTCCCCTCCACCTGTGCATACCATTGCACTGGCCGTTAAGACCCAACACGTGAATTTTGGAGGCGGCACAATCAAACCTCAGCATGAGTCGTGAGGGCAGCTTTGAGGGGCGTGTCCACAAGAGTGAGACACCCTGGAAAATGCGTCAGTCACTGTTAAATTAGTGGATACAGCTGGGCACGGTGGCTCACGCCTGTAATCCCAGCACTTTGGGAGGCTGAGGTGGGCAGATCACCTGAGGTCAGGAGTTCAAGACCAGCCTGGCCAACATGATGAAACCCCATCTCCACTGAAAATACAAAAATTAGCCAGGTGTGGTGGCAGGTGCCTATGGTCCCAGTTACTCAGGAGGTTGAGGCAGGAGAATTGCTTGAACCTGGGAGGTGGAGGTTGCAGTGAGCCCAGATTGCACCACTGCCCTCCAGCCTGGGTGACAAGACTGAGACTCCGTCTCAAAAAGTAAATAAATAAATAAAAATAAATTAGGGGATACTACAGAGGCCCCGATCACACCACCTGTGTTCGCCTAAACACATTAATTAATGACCGCTGATTGCAAACACTGAAGTCCACCTGGGGTTTTTTCTCTGCCTGAAGAAGCAAACTCAGCCCTGGGAGGGTAAATAGGGGTGCTGGGGAGTTCCTGATCCCCCACCCAGAGCCCCTGTTCACTCGCCCCTCACAATATGAATGTAAAACCTCGTCAGGTTGTGCACTGGAGGCTGGGTACCGTGGCTCACGTCCGTAATCCCAGCACTGTGAGGACTGCTTGAACCCGGGAGTTGAGAGTCAGCCTGGACAACGCAGTGAGACCTCCAAGTCTGTAACAAATAAAATTATCCAGGCACCACGCTGCGTGCTTGGAGTCCCAGCTACTTCAGAGACTGAGGCGGGAGAATCGCGTGAGCCCAGAAGGCGGAGGTTGCAGTGATTGCAACCCTGCACTCCAGCCTGGGTGACTGAGAGAGACCCTGTCTCTAAAAAAAAAAAAAGAAGAAAAGAAAGCTGGGAGGGGTGGCTCACGCCTGTAATCCCAGCATTTTGGGAGGCCGAGGTGAGTAGATCACCTGCGGTCAGTAGTTTGAGGCCAGCCTGATCAACACGGTGAAACTCTGTCTCTACTAAAAACACAAAAATTAGCCAGGTGTGGTGGTGGGTGCCTGTAGTCCCAGCTACTCAGGAGGCGGAGGCAGGAGAACTGCTTGAACCGGGAGCTGGAAGTTGCAGTGAGCCGAGATTGAGCCACTGCACTCCAGCCTGGGCAATGAGTGAAACTCCATCTCCAAATCTGGATCTATCTCTGTGTGTCTGTGAAATGGACCAATTTACTCTTTCCTGTATGGAAAGCCTCAATTATTATTTTGTCTTTTTTTTTGAGACAGTCTCGCTCTGTCACCCAGGCTGGATTGCAGTGGCTCAGTCTAGGCTCACTGCATCCTCCATCTCCCAGCTTCAAACCATTCTCTGCCTCAGCCTCCCGCGTAGCCGGGATTACAGGCTCGCGCCACCACGCCTGCTACTTTTTCTATTTTTAGTAGAGGCGGTTCACTGTGTTGGCCAGGCTGGTCTCGAACTCCTGATCACAGGCGTGAGCCGCCGCGCATGGCCATTACCTGTTTATTTTAAAGAGAAAGATCTGAGACGACCGCATGGGAAGATGCTGAGCAGCATCAGCCGTTAGGAAATGAAAGTCAAAACTAGAAGCGCTTCACACCTGTTAGAACAGCTACAGTACAAAGCAGTAACACCGCCAAATCCAGCGAGGATGTGGAGAAACTGGATCTCCCGCGAATCGCTGGTGGGGATGGAGGAGGGTGTGGCCGCTGTGGAAACAGTCTGACAGTTTCTCCAAAAATGAAACGGGCAACTCCCATACCACCCGGCAACCGAATGCAGTTCCGGCACCCGTCCTGGAGAAACGAGAACATGTGTTCATGCCCAAAATAGCACACGCATGCATCGCAGCTTTATTCATGATAGCAAAATACTGGAAACCGGAGCCCCTCCTGCGGTGGGGTGGTTGAACATACGGCACCCCCATTCCATGGCTGGAATATTACTCAGCAAAAAAATAAATAAAGACAAAAGATTGAGACAGGAACCTGGATGGACCTCAAGAGCATGACAAAGTGAAAACAGGCCGGGCGCGGTGGTTCATGCCTGTAATCCCAGCCCTGTGGGAGGCTGAGGGGGGAGGATCACTTGGGGCCAGGAGTTCGAGACCAGCCTGAGCAACATAGCGAAACCCGTTTCTATTAAAAAAAAAAAAAGCTTTTAAAAATTTGGCTGAGCTCGGTGGCTCACGCCTGTAATCCCAGCAGTTTGGGAGGCCGAGGTGGGCGGATCATCTGAGGTCGGGAGTTCAAGACCAGCCTGGCCAACATGGTGAAAATCCGTCTCTACAAAAAATACAAAGATTAGCCAGGCGTGGTGGCATGTGCCTATAGTCCGAGCTACTCAGGAGGCTGAGGCAGGAGAATTGCTTGAGCCCAGGAAGCAGAGGTGGCAGTGAGCTGAGTTTGTGCCACTGCACTCTGGCCTGGGCAACAGGGGAAGATGCTATCTCAAAATATCTATGCATTGTTTTTACAACTTCTTATAACCCTGTAATTAGTCCAAACCAAAAGTTAAAAAAACAAGAGGTCTAGAGATCTGATTAGCCGTGGGTTAAGAGAGACTCTTGGGGAAACGAATGGAGACTCATTTTATTCTTTTTCTTTCTTTCTTTCTTTTTTTCTGAGACAAGGTCCTGCTCTGTCTCCCAGGGTCCAATCACAGCTCTCTGCAACCTCCACCTCCTGGGATCAAGCAATCCTCCCACCTCAGCCTCCTGAGGAGCTGGGACTACAGACATGTGCCCCCACGCCCGGCTAATCTTGTAATGTTTTGTAGAGATGAAGTCTTACTATGTTGCTCAGGCTGGTCTCAAATTCCTGGGCTCAAGTGATCTCCATCCTCAGCCTCTCAAGTGCTGGAATTTTAGGCACAAGCCACTACACCTGGCCTTCTTTTTTCTTTTCTGAGACAGAGTTTCGCTCTTGTTACCCAGGCTGGAGTGCAATGGTGCGATCTCGGCTCACCGCAACCTCCGCCTCCTGGGTTCAAGCAATTCTCCTGCCTCAGCCTCCTGAGTAGCTGGGATTACAGGCACGCGCCACCACACCCAGCCAATTTTTGTATTTTTAGTAGAGACGGGGTTTCACCTTGTTGACCAGGATGGCCTCGATCTCTTGACCTCGTGATCCACCCGCCTCGGCCTCCCAAAGTGCTGGGATTATAGGCGTGAGCCACCGCGCCCAGCCTCTTTTTTTTTTTTCTTGTAAAAGTGGCCTGCATGATTATTTGTGTTGTAAAAGCAAAGTAGCAAGGAGGGGTGTGGTATTGTCCTAGCGTGCCATTTGGTGGGAGAAAAATAAGGCAGTATTTCCCCCCAATGCTTCATAATTTCTTGGTTCATTCTAAGCATTTGCACATAGTGGCGCGATCTCGGCTCACTGCAACCTCCGCTTCCTGGGTTCAAGCGATCCTCCAGCCTCAGCCTCCCAATTAGCTGGGATTACAGGCATTCGCCACCACCCTTGGCTAATATTTTTCTATTTTTTGTAGAGATAGGGTTTTGCCACGTCACCCAGGCTGGGCTTGAATGCCTAGGTTCAAGTAATCCTCCTGCCTCAGACGCCCAAAGTGCTAGGATTCCAGGTGTGAGTCACTGGGCCCAGCCAATTGCCTTTTTGGTTTTTCTTTTTTATTAGCTAGGGTTTCGCCCTGTTGCCCAGGCTGGAGTGCAATGGCGCGATCTTGGCTCCCTGCAACCTCCACCTCCTGGGTTCAAGCAGTCCTCCTCCATCAGCCTCCCAAATAGCTGGTATTACAGGAGCTGGGTGTGCGCCACCACGCCCAGCTAATTTTTGTATTTTTAGTACAGGCCGGGTCTCGAACTCCTGACCTCAGGTGATCCACCCGCCTTGGCCTCCCAAAGTGCTGGGACCACAGGTGTCAGCCACCGCGCTCAGTCTGCCTATTTTGTTGTTTAAGATAAAGTCCTCGTGGAACTCTCTGACTGTTGCTTCGAATTCTGGCGCCTGGTCTGTGTGGATTCTCTGTCTGGCTGTCGTGAGGCATCTTGGATCCTGTGAGCTTATGAAGGCTCTCAGCTCCACAGGAGAGATTTCCAACTCCAGAGAGAAGCCTGTGGCGATTTCCCAGAATAGAACCACAAGCTCGAATTCCCTCCCCTTCCCAGACCTCTCCCTGAAACCCAGGAGCCTCCGCAAAAGCTGGGATGTGTGGCTTCCAGCATGAGCCTGAACGGAGATAAAAGGCATCCTACGTACAGAGTAACTGGATCTCTCAGCCTTTGCTGGTGGGGATGTAAGAGGTGCAGCCACTCTGGGAAAACTCAAAACCCAAAACACCTTCCACATCACCCAGTAACTGCACTCCTGGGCATCCATCCCAGAAAAGATGGGAACATATGACCATGCAAAAACCTGTATACAAATGTTCATAGCAGCGTTATTCCAAACAGACAAAACGTGGAAACAACCCAGGCACCCTTCAACAGGTGGACTGTTGAACATACTGTGGTGGGTCCACACTGTGGAATACTACGCAGCACTAAAAAGGAAAGAACAGCTGATTCCCGACACACCGCCCGCCCCAGCTGCTCCCAAGGCCCTAATGTTCAGAGAGAGAGAGAGAGAGAGGGGCGGGGGGGGGGGAAAAAGGCAACTGCAAAGTGCAACACAGTTTCAGATTCCATTAATCCGTAATTTTTTGTGTGTGACGGATCCTCACTCTGTGGCCCAGGCTGGAGTGCAGGGGCGCGATCTCGGCTCACTGCAACCTCCGCCTCCCGGGTTCAAGCGATTCTCCTGCCTCAGCCTCCCAAGTGGCTGGGATTACAGGCGCCCGCCACCAAGCCCAGCTAATTTTTATATTTTTAATAGAGACGGGTTTTCACCATATTGGCCAGGCTGATCTCAAACTCTTGGGTTCAAGTGATCCACCTGCCTCAGCTTCCCAAAGTGCTGGGATTACAGGCGTGAGCCACCGCACCCAGCCTACAATATTCTCGAAATAACAAAATTGTAAAGGCCGGGTGCGGTGGCTCACACCTGTAATCCCAGCACTTTGGGACGCCGAGGCGGGCAGATCACAAGGTTAAGAGATCGAGACCATCCTGGCTAACACAGTGAAACCCCGTCTCTACTAAAAACACAAAAAATTAGCCAGGCATGGTGGTACGTTCCTGTAGGTAGTCCCAGCTACTCGGGATACTGAGGCCAGAGAACTGTTTGAACTTGGGAGGCAGACGTTGTGCCGCTGCACTCCAGCCTGGGCCACAGAGTGAGACTCTGTCTCAAAACAAAAACAGAAAAAAACTGTAGACTGAGGAAGAGACTAGGGATTGCCCAGGGTGAGGAATGGGGTGAGGTCACCACTGGGGGTAGCTTTAGAGAGATCTCTGTGGGGCTCGGATAGCTCTGTATCTCGTCTGTGGTTCGTTATAAGAATTTACATATGATAGCTGAGCACGGTGGCTCACCTCTGGAATCCCAGTGGTTTGGGAGGCTGAAGTGGGAGGATCAATTGTGGCCAGTAGTTTGAGGCCAGCCTGGGCAACATAGCAACACTGCATCTCTGCAATAACATTTAAAAATTAGCCTAGTATGGTGGTAATACCATACTAGGTATTACATACCTGTAATCCTAGCACTTTGGGAAGCTGAAGCAGGAGGATCACTTGGGGCTAGGGATTTGGGATCAGACTGGGCAACATAGCAAGACCCCATCTCTACAAAAAAAAATTTTTAATTATGCTAGCATGGTGGTTCACATCTGTAATCCTAGCATTTTGGGAGGCTGAGGAGGGGGGATCAATTGGGGCCACGAATGTGGGATCAGACTGGACAACATAGCAAGACTCCATCTCTATAAAAATATCAGCAAGGCATCATGGTGCATGCCTGTAGTCCCAGCTACTCAGGGTAATGAGGTGGGAGGGTGGCTTGGTGCCAGGAGGTGAATGCTACCATGAGCTCTGGTCATGCCACAGCACTACAGCCTGGATGACACAGTGAGACTGTGTCTCTCTTAAAAAAAAAATTGGCAGGTGAGGTGTCTCACACCTGTAATCCCAGCACTTTGGGAGGCTGAGGCGGGCAGATCACGAGGTCAGTAGTTCAAGACCAGCCTGACCAACACAGTGAAACCCCCTCTCTACTAAAAATACAAAATTAGCTGGGCGTGGTGGCGGGCACCTATAAAATCCCAGCTACTTGGGAGGTTGAGGCAGGAGAATCGCTTGAACCTGGGAGGTGGAGGTTGTGGTGAGCCGAGATCGTGCCACTGCATTCCCGCCTGGGCAACAGAGTGAGACTTTGTCCCCCACCCCCTCACACACAAAAATTAACAATTAAAGGAAGAAGTAAAAGAGGACGGACTGAGGTCTGTGGTCTTATACATGAGAACCCTTCCCAGCAGCAAAGACCCAAGCGGAGCCCAAGTGGTTCCCCCAGAGACGGCAGAGACCCCGGGGCTGAGAGTGAACCACCTCAGAGGACCTCTCCCGGAATCCCCAGCTCCTCGTCGGTTTCCGGGACACGAGGCTCAGAAAACCTGCCTGGCGCAGGAGCAGAGGGTGACCGGGGTGGAAGCTTTGCTTCCACAATTAGCCTTGCCAAAGCTGAGGTGGGCGAGGCGCCATCAGTCACGGGCTGAATATTGTCACTACACTCTGGGTCCTCCTGGCTGGCACATGCCCACGGCGCACAGAGGCATGGAACGACGGATGTAACGTGACCAGCACAGCGATGTTCACTTCGCTGAGGGCTGCAGGTGACCAGGCGCAGGCCAACGGAGTCCACCTGAAACAGCCTCTGACAAGCTCTGCGCCCGAGCCTTTGATTGGGCTGATCCTTCTGTCTGCAGCCCTTCCCTGCCCCGTCCCGTAAAGCTCTTTACAGCTCCCCCCCAGTCCACAAAGGCTGCTTAGATCTCAGTCGGGGCATGCGGGTGTGTTCTTAGCTAAGTGTGGAAAGGTGCCCGAAATCCTTCCAGGCTTCATGGGGAAAGAGGTCTTTTTCTTTTTCTTTTTTTTGGAGATTCACTCTGTCACCCAGGCTGGAGTGCAGTGGCGTGATCTTGGCTCACTGCAACCTCCACCTCCCTGGTTGAAGCAATTCTCCTGCCTCAGCCTCCCGAGTAGCTGGGATTACAGGCACGCGCCACCTCGCCTCGCTAATATTTTTGTATTTTTAGTAGAGACAGGGTTTCACCATGTTGGCCTTGAACTCCTGACTTCGGCCTCCCAAAGTGCTGGGATTACAGGCGTGAGCCACCGTGTCTGGTCATATGTCGTTTTTACAGATCAGGTCTCACTCTGCTGCCCAGGCTGGAGTGCCGGGGCATAATCACGGCTGTCCTTAGCACCCAGGGCACCTAGAGCGATGGCTACACAGCACGGCTACATCAGCGGGCACGGAAGGCTTCCTGGAGGAAGTGACATTCAAGCTGAATGCAGAAGGGGAGGGTGGGGTGCCTGTAGTCCCAGCTACTCAGGAGGCTGACGTGGGAAGACTGCTTGAGCCTCAGAGGTCCAGGCCACAGTGGGTGATGATCGCGCCACTGCACTCCAGCCTGGGCGACAGAGCAAGGCTCGATCTCAAAGAAAATTGCATAAATGAAGGAATGAGCAAAACCTTGAATATTGTTGAAAAGTTGTTTTAATGTTGAAATGGGGACCCCATACAAAATCAGGCGAATGTGGCCCAGGGATGAGTTTGCTATCCCTGTCCGATGTTGTTAAAAGGGTGGTAACTACGGTGTTTATATGTGCCATTGAGTTGTACGCTTGCACTGTTTTGTTTTTTGAGACGGAGTCTCACTCTGTCGCCCGGGCTGCAGAGCAGTGGCGCGATATCGGCTCACCGCAACCTCCGCCCCCAGGTTCAAGCGATTCCCCTGCCTCAGCCTCCTGAGTAGCTGGGATTACAGGTGCCCACCACCACACCCGGCTAATTTTAGTTATTTTTAGTACAGACTGGTTTTCGCCATGTTGACCAAGCTGGTCTCGAACTCTTGACCTCAGGTGAGCCACCCGCCTTGGCCTCCCAAAGTGCTGGGACCACAGGTGTGAGCCACCGAGCCTGGCCTGATTTTTTTTTTTTAATGATGATGATGATAGATCTGTGGTACAAGCTCAACCTGTCTGCTCCCTGGAACAGCATCTGCGCGTCCTGACTGACAACTTGCACCAACACTTGGGCCACCTCTGGTGGAGAATCTGCAGGAAAGGAGAGGACAGAGAGCACCCCCATATCCCCACCTCGAAGCCTTCCACCACCACCACCACCCCCACCCCGGCAAGAACACTGGACGCAGGAGAACTTTCCACAGAAATGTGCAGACACAGCAAACTTTTTGTTTTTTTGAGACGGAGTCTCGCTCTATCACCAGGCTGGAGTGCAGTGTCGAGATCTCAGCTCACTGCAATCTCTGCCTCCCGGGTTCAAGCGATTCTCCTGCCTCAGCCTCCCGAGTAGCTGGCACTACAGGCACCTGCCACCATGCCCAGCTAATTTTTTTGTAATTTTAGTAGAGATGGGGATTCACCGTGTTGACCGGGATGGTCTCGATCTCTTGACCTCGTGATCCGCCCACCTCGGCCTCCCTAAGCGCTGAGATTTCAGGCGTGAGCCACCGCCCCCGCTAACACTTTTTAATTCAACAACCACAATGGCAGAGGAGATTATTAGTTTCCTGTAAGATTTGACTCAATTAATTAGTTCCCAAATATCAGCCTATCCAGGCAAGCAAAGGAAAACAGAGATAAATCCCAGTCCAACCTTGCTTCATCGTTTAAAGGCAATTAACTCTTAGTTATTAGCTTTTAATTAGGAAGTAATAATGGCCTCATTAATACGTTTTATTATACTTGTCACCAGGCAGCTGTTCCGAACAGATCCTGTCATCAGATGGTGGTGGTCCCGGTGCCAGGCACGCCGATGTGCTGGGGCTCAGAGGCTGCCGTCTGCCCCTTCCCAGGGGACCAGGGCTGGGCCGTCAGCCCCACCTGGTGCCATCACTGTGACCCTCTTCAAGTGACCTCCAGCCCTCCAGGGTCTCTTGATTTCCACTCCTGTCCACTGTGATAAGCCACAGGTCCTGTCTGGGTCATCCTGCTGCCCCACCATCACCGTTTCAGACACACTGGCTGCCACTGAGGGCCCTAACTGGTCCCCTCCCCTGTGCTTGCTCTGGTCTCCCCTCTGTCCTATGATTAGGTAGAAGGACAGCCATTGCCTCTTCCTTCACTCCTTCTTCCCGCCCTCCTTCCCTCCCTCTTTCCCTGCCTCCCTTTTTCTTCTGTTCTTTTTCTTTCTCCTTCCTTCTTTCCCTCCCTTCCTCCCTTTCTTTCCTTGTTTCCTTCCCTCTTTCCTTTCTTTTCTTCTTTCTTTCTTTCTCCTTCCTCCTCCCTCCCCTCCTTCCTCCTCCCTCTTCTTCCTTCCTTTTTCTTTCTCTTTCTTTCCTTCCTTCCTTTTTTCTTTTTTTGAGACAGGGTCTCATTTTGTCACCCCAGCTTCAGTGCCATGGCACAATCTCAGCTCACTGCAGCCTCGACTTCCTGAGCTCAAGTGTTCCTCCCACCTCAGCTCCCCGAAAGTAGCTGGGACTAGAGGCGCATGCCATACACTAGCTGTTTGGATTTTTAGTAGAGACAGGGTTTCACCATGTTGCCCAGGCTGGTCTTGAACCCCTAGACTCAAGTGGTCCACCCACCTCAGCCTTCCAAAGTGCTGGGATTACGAGCGTGCGCACCGTACCCGGCCGATCACCACTCATTTTCTTTATTGAGATGGAGTCTCAGTCTGTCGCCCAGGCTGGAGTGCAATGGCACGATCTCGGCTCACCGCAACCTCTGCCTCCCAGGTTCAGGCGATTCTCCTGCCTCAGCCTCCTGAGTAGCTGGGACTACAGGCTCACGCCACCACGCCCGGCTAATTTTTGGATTTTGAGTAGAGACGGGGTTCAGTGTGTTAGCTAGGGTGGCCTTGATCCGCTAACCTTGTGACCCACCCACCTCAGCCTTCCAAAGTGCTGGGATTACAGCCGTGAGCCACCGCGCCTGGCCCAATTGCCACTTTGTTCAGCAAATTTCCCATGCTGGAAGCCGCTTAACATAGGTGTCCCTGACTCTGGAGAGAGTTCCAGGAAAGGCAGTGAAATCAGAGGGTGAAATATCACAAAACGCCCACAAGCTGCTGCGGGCATGATTGAGTTCACAGCTGCTCCGAATGCAATCACCAAATGTCCGTCAACTGGAAAATGTAGGAACACACTGTGGCTTAGCACTACGATGGAATACTACACAGCAGTGAAAAAGGACTGCATTTTAGAAACACAGCTTCGGTCGGCTGAGTCTCAAACGCATTGCTCCAAGGGAAAGGAGGCAGACACAAATGGTGACGTTCTGCACAATTTCACTTATGTGAAGCACTACACACGTAACCCTCACCAACGGTCAGAGACGACGGATCCGCGGTTGCCGCTGAGTGTGGAGGGTTGACAAGGGAATTCTGGAGGCAGTGAAGCGCCTACATCTTGCTTTGGTTATGCAAGCCATAGGTGAGCCTGGCCTTTGTTCTCCACTAGAAAGAAAAGAGCCAGACTTTGAGTGGCAAGGAGGGCACTTCAGGGAGTGGGCACGGCTTGGTCAAAGGCCCAACGGTGAGGTGAGGTGGCACTGGAATGATCCACACTTCAGACAATATTTCTCAAACTGAACCATATGACTAAAGATATGTTTCTTGAATAGTATGTATATGTGTACTGAATAGTAATTTATAGTATAAATTAGGTCTTCATAAACATTTAAAAAAATATTAGATGGGCAGGCCACGCACGGTGGCTCATGCCTGTAATCCCAGCACTTTGGGAGGCCGAGGCGGGTGGATCACCTGAGCTCAACAGTTCGAGACCAGCCTGGCCAACATGGTGAAACCCTGTCTCTACTAAAAATACAAAAATTAGCAAAGCGTAGTGTCAGGCACCTGTAATACCAGCTATTTGGGAGGCTGAGACAGGAGAATCGCTTGAACCCAGGGGGGCAGAGGCTGCAGTGAGCTGAGGTCACACCACTGCACTCCAGCTTGGGCAAGACAGCAAGACGCTGTCTCAAAAAAAAAAAAACAAAGACAAAAGTTAGATGGGCCGGGCACAGTGACTCACACCTATAGTCCCAGCACTTTGGGAGGCTGAGGTGGGAGGATTGCTTGAGGTCAGGAGTTCAAGACCAGCCTGGCCGACATGGTAAAAATCCCGTCTCTACTAAAAGTACAAAAATTAGCCAGGTGTGGTAGCCCACGTCTGTCATCTCAGCTGCTCAGGAGGTTGAGGCACAAAAATCGCTTGAACTTGGGAAGTGGAGGCTGCAGTGAGCCAAGATCATACCACTGCACTCTAGCCTGGGCGACAGAGGGAGACTCTGTCTCAGCAAATAAATAAATGAGTGAATGAATGAATGAATGAATGAAGAACCAGTGGCTGCCACATGGTTCAACTGTCAGTTGCTAACTTAGCCTCTAACACTAGCCACAGGCAGGCCCTCGGCTGCCCTCTGGGGTGCCTCCCTACAGGGCTAAACACCTAATGACCACCAGGTAAAGACTGAAGAAGGGCCAGGCACGGTGGCTCGCACCCATAATGCCAGCACTTTGGAAGGCCAAGGCAGGCGGATCACCTGAGGTCAGGAGTTAGAGACCTGCCTGACCAACATGGTAAAAATACGAAATTAGCTGGGCGTGGTGGTGCATACGTGTAATCCCAGCTACTCGGGAGGCTGAGGCAGGAGAATCCCTTAATTCCGGGAACCCGGGAGGCAGCGGTTGTGGTGAGCCGAGATCACGCCATTGCTCTCCAGCCTGGGCAACAAGAGCAAAACTGTGGGAAGTAGAAAAGTTCCTCTTTAAAGTTTCCTTTCTTGTTAAAAAATAAATCATAAGCATGCTAATAACTCTTTGTGAAGCCCTGTCCTATGTAGCTGTTAGACACGCCATGCTTACAGGCACATAGTACATTCTGTGTCCTTGTACTTTAACCAAGATACCTGTGCTGGAGGTGCTCACAGGCGTGTCTCAGCTCGCAGCCCATACCGTTGCTTTTACCTGTTGAGAAAAGGTTTCAGTTGTTAGCCAATCGGGTTTTAGTTTAGACTGTGAGGTCTGGCTCCAGCCAATGGGGATCAGACACAGCGGTAAGGACCACCCCAAGTGTGTAAGGGATAAATGTGTCTGCTTTCCTTTGTTCATTGCAGTCTTGTGTCAAGATGGCTAGCAGGAGTCCCCCTCCTGCAGTCCAGGAAGCAAAAACTGTGTTGCTAAAAAGTCCTTTGTCTGGGTGCTGATTTTACTTGGTGGCACTGAGCATCTATTTCCAACAGAAACTCAGTCTCAAAAAAAAAAAAAAAAAAAGGCCAGGCGCAATGGCTCATGCTTATAATCCCAGCACTTTGGGAGGCCGAGGTGGGCCGATCATGAGGTCAAGAGATCGAGACCATCCTGGTCAACATGGTGAAACCCTGTCTCTACTAAAAATACAAAAAATTAGCTGGGCATGGGGGCGCCTGCCTGTAGTCCCAGCTACTCGGGAGATTGAGGCAGGAGAATTGCCTGAACCCAGGAGGCGGAGGTTGCAGTGAGCCGAGATCACACCATTGCACTCCAGCTTTGGCAACAAGAGTGAAACTGTCTCAAAAAATAGACGGAAGAAGGATAAACAGCAGCAGGAAGCTTCACTCTGCCCCAAGCTCAGAAAGGCCATCCTGGAGGAGCCATAGCTGAGCCTGGCCTTTGTTCTCCACTAGAAAGAAAAGAGCCAGACTTTGAGTGGCAAGGAGGGCACTTCAGGGAGTGGGCACAGCTTGGTCAAAGGCCCAACGGTGAGGTGAGGTGGCACTGGGACGATCCACACTTCAGACAATAAGATGATGATGATGCTTCTGAAAGGCCACCAGACCTAGATGCCAGCGTGACCCACAGTGTGGGCTGCGGGCAGGCACAGGGGCTGCGTCCGCAGGAGAAGGAGCAACACAATGACTTCGAGTTTTCTTGGAAATAGACGCTCAGTGTCGCAAAGAAAAACTGGCACTGAGACAAAGGATTTTTCACCAACGGCAATTTTTACTTCCTGGACTACAGGAAGGGGACTCCCGCTAGCCATTGTGCCACAAGAACACAACGAACAAAGGAAAACACACAAATTTATCCCTTACGCATTTGGGGTCGTCCTTACTGCTGTGTCTGATCCCCATTGGCTGGTGCCAGACCTCACAATCTAAACTAAAACCCGATTGGCTAACAACTTAAACCTTTTCTAAACTAAAACCCGATTGGCTAACAACTGAAAAACTTTTCTCAACAGGTAAAAGCAACGGTATGGGCTGCGAGCTGAGACATGCCTGTGAGCACGTCCAGCACAGGTATCTTGGTTAAAGTGCCTGTAAGCATGGCGTGTCTAACAGCTACATAGGACAGGGCTTCACAAAGAGTTATTAGCACACTGATTTTTTAACAGGCAAAGAAAACTTTAAAAAGGAACTTTTCTGCTTCCCACACATCCATTGCACAAAATGGAAACCAATGCAGGTAAAGGATCCATAGTAAGTTTCCAAGGATCTTGTGGGATTGTTGAGAATGACATTCTTAAAGGCTATGCATGTGCCTCAAAACCCTGTTCTGGGGCCGGGTGCGGCGGCTCACACCTGTGATCCCAGCACTTTGGGAGGCCGAGGCGGGTGGATCACCTGAGGTCAGGAGTTCGAGACCGGCCTGGCCCATGTGGTGAAACCCGTCTCTACTAAAAATACAAAAATCAGCCGGGCGTGGTGTCGGGCACCTGTAATCCCAGCTACTCGGGAGGCTGAGGCAGGACTGCTTGAACCCGGGAGGTAGAGGTTGCAGTGGGCCGAGATGGCGTCACTGCACTCCAGCCTGCGTGAGAAGAGCGAGATTCCGTCTCAAAAAACAAAAAGCAAAAGAACAAACAAAAAAACCCTTCATTTTGGGGGTCACAGAGCAACCTGGGAAGATGGGTAGTAAGTCCAGAGAGGGGACCGGCTGGGGAGCAACCAGAGAGGCCCCTGCTGCTCAGGAACCCTGAATCCCACACTGCTTTATTTAGCGAAGACAGCCCCTCAACGAAGGAAACGAAGGACATTACTACAGCTCCGTCACCCTCATCAGCTGAGGGACAAGCTGACTGTGTGAGAAGACTCTGCTCTTTTCCTGTGGAAGGAAGCTGGCAGTCCTGGAAAAAGCTGCTCACACGTGGGTTTTTTTTTTTTTTTTTTTTGAGACAGAGTTTCGCTCGTTACCCAGGCTGGAGTGCAATGGCGCGATCTCGGCTCACCGCAACTTCCACCTCCTGGGTTCAGGCAATTCTCCTGCCTCAGCCTCCCGAGTAGCTGGGATTATAGGCACGCGCCACCATGCCCAGCTAATTTTTGTATCTTTAGTAGAGACGGGGTTTCACCTTGTTGACCAGGATGGTCTCGATCTCTTGACCTTGTGATCCACCTGCCTCGGCCTCCCAAAGTGCTGGGATTATAGGCGTGA
>CM052668.1:3836542-3901283 GCA_028533165.1 Leontopithecus rosalia | reverse complement strand
CCTCCTCTTCCTTCTTTTTCCTCTTCCTCCTCTTCTTCCTCCTCCTCCTCCTCTTCCTGCTCTTCCTCCTCCTCTTCCTGCTCTTCCTCCCTCCTCCTCCTCTTCCTTCTCCTTTTTCCTCTTCCTCTTCTTCCTTCTCCTCTTCTTCCTCCTCCTCCTCTTCCTCCTCTTCTTCCTCCTCCTCATCCTCTTCCTTCTCCTCCTCCATTTCCTCCTCCTCCTTCTCTCTTCTTTTCAGCACGGCACATGCAACCTTCTAACCTGCTCCACTATGTGACTGTTTATCTCATCTCTTTCCCCCGAGAGGCTGTGAGCTGCTGTGGGCAGGGGCTTCTCTTGTTTCACCCCATTCTTGCCCAGTGTGGCCCAAGCTCCTGGAATAACACCACGCAAACAAAGGTGTTTGTGGGTGACTGAACGTAAACTCCCTTCTCTTTGCTGTGGTCCGAATGGGTCCCCCCAGAGTCATGTGTTAGAACGTTCTCCAGTGCCACAGGGTCGGGAGGTGGGTGTTTAGATTTATGCCGTTATACACGGGCTTCCTGGAGATTCTGGGTTCTTTCCCCTCCTGCCCTCTGACATGTGAGAAGGTGGCATTCAAGACATCACCCTGGAAGCTGAGAGCAGCCCTCACCAGAGGCTGGAGCCCTGATCTTTGAATTCCCAGCCTCCAGAACCACGGGAAATAAATCCATGTTCTTTGTAAATTACCTGACCCACAATCTTCTGCTGTAGCAGCGCAAAGGAACTAAGACATTCCTCGTCCCTCTTACGTGAAATGTGACTCACTTGTAAGGAAGAACTGTCCCTTCTCCCTCTGTTTATGTATTTATTCAATTACTTATAGCAGTGAGTCTCCTGCCTCAGCCTCCCAAGTAGCTGGGATTACAGACACTCACCATCATGCCGGCTAATTTTTGTATTTTTAATAGAGACGGGGTTTCGCCGTGTTGGCCAGGCTGGTCTTGATCTCCTGACCTCAGGTGATCCACCTGCCTTGGCCTCCCAAAGTGCTGGGATTACAGGTGTGAGCCACGGTGCCCGGCCATTTCTTTTTTTTACAGACGGGATCTGGTTCTGTCACACAGGTTGGCAGTAGCAGAATCATAGCTCACTGCAGCCCTGACCTCCTGGGCTCAAATGATCCCCCAACCTCAGCCTCCTGAGTAGCTGGAACTACAGGTGTGCACCCCCACATCTGGCTGATTAAAAACAATTTTCGGGCGCGGTGGCTTAAGCCTGTAATCCCAGCACTTTGGGAGGCCGAGGCGGGAGGATCATGAGGTCAAGAGATCGGGACCATCCTGGACACCATGGTGAAACCCCGTCTCTACTAAAAATACAAAAAATTATCTGGGTATGGTGGCGCGTGCCTGTAATCCCAGCTACTCGGGAGGCTGAGGCGGGAGAATTGCCTGAACCCAGGAGGCGGAGGTTGCGGTGAGCCGATATCGCGCCATTGCACTCCAGCCTGGGTAACAAAAAGCGAAACTCCGTCTCAAAAAAAAAAAAAAAATTTCTTTTCAGCCATAGGGTCCTACTATGCTGCCCAGACTGGTCTCGAAATCCTGGCCTCAAGCCATCCTCCCACCTTGGCCTCCTAAAGTACTGAGATTATAGGTGTGAGCCACCTTGCCTGGTGCCCTAATTCTTTTTTTTTTTTTTTGAGATGGAGTCTCAATCTGTCACCCAGGCTGGAGTGCAGTGGTGAGATCTCGGCTCACTGCAGCCTCCGCCTCCTGGGCTCAAGCGACTGATTCTCCTGCCGCACCTCCTGAGTAGCTGGGACTACAGGTACCTGCCACCATGCCTGGCTAATTACTGTATTTTTAGTAAAGACGGGGTTTCAGCATGTTGGCCAGGCGGGTCTGGATCTCTTGACTGCATGATCTGCCTGCCTTGGCCTCCCAACGTGCTGAAATTACAGGCTTGAGCCACTGCAACTGGCCAACTTTTTTTTTTTTTATTTATTTTTGAGACGGAGTTTCGATCTTGTTGCCTAGCTGGAGTGCAATGGCGTGATCTCAGCTCACTGCAACCTCCTCCTGTGTTCAAGTGATTCTTCTGCCTCAGCCTCTGAAGTAGCTGGGATTACAGGCGCCCGCCACCACACCTGGCTAATTTTTGTGCTTTTAGTAGAGATGGGGTTTCACCAAATTGGCCAGGTTGGTCTCGAGCTCCTGACCTCAGGTCTTCCCCGATCTGCCCGCCTCGGCCTCCCGAAGTGCTGGGATTACAGGCGTGAGACACCTCGCCTGGCCTGTGTTTAACTTTCCGAAGAATTCGGACTATTCCCAGGTGCTTTTCTTAACACCTGGCAGTGTGGATGCCAGCACCTGTCTCCTGCAAAGGGCATGGGTTTGTGGGGCAGGGACCTGCTCCGTCCTCTGCATCTGGCTCCCCAGGGTGAGTGGGGGCTGGGGTGGGGCTGGGAAGTACCTGCACAGTGCAACGGCTCCGTAGCAGCGGGTGGAAGTGATGAGACCGCAGGTGGTGAGAACGGGGGACCCCAATCCTGGGCTGAGCCCTGGGCCGCGTGCCCCCGCTGCTACATCATCATCCTCCGCGGCTCGAAGACCCGCCTGTGGGGGATCCACACGCCCCACTCCTGCCTGTCCTTCCGCAGGTCCTCCCTCCAGAGCCTCCGCCTCCCAGGTCCTGCCAGAGCCCACACGAGGACTCCCAGAACCCCCATCACTTCCTGGGGACCAAAACCCTGTCCTTCCCCTCTCAGGGGAGGTGGGAGGCAGCAGTCACAGGACCGGGCAATTAGGGCTGGGGTTATTGATCCGCGATGGGGAAAAAGGCATGGCAGCGGCCTGACTGCCGACCCCCAAAAACATCTTTTCCCCCAGAACCTGTGGCTGTGACCTTTGGTTTTTTGTCTGTGCAGATGTAATGAAGGATCTGAGATTTGGAGCTCATCCTGGACCATCTGGGTGGACCGGAAACCTCCTGACGAGTGTCCTTACGTTAGACCCGCAGAGCAGACACGGAGAAGAGGAGACGGGGGTGTAACTCCGGGGGCAGAGACTGCAGCAATTTGGTCACACGTCCAGGAATGCCTGGGACCACCAGAAACTGGAAGATGGGGAAGCACCGCCCTGGAGTCTCGGGAGGGGGCGTGGCCCTGCTGACAGCTTCATCTCAGACTTCTGAATAATTCTGTTGTGTAAGCCCCAGGTTTGCGGCACAGGGGGTGAGACAGCCGGGGTGTCCTGGAACCTGCAGGGGCCCTGGGAAGGGGTGGGGGCCACAGAGACTCTTTCAGACTCCTAGTTCGGCACCCACACCTTGGGCTTTCTGTATCTTTTCCTTTTGAGATGGAGTTTCGCTCGTCGCCCAGCCTGGGGTGCAGTGGCGCGATCTCGGCTCACTGCAATCTCCGCCTCCCGGGTTCAAGCGATTCTCTGCCTCGGCCTCCCGAGTAGCTGGGACTACAGGCATGCGCCACCATGCCCGGCTAATTTTTTGTATTTTTAGTAGAGATGAGGTTTCTCCATGTTGGCCAGGATGGTCTCGAACTCTTGAACTTAGGTGATCCGCCCGCCTCAGCCTCCTCAAAAACTAGGATTACAGGCTTCATGTTTCTGAAGCAGCTGCTGGGGCTGGTGGGGGTGGAGGCTGTAGTGGCCGGAAGGCCCCTCCTTCTTTCTCTGGAAGCTGCCGGGAGGGGAGCATTTGTCCCTGTCACCAAGTTAGCTGGGAGGCACGGACACCCGGAGATACCCGCTCTTCCGCCCACCTCCTGGCCACTGTCACCGTCACACTGCCTGCAGCAGCAAATAATTTTATTTTCTCCATTAGCTTACTCGGAGCAGCAGCACCGAGTAAATCTAATCCATAAATAACCCTCCACGGGCTGGTGCCAAGGCCCCAGGCACGTCCCCCAGCCTGCCTGTGTCCTGTGCCCGGCCTCCGGGCCCCCGGCACGCCCTTCGAGCTTCTCTCCCTGATAGTCATGACCAGGCTGTGACTCTGAGTTCCAGAGCAGCCTTTCGGGGCCAGGGGACAGCTTGAGGTTGGGGGAGGAGTCGGGGCAGTGGGCACAGGGAGACACACACACCAGGCCCTTCGCACGGTCATGGGAACCGGGAATCTTTTTTTTCTTTTTTGAGATGAAGTCTCACTCTGTTGCCCAGGCTGGAATACAGGGGAGCGATCTTGGCTCACTACGACCTCCGCTGCCAGGGTTCAAGTGAGCCTCCTGCCTCACCCTCCTGAGTAGCTGGGACTACAGGCGCCTGTCACCACAGCAGGCTAATTTTTGCATTTTTAGTAGAGATGGGGTTTCACTCCGTTGGTCAGGCTGGTCTTGAACGCCCAAACTTGCGATCTGCCTGTGATCCGCCCGCCTCGGCCTCTCAAAGTGCTGGGATTCCAGGCGTGAGCCACCATGCCCAGCCGGAAGCTGTGAATCTTGACCGTGTCGGGGTTCAAGCCGGAACTCTCCACTGCAGAGAAGGGAGCCCGATCCGTGAATGGTGAGGTTGTGGAGGGGGCAGCTGCAGGGGTCAGAGGCTGAATGTCAGGCTCTCCCCGACCCCAGCAGTTGCGCGGCAAGAGGTCCAGTGAGGACAGATGGATGAATGAAGGTCTCTGGTCAAAGCCTTCTCTTTCCACCCACTCCTGTGGTGGCAGCTGGGGGGGGGCGGCTGCCCAATGTCCACCTATTTGAGAGCCTTTGAGAGGCAAGGTGGGCCTGGGCACTGAGAGACTGTCCCCACGGGAGGCACAGAGAAGGGGTGGAGGCTGCCACCACTCACTTCTTCTAAGCCAGGGCTGAGCACATTTTTTTTGTAAAGGGCCAGATTCTAACTACACTGGGCTTTGCAAGCCAGGTGGGCTCTGTGGCGACTCTTCGGGTCCGCTGTTGCAGGGGGCCAGCTGCCATATGTAAATGAATGGTCATGACCATGTGCCAATAAAACTTTATTGACAAAACAGGTGGAGGGCTGGATTTGGCCAGAGGGCTGTAGGTTGCCAGGCCTTGCCCTAGAAAGTACCTGCTCTCAACACAATGTACCCACAGCCTGAGTCTCTCTGATCTGCCATCCCATGGGGGGTCAGATCGGTTTAAGAGTCCCTATTTAGAAGGCTGTCCACTGACACCCCTCTGGTGGCTTCCGTGACCCACCAGAGCCTGCGTCAAAGATGGTTTTTGTTTCCTCCTCACTTTCCTCAGCAATCTCCCCAGAGCCTGGCACAGGAGTTGCACAGAAATACTGAAGCTGCAATAAATGGGCCCAACGCAGGTGCTGATCATGGAGTCTCACACGCTGCCCGAGAGGCGAGACCTTGGCACTGGGGCGCCTACCCCGGCCCGAGTGCAGACCTTGTCGGCCCCGCATGGTGGCACTTTTGAGGACGTATCCACTCATCTTTTATCCACTTGGCAGACAGCAATGGCCTGTCCCAAATTGCCTTCCTGTTTCAGAGCATTTTGGAGAGCAGTGGAAAGGGCGTTGCGGGCACCACCTGCTCCTGCCACGGTCCCTCTGCAGCCTGGGGAGGCTCAGGAGGCCGACCCATCAGTCAGTGCCACACAGGGCCCGGGGAGGAGCGGCACCCTGAGGCTTTGCTTTCAGGCTGTGTCTGTCCCCACACAGGGAAGGCTTTTGAGGCAAAGAGAAAAGAAGGACACGGTCTTTGTCGGGAAGTCGAGGCGGGTGGAAGGTCTGAGCGTCCTGTGGTCGCAGGCTTCGCCCCACCCTGCACCCCTCCTCCCTGCTTGTGGCAGACAGGGAAACTGAGTCCTGGCAGTGTTGAGAGGATGCTGGAGGCAAGACGGCCCTGGAAAGAAGACAGCGCTGGGGCTGAGGTGCAGCCGGTGGATGAAGCTTTCCTCAAGGGCACCCTCTGGACACAAGCTCTCGGCACAGCAGGCAGGTGGACACTCCAGCAGAGGGGACGCTGGGGCCCAGGGAGGGACGGCCTGGCCGATCCCCGAGAGCCCTGGCTACTGGGCCTCCGTTCCTCCTGGTGTCCCAGCCCCCGTAACACCACAGACACCCAGGGCCCAGTCCTGGGTCCCACCCCACCTTCACCCCTCCCTGGAGGTGACTTCATCCTCTAGTTCCAACACCTGCCAGCTGACGGCCCCTGCCCGCCTGCCCTGGGGCAGCCTCCCCAGACCCAGGCGTCTTCGCCTGGATGTCTCGCGTTCAAATCCAACCCCCTCCCAGCTCGGCACCTCCTTCCAGGGGCTTGAGTGATCTGCAAATCCTATTGGCTCTGCCGGAAAACGCACCCAGAGTCCAGCAGCTTCTCATGACACCTGACCCCTGCCCTGATCCCTGGCTTCTGCTCTCACCCCATGTCCTCCCTGAAGCAGTCACCAGAGGGCGCCTGTGAGCACCTGAGTCAGGTCCCATCCCTCCCCTGCCCACAGCCCTCCATGGCTCCCACCTCCCTCGAGGTCAGAGCCCAAGTCCTCCCCGAGGCTCACCAGACCCTGCACAACCTGCCTCCCTCCTCCCCCTGCTCCCTCTGCTCCCACTGCAGGGGCCTCTTCACGTTCCTGCAGCACACCAGGTGCAAGAGGGTCACCTGAGGGAGGCCAAACTCTCCCGTGTTTCCTGTGCTGACCCTGTGCCTGGTGGGGGTGGGCACGCACTGACAGAGACCTAGGCCAGGATGGCTGGGTCCCGGTGGCCACCCAGGGCGGTGAGCCCCAGCGCCCGGCACGTCCACCAGCCGCTGCCACAAGTGACGCTCCTGGGGCTCAGGCGTCACTGGAACCGGATTGGGGACAGGGACAGGGCAGCTGTTGGCTGGGACAAGTGAGGCCAGGCCCAGGCCTCCGGGAACTGAGGGGGAATTGTGGGGTTCGCTGCCTCAGCCACCCGGCCACCCAGCCTGGCCACAGTTGGGGGGCATGCCAGCTGCTGCGTGTTGAGGATCCCAGAGGTGGGAGGGGAGGGATGTCCAGCTCTGGAAGCAAACCACCTCCTGGGAGGACGGGCAACACCAGCCCCACCCCAGGGAGACCCCGACATCGGTCCCCCCCAGCACAGGCTCAGAAATGAAGACACTTTCGAAGGCATGGCATGGGGGTTCGTAGTGCTCATGAACCTTTAATTCATTATGAACCTAGAGGCGGGGAAATTAGGCAAAAAATACAGCGCATCCTTCATCTCGGGTGGGGAAAAACCAGGGTGCTGGGTTTTGTCTTGTCTTTGCACAGAGTAAGACACAGAGACACCTTCGTGGGGAGAGTGTGCAGCCCGGCCTGCCCTTCCGTGGCCCCTCCGCGGGATGGGTGCAGTTCCCTAAGGACCACGGCTGCAAGGGCACCCGCCCGCTTGTTTACAACATAAACAGCATTTTCAAACAACATAAGAATACAGTGTCCGCGCCACGCTGGGTGAGGCTGCTGCGTGCAGAGGGACACCCCCACGTTCTGGCTGACACCCCCCCACCTCCCCAACCCCGGTCCTCTGCAGGGTCACCGCCCCCCACCAGGAAAATGAAGGGCTTGCTCCTGCGCCTCGCTCTGCCCCTTTTCCTTAGTCCTCTCCAGCCCGGGCCCGTGCGGACACCCTCTCATAGGATAAACATTGCTTTATTTATCTACCTATTTACTTTTTGAGACAGGCTCTCACTCTGTCCCCCAGGCTGGAATTCAGTGGCGCAATCATAGCTCACTGCAGCCTCAACCTCCTGGGTTCAAGAGATCCTCCCCGCTCAGCCTCCCACATGGCTGGGACCACAGGCGCGCACCACACCAAGCTAGCGTGTAAAACATTCGCAGTGATGGGGCCTCACAACATAGCCCGGGCTGGTCCCAAACTCCTGCCTCCCCCGTTTTGTCTCCGTCATACAAACAATGATTCCCCGCCCCCGCCGCCCCCAGCAGCAGGCTGCTGAGGTGGAGAGAGCGCCGCAGAGAGCGCAGAGCTGGCAGGGGAGAGGCACCCGGAGAAGGCGCTTCTTAGCCTGGGCTGAAGGCCATGTTTTCTCTATCAGCTCAACCCACTCCTAAGAGGCAGATTCCCCTCAGGTGACAGCAGTGTGGGTGGGCAGACCGAGAACACCTGGACTCGTCCCTGCTCAGAAGCGGGTAAATGGGACCCCCAAAGGCCTGTCTTAGCCCTGTGTCCCCCGACCCACTCAGGGTCACACCTCAAGAGCAGGGAAGCTGCCCACACTCACCCTGACCAGAAGGGCCTGGGGCCTCCTCACCCTGCGCCGAGGGAGGGGCAGGGTGCTTTGTCTGCAAGGAAGCCCCTGGAACACCTGTGATTCTCTTGGGGGAGAGATACAAAGATGGACGAACCCCGGCGAGAGGTCACTCTGCACAGGTGGGCACAGCGGAGGGAGGCCCCAGACCCCAGGCTTCCCCTGGCACACAGGGGTGCCCAGCAGAGCCCAGGCCTCCTCCCAGCAGGCGCAGACGGGGAGGCGAGGAGAGACGGTGAGTGAGTGACGGGGCCGGACTCATCCCCTGGCCAGGCAGGTTCCCCGGCCTCCTTCCCTGCCTGCTCTGCAGCCAGATCCTAGTATTTTAAAACAACAGCAAACAAAAACACAGCAAGCTGCTTCAGCCTCGCAGCGATTCCGGGTTCTGAGAAAAACGTGTTTTTGTTTTGTTTTGTTTTTCTTAAAGCCACAAATCTAGAAAACACCTTTGGGGATATTTTCCTTTTTTTCCTTTTTTTTAAAACAATATGTATTTATAGAAAGAGCCTCACAAAGGTGGTTTATGTACAGAAGTGACAATCTCAAAGGTTGCTCAGTAGGGCATTGCAGTAGCACCTTTTCGAGAAGAAGAGAGCTTACATGGTTTAAAGTTCTGAGTAGTTGGGTGGGGTGCAGCCCCGGCCGGTCCCGAGCCCGCCTGGCCCTGCTCCCTGAGTCTGGGGCCGCGTGCGGCGTCCCGCTGGCTCCTGTCGCCCTAGGGGGCACCCGCGGCTTGGAGGTGGCCTCTTGGGGGCCAGGGACACGAGGACAGGAATTCACAGCAAGCGAACGCCCAGGGCGTGCCATGGCCTGCCCCGCTGGGCTGAGGGTCGCCTGAGCGGCCAGCTGTCCTAGAAGGGGGCTCCGGGCCGACCCTGCGCCTGCAGAAGGCTTTCCACAAAGGCCACGTAGTCCTGGCTCCGCCCCGAGTCCTCCGTGGCGAGCGGGGTGCCCACGCGCGGGCGCTTGGCGGCCTTGGCCTCCTCCCCCAAGAAGGCAGGCTCCTGCGGCGCCCCCGTGCTCAGTGACTGCGGAGAGCGGAAGTACAGTGGTTAGCGTGGTGGGGGCTCTGCGCGGCACGGCCACTGTCTATGGGATCTGAGACGAGCCGGCCAGAAACAGACCCCTGATCGCTGGGGCTGCTGCTCGGCAGCTCCTGTCTTCATGCAACCCCCTGATCCTGCCAGTGGAGGGAGGGATCCCACGCTCCACCCCAGCCTCTGGCCCCTAGTGGGATGAGAGCCCTGGCTAGGGCTGGGACCGTCGGTGTGTCTGGCAGCCCCATCTGTTCCCTGAGGAATCCCTCTGCAGCTGAGCAGCTGTGCCCAGGAGCAGGCACCTCCCCCGTGGGCTCTGCCCCTCAACGCCTCCCCTCTGCATAGGAAGAAAGTAAAGGAAGCCAGTGAGGGCTGCAGGAGAGAAAGCCAGAGAAAGCCGGCGCGGCCCCTGCCTCCAGAACTCCTGCTTCTGTTTAATAAGGAACAAGCTCAGGAAAGCTTTCGTAAGCCTCCAACTTGGGCAAGCGACTTTGCCTGTGCCCCGAAACCTGCGATGGCTGAGGCTGCCCCTTACAGGGCTGGGCGGCGCAGGTCCCGCAGGGCGCAGGGGGCTTGGTGGGTCTGCTCTGCATGGGTGAAAGGGAGAGGGACTGGGGATCCTCCAATCCTCTCTCCCCACACAACGGGCATCACCCAGGAGCTGTGCACCTGGGCTCAAGGGAGAGGAAGGGTCTCCGGAGAAGAGCCCGGGCCCGCTGTGCTGGGGCGGGGCCAGCAGGATGCTGGCAGAGGTGCCGGAGGGGGGTGCCCACGCCATCGGGAGCCGCAGTCCATGCCCTGCCTCGTCCAAGACAGGCTCCCTGAGAGTCACCGGCAGCCACCGGGCCGGCCTTGCGCACTCACCAGCCGAGAGCGGACCCTCTTGGGCAGTTCCTCCTCCAGGGTGAAGATGTCTCCTCGCTTCACCGTCAGCTGGGACCCATCCTCAAACTCCACCTGCAGGGGGAATTCGGCTCTCAGGGGCCCTGCATGGCCAGGCCAGCAGGTGCTCCAGGCAGGCCCTGGCCGTGCGAGCTGGGAGGCTGGCCCCTTGGGTGCATGGGGCCCGCAGGAGGCCACACGGAAGCTTGTGTCCACCTCTGACGCCACTTGCAGCAAACAGGATCAGCCTGAGGGCCCTGCCCCATGGGGCAAGGATGGTGGAGGATGGGACAGCCTGGGGCAGTGGGGGCCCAGAAGCCCCCACATGGGGACAGAGCCTTCACTCTTCACCTCCTCCCAGCTCCACAAATATCTGTCTCCATGAAGACACAGCCCCAGGACAAGGGGACAGAGTCGTTGGGTGGGCACAGAGCGGAACAGAAGGCGCAGCACCCTAACAGGGCCTGGGAGGCAGGTGAGGCCAGGTAGGAGGACGTGGAGGCCTGAGCTCAGGAGCCCCTGACCAGAAGGAGAAGGACAGGGCCCCCGGCTTATGTGTGGCCCCTAAAAACGGCTCAGTCACCTCTTCTTTTCAATTCAGAGACAAACCACGTCCTTCCAGCCTTCCCAGCTGGTGCCTTGTTCCAGGCGGCAGATGCCTGATTGGCGTGGGACACTAGGGCACCCTGCTTCCTCCTCGTTAAGCTTGGTGCCAGCACAGGCTCATGGAGATCCTCTTGGGGCCTCTGGCAACACGACACTGTCCCGTGAAGGGTGTGCCAGAGAGGGGCGTGCGTCTCCAGGCCCACTTCATAACTGCGATGGGCCCGTGTCCCCGAGCCAGGAAAGGGGCTGTGGTCACTCCCTAGCTCTAACCGCCATTCTGCTCTGGGGGGACAGTGTTCCCATCGCAGAGGACTCACTTTCCATATTTAAAAAGTCAAAACAAGTCGGGCATGGTGGCATGTGCCTGTGGTCCCAGCTACCCAGGAGGTTGAGGTGGGAGGATTTCTTGAGCCTGGGAGGCTGACACTGTAGTGAGCTCTAATTATGCTGCTGCGCCCCAGTGTGGGTGACAGATCGAGACCCTGTCTCAAAACAAACAAAACCCACACACTAAGACCATACAGAAGTGTCTGGGGTCAGATGTCCCAGGTGTGCAGGGGGAGGCCGGGATCGCAGCCCCTCCCTCTCAAAGCAGGCACAGACCCTACCTCAGGGAGGCCAGGCCTGCTGGTCACTGTGACTTCTCCAGGGATGGAGACTGGGTGGGCCCTGGGGACGGCATGTGTCAGCTGGTGGCGGGAGGAGCAGGGCTGGGAGTGCCCAGTGTGGACTCTGGGATGGCTGGTCACCTCTGGGCCGCGTCCTGGGGCGACAGCACGATCTCCCGGGGATGTGTGGAGGAGGCTGCCGGGAACCAAGGGCCCGAGGTGCCACCCTCTGCCCTCTCCCTCCCATCTCATTTGTAAAGGAGAAGTCCCCTTTCCAGCACCTGCCCCACGAAGAGGATCCAGGCAGAGGAGTCCTGGTGTCCGAGCCCTGGAAAGTGATTCCCACCCCCCGTGTGGCAGGGGCAGCAGCGGGTTTTGGAGCTCCCACCCCAGGGGTCCGAGGGCCCACCCGGAGCCCTTCCCCAGCTCGCCAACCCCGAATCAGCCTCTTATGCTTTTGGCAGGCGCTGCACACAGATTCAGGCATGGCACCGAAGTGGCTTTGCTGGGAGGAGAAGGTGCAGTCTAGAAACGCAGCTCAAACTGGCTCAGATTTCTGGGTCAGGAAGACTGGGGAGACCCACCCCAGATTCTCAGGAGCACAGAGCCTCCTGGGAGGGTGGCGCTCACACGGCCGGGTCCAAGTGGGCTCCCGGGGAGCCTTCTGTGCTCAGGTCATTTGGGAACTGTGGGCTGACTGGAGACTCACATCGGTTTCCTCCAGGGGACTCCCTGGAACCTGCGCTTTCACTACGAGTCTCCGTGGGTCTTTTTAACATTTGGAGGAAACTATTGGATACAGTAGCGGATGCAGGAAATGAGAGAGGCATGTGCCTCTCAGAAGCATCTTAAGGGTCACGTGCAAGGGAAAGGTGCTGAGTGTGTTCCGGACAGGCTGGGGGCTCCTGGAGCCTTGGCCTGGGGGTCTCATCCTCTTGGTTCTGCAGTCACCAGGGCCCACTGGAGCCCCCACTAACCAGTCCACCCACAGGCCCAGCCTCAGCCTCGGGAGAGTGGCGGGCAGCTCCAGGCCACCTCGTTGGCCCCCGCAGAGGGTGTTCCCAGGATCCTGTGGCCAAGGTCCCTGCAGGCAGGCGGGCATTCCACAGTGGCCTGCCAGCTTCCAATACCTCCCACTCCTGATTTCACAGCCCCTGCCCCTGGACACTCTGGAGATGTGACTATTTTTTTTAGACAGGGCCTTGCTTTGTCGCCCAGGCTGGAGTGCAGCAGCACAATCTTGGATCACTGAACTTCAGCCTACTGGGCTCCAGTGACCCTCCCAAGTAGCTCCCAAGTAGTCTCCCAAAAAGCTGGGACTACAGGCCAGTGCCACTACGCCCAGCTAATTTTGTGTTTTGTAGAGGCAGGGTTTTGCCATGTTGCCCAGGCTGGTCTCGAACTCCTGGGCTCAAGTGCTCTGCCCACCTCAGCCTCCCACAGAGCTGGGACCACAGGCCTGAGCCCCGCATCCACCTGGCTGGCATCATCTCATTACTGACTGTCCCAGTAGCTCGGCTTCCTCGGGGTGAGCTCCCAACCCCCTGCCCGATGCCGGCCCCGCTTGGGCTCTGGTGATGTGATGCCAATCCTGGGAGCCCCCAGCACAGTCCGACTCCATTCCCTGCCAGGGCAGGAAGGTTCTGTCGGTTCTTCCGTGGGATGTGTTGTGAGTTTCCCGCGTCATTTTCAAGCGTGGCTGTGTGCTGTGCACATTATATATGGTCACTCATCCGTTCACCTTTCTCATCGTCTTCATAGGCTTCTTGAGGGAAGGGGGGAGCCCGGCACGTGTCCGGCCTATCTCTGGAGCAAACTTCCACCTCGTTCTAGAGATCCTGGCTCAACCTCCCCTCCTCGGAGTCTAGTCTGACCTGCCTGGGCCGGACTCTGAGGCTCCAGGGCGGGCAGAGGGTCTTGTCAGCACCAAACCCCGACCTGTGCTGCCGTGCACTGCACGTACCAGAATGCCTCCCAGCAGAGATTTTTTTTTTTTTGGAGACAGCATCTCACTGTCGCCCGGGCTGGAGTCCAGTGGCTCAATTACAGCTCACTGCATCCTCGACCTCCTGGGTTCAAGCAATCCTCCCGCCTTCTGAGTAGCTGGGACTACAGGTGCACAGCACCATGCCTGGCCAATTTTCAAAAATTTATCGTAGAGTTGGCTGCTGGGGGGCTTCTCACTCTGTTGCCCAGGCTGGTCTTGAACTCTTGGTGTCAAGTGGTCCTCCCGCCTCGGCCTCCCAAAGTGTTGGGATTATAGGCATGAACCACTGTACCCAGCCTAAAATTCCATACTTTTAAATAATTTCTCTTCCACAGTCATGAGAAGAAACTCGCTACCAATTTGACAAAACACCCCAAGGGTACCGAGCTGTATTCTCTGAAACGGTGAAAGGGTGAACTTACGTTAAGAAGAATTGCAAAGCTGTCTCGGAGGGAAATGTCACCCAGTGGAGGCCCTTTTTAGCTTTGAAACCAACATGCCCTGTGCCTCTGCATCAGGCAGGCAAGCCAAGGCTCAGCCAGACCCCACAGGCCCACTCACCACGGCCCACACCACCAGTGCCCCAGGCAGAGACACCTGGGCCAGGGCTGCGACCTGCCCATCCCCGCACCCACGGGAAGAGCTTGGCGAAGGCATGGCGGGCGGACAGGACCCCGCTTACCTGGTAGATGTGGCTGGTGACAGAGGAAATGAACTTGGCCTTGTAGAGGTTGCCGTCGGTCCACCGAAGCTCCACCAGCTCCCCCTCGGAAGGGGGTCCCAGCCGGACACAGTCCCTACTCTGCAGGGAGAATGGGTGGGAGCTAAGGTGCTGGCCACACTATGCCAGGGGTTTTCGCTGGGTTTTTGACCCTCCCCTGTGCTGGCAAGCAAGGTTTTCTGCCTGCAGCCCCATGGCCGGCCGCGGGAGCCCAGGGGCAGGTGCGCAGGCCCGGCTGTGGGTCACGTTGCACTGATCAAGCTTTCTGCTTTGTTTCTGCATGGCACAGTGAGCAGTGCTTTTCCTGAAGGGGCCTGGGGACAAGGGGACCCCATGAAGGGATCTGGAGTCAGGCTGTTCCCAGCTTCCCCCCCAACCCCCACCCCCACCCCCGCCCCACAGCCCGACGTCCCCCCAACCTCTCCCCTCTGCCCCACAGCCCAGCTTCCCTCACCAGCCCCCCCGCCCCACAGCCCGACGTCCCCTCCCCCCCCGCCCCGCCCCACCCCACACTCACGGTGACGCTCTCAGGGTACAGGTTGTCACTGTAGGAGCCGTCATCGAAGTTCACTTCGTAGCAGGTCTGCGTGGCGGCGCCGATGACGCGGCAGCGGTAGTACAGCCCGTTACGGTTCTTGGTGATGACCACCTGGCCTAGGGACACGGCCCTCAGGAGCTGGACCTGGGAGGGTGCAGAGGGTGCGGGGCAGGGGGACGGTCAGCACAGGCACTGGCGGGGGTGGGGAGCCGGGGGCCAGGAGGCAGGCAGGCACTCACCGCATGGCCCCCCGACTTGTGCTTGAGGCAGGTGATGGAGACCACATAGGGCCAGTCGTCTGGCTCCATGAGCACCCCGGCGGCGTGGGCACAGGTCACGTGGAAGGACGTGGAGCAGTGCTCGTAGGAGCACTGGATGCAGGCGCCCGACACCTTCTTCATCCGCTTCCGGCAGTACACGCATTTCTGGGGATGGGGACACAGACAGGGGCATGGGGCTGGGAGCGTCCCTACAGACCCTGGGGTGGAGGCTCTAGCCCCTCCCAGCACAGCCTTCAAGGGAGGCATCGTGGGAGGGGTCCGGTGCTCCGCCCCACGAGGGGCCTCCACCCCAGCCCAGATCCCGCAGCCTCACTGGCCAAGCCCTGAGACCCACCGACCCGGCCTCCTGCCACTCAGCCCCCGGGGAGCAATAGGCACTGGGGCACCCAGGAGTGCTCCCCATCCCCCTGTGTGTCACTGACTGCTGGGACAGACACTGAGGAGCCACATGTGGTGTTGCTCAGCCAGAGAGGAATCATGGCGACAGAGATGTACCCTGGGGGCCCAACCGTGAATGCAGGCGGCTGGCGCATGCCAGACCATGGGACCCGGGATCCGTAACACAAGGGTGGCAGCCCACAGACACAGGAAGTGGACTCAGCCCACAGACACAGGAAGTGGACTCAGCCCACAGACACAGGAAGTGGACTCATGGGCACCAGGGTGGGGGATGGGGACGACTGGTAATTTTTTGTAGAGGTAGAGTCTGGCTGTATTGCCCAGGCTGGTCTCAAACTTCTGAGCTCAAGAGATCCTCCCTCCTTGACCTCACAAAGTGCTGGGATTGCAGGCGTGCGCCACCATGTGGGTCCTTTACAGTGGATTTTAACAAGAAGCCCCGTAGAGGAGCCTGCGAGCCTGCGTGGTGAGGGAGCACTGCAGTGGACTTTCCAGCCGGTGGGGCTCACGCTGCAGCACCTGCCCGAGTCAGCACTGGGCCCTGGTGGCCGCCACACCTGCGTCGGGTCCCGCTAAGCATTTAATACGCAGCCCCGTCACTGCTCCATAAACCACGCTCAAAAGCCAGATAAGCCACGGGCTGGAGCAGCCGGTCGACAGCATCGAGATCCTGTTATCGAACTGTCAATACCCAATTCTCCTGTCACACGGCATGCGCCACACAGCCCTCTAGCGTGGCCTCCCCCTCCTGCAGATCGGCCTGTGTGTAGGAGTCGCAGCTGTGCTCCTTCGGGGTCTGGGGGTGGAGAGAGGTCCCGCCTGGACACTGTCCGGTGGGGTTGCTGAGCTGTCTGCGACAGGTCATGACCCACAGGCGTCCGCCCCTCGGCCCAGGCCCAGGAAAAACCTGCCCCTGAGGCAGTCTGGGTTTGGTGTACAGCACCATCCCCTTCCACCCTGCAGTGGCAGGCAGCCCATGCCCCTGAGTCTCCACGCTGTGAAGAGCATGTCCCAGGACCCATGGGGCCATTTGTCAGGAGCTGCACTTGGGGCCACGGCCGCCCTGAGCCACCCCCCTAATGTGAGGTCCTGGTCACACCATGCACTGTGGCCATGGGAGGACAGGCAAATGTTCTTCCCCATCACCTCCCTTCCCTGGAGCTGCAGTTTGAAGAGCCACTTCCAGTGCTGGCTTGGCCCAGGGCAGTCACATGACATGTGCCATGTGCCATGGAGTCCTCCAGCACAGCCTCCTCCTCCTGCAGAGCTGTCGGTGTGTAGGAGAGGTGGCCAGGGAGCCAGGGTCTGTGGCCCCTTCGCGGCCTGGAAGGGCCCAGATACCAGTGTTTGCTCCATAGTTCACAGCTCAGTGTCCTTCCTCAGAGGCCACAGGGCTGTGAGGATGACGCATGGTGGGCTTTGGAGGTCTGCAGGGCTCCACGGACTGGAGGAGGCAGGTGGTCACCGCTGGGTGCCACCCCTGACACAGTGTCCTCAGCCTGTCCCACACTGGGGCATAAGGCTGTCCACCAGCCTGCTTTCACAAACCACCCCAGCCCCCGAGGAGCCAAGAGCCCCCCGCCCCCGCCTGAGCCCTGACTCCCAGGCAGGGCAGTGACAGTGTGGAGAGCTGATGCAACTGCCCCTCTTGCTGCCCTGGAGCTGCTCCTCCCACCCCAGCCCCTCCCAGGCCTCCCAGCTCCTCCAGGGAGCTTCTGTCCGCTGCCAGGAGCCAGCCCTACGGGTACTGAGGGAGCTTCTTAGCTGCACACCTTGAGAACCTGGCACTAACCTGGCCCAGGCAGGCGGGCGGCCAGCCAGAGGCCCCTGACTCACCAGGACTGTCTGCAGCCCCGAGCCAGTAGCTCGGGAGTCCTGGAGACAGACTGATGGACAGGAAACCAGGCATGAGCACCCGAGCCTGCAGCCTGCCCGTGGCCTGCGAAGGTGGGTGGGTGGCTGGGCGAGCAGGAGTTAACCGCCACCTCCTGGCAAAGCTCCATTAAGCAGTACAAGCGGGCCTTGTGTAAAAGCATTTTAATTCATCGTTACAAGCACCAGTAATGAAGAGGCTGCATTCTGGAAATGTCAGATGATCCATAAGGCGTCGGGGTGGGAGGATTTATCACTGGCGCCACGCACCGCGCCATCGCTCCACCTGAATAATGAGGCCTTTTATGCCCGAGTTTGTGGACTGAGTCACTGGTGCCTCGGAAGCATCACCCTCGGGCTGCCAGCTTCCTAATCACCCGGCAGTGCCCAGCTGTGCCTGGCCAGGCTGGCGTGACCTGCCTGACGCTCTGCCCCATGATAGAGGCCTCCCCTTCCAGATGAGCCTCAGTGACTGCCCGCTTGGCCCTGCTCAGGTGGCCCGGCACCTGTGGGCTCTGAGTGTGGCATCCCAGCCTGCCAGGCTCATGGGCACCTAGCACCAGTGCCCGGCAGCCTGGGCTCCGTGGTGAGCTTCAGTCCAACCCTCATGGGTCCCCTCAGCAGACCCACCCTGCCAGCCGGATGTGTCTGCCTCCAGCCCCACCTCCATATGAGCCTGAATGTCAACACCAGGCACTGTGTCCCAGGCTGGAGGATAAACCAGGCAGGAAAACCACGCAGGACGCCGCGGGGTGCCACTGGCTGCGGGCCCAGCCTCCAGGGCCCCACGAGACACACGTGCGGAGGCCGGAGGGGATGAGGACAAACGTGTCCCCCCGTCAGCACTGCCTCACCCAATGCGGGCCCAGCAATGTCGGCCCTGCACTCTCTCTTTTTTTATTTTTTTGAGACAGTCTTGCTCTGTCACCCAGGCTGGAGTGATCTTGGCTCACTGCAACCTCCAACTGCCTGGTTTAAGCAATTCTCCTGCCTCAGCCTTCAGAGTAGCTGGGATTACAGTGCGCACCACCACGCCTGGCTAATTTTTGTGTTTTTAGTAGAGATGGGTTTCACCATGTTGGCCAGGCTGGACTGGAACTCCTGACCTCAGGTGATCCGCCCGCCTCGGCCTCCCACAGTGCTGGGATACAGGCGTGAGCCGCCGCACCCGGCCTCCTCATCTACTTTCTGGGCTACATCCCAAGGCTCTGCAGGAAGCTGATTTAAAGGGCCAGCTAAGCATCATTTTTCAGCAGGCGGGGACAGCCCCAAGTGCCGTGTGCACAGGTGGACTAGAGGCTGTGGGGCAGAGGTGGCCCTGAGGGGCTGCAGCCCAGGCCATGATCGGCCAAGCCCTGCAGGCCCCGGGCCCCTCACCTGCACAATGGACACTGAGGGGCAACCTCACAGGCTCTCACGGCATAGATCAGATGCAGCAGGGGACACTGAGGGTCCAGGGACGAGGCTGCAGATCGACCAGCCCTGAGCAGCTGCTCATGCTCACATGGGGTGGTCCATGCTTTGGGAGTGGGCCCAGCTTACACCACTGCAGCCCTGCACAGTGGGACCACTGCAACCCCACAGCGCAGAGGGGAACGTCGAGGCACAGCGAGGGCGAGCAATCTGCCCCCAGTGCACAGCCAGCTGGTGGCCAGCAGTGACCACTTCCTGACTGCCCTGTGGCTCCAAGGGATTCTCCCTAGGGGGGCTGTCACCACTGAGAGCAGAGGGAAGCCTCACAAGCCCCCAGCACCAGTTCCGCCGCACCGAGGAGGCTGCGCTCACCTACAGGGGAGCCACGATGTGCACCGAGCGTGGAGCGGCAGCTCCTCCAACTCCACCACAAAGGCCAAGCCACCCGGGCACAAAACGGGCAAAGGAGGGGAGCAGACGCTCTCCAAAGACGGCACGCAGATGGCCAGTGGGTCCCTGCAAAGGCACCCAGCATCACCGACTGTCAGGGAAACACACGTCAAGCCACAGCGGGACACCAGCCGCACCAGCTAGGGGCTGCTGCAGGAAAGTCCAAGGTAGGTGCAGGTGAGCATGAGACAAGAGGAGGGCCCTGCGCCCCGGGTGGGAACGGGAGTCCGTCCAGCGCAAGGGACAGCACTTTCCTCCAGTACTACAAACAGAGCTGCCCGGCAGCCCAGCAGTCCCACTGCTGGGTCTGTGTCCACGGGAAATGACATGAGAATCCCCGAACCACAACCACACTCCCACATCCGCTGCAGCGCAACCCACAGAGCCGGAAGGCAGAGACATCGACGGTGCCCGCAGAAACAACACGGTACATCCACCCGGCACAACATTACTCAGCCATGAAAGGAAGAAACTCTTGCCATGTTTGGGTTGAATGAATATGGATGAACCTTGAAGATATTATGCTAAAGAAAGACACCACTTGCACCTGTAATCCCAGCTACCGGGGAGGTCAGGGCAAGAAGATCTCAAGGCCAGGAGTCCCAAACCAGCCGGGGCAACATAGTGAGACCCCATCTCTTAACAAAAAAGTTATGAGTTAACCTAAGTTTTTGGCATGTGCTTCTGGTGCCAGCCTCTCGTAAGGCTGAGGTGGGAGGATTGCTTGACCCCTGGAGTTTAAGGCTGCAGAGAGCTCTGACGGTACCACTGCACTCCAGCCTGGGAAACAGAGTGAGATTCTGTCTCTCTGTCTCTCTCTCTCTCTCTCTCTTTTTTGAGATGGAGTCTCACTCTGTCGCCAGGCTGAAGTGCAGTGGCACAATCTCAGCTCACTGCAACCTCCACCTCCCGCATTCAAGCGATTCTCCTGCCTCAGCCTCCTGAGTAGCTGGGACTACAGGTGCCCACCACACTCAGCTAACTTTTGTATTTTTAGTAGAGACGGGGTTTCACTCTGTCTCTGGTTGGCCAGGCTGGTCTCGATCTCCCGACCTTCCGATCCACCCGCCTTGGCCTCCCCAAGTGGAGACCCTGTCTCTTAAGAAGCCAGTCTCAGAATAAAGGCTGCACAGTCCCACTCACATGGGGTCTGTAACACAGGCAAACACACGGAAGCAGAGTGCCGGGCGCCGGGGCGGGTGCAAGGAGCTGCTGCCCAGCAGGTGTGAAGTCTCAGTGACACACAGCAGTGAACGGGCTGCACAGCCCTGCTGCCCACTGGGCCTGTGACGGATGCTGTACTGGACCTCAGATGCTTGTTAAGAGGTAGCTGCCATGCTAAGCATTGTTACAATTTTTTTTTTTTTTAAAGACGGAGTCTCGCTGTGTCGCCCAGGCTGTGTAACGGTGCGATCACAGCTCACTGCAGCCTGGATCTCTGGGTTCAGGGGATTCGCCCATCTCAGCCTCCCGAGCAGCTGGGACCACAGGTGTGCGCCACCCTGTCTGGCTACTGTTTTTCATTTTTTTATAGAGATGGGGGTTCACCATGTCGCCCAGGCTTGTTATTAGAAAAACAACCAAATTCAGACGGCCCAGGTGTGTCGGGGCGTGTGCAGCGCCTCTGCTTCTGTGGAAAGGTGGGAACCCCGTGGGGTGTTCGAATCTGCAGAGGATGGCCGAGGCGCATCTGACAGGCCTGCTTGTCTGTGGCGCCCTGGATGCCTTTTGACTTTTGTACCTTGTGCCTCAGCCAACGATTCAAAAAGGAACACACCTGCTGAAGTCAGTGTGACTGGCTTCCCGAGAGCTGCCCAACCCCAGGGAGATGCAGAGCTTGGAGGAAAGACTGCTTTGGACTAAGCAGGTGGGGAGCTGGGCCTGGCCAGCAGGTCCCAGAGGTGTGGGCAGGGTGGGCCTCAACCACAAGGACCTACCAGCTTCCATCGCTGCTCAGGGATGGCGCTGATGTCCACCGGGTGGCGCTCGATCACGTTCAGGAAGCGGGCCTCGGGGACAGCGATGGCGCAGATCACGTGGATCCACCTGCGGGGAGCGGAGTATGGGGGTGGTCAGGGGCGCTTGTGAGGGCCTGGGCTGGTCACAGAGAGGCTGCACGTGATGTGGCTGTGGGGACCTTCAGGGAGGTCAGGCATGTGTTCCTCTTCGGCCCCAACCACCCCATCCATGATGCTGGGTGGTTACACGAAGGTGACGGCTGACCCCTGCAACTGGGGTCACACCCCATGGAGCCTCAGCCCAGGGCGGGCTCCTGTCCAGCCCCCAGCCCCCCAGGCCCGCGCCCAGTGCCACGCACCTCCTATCGGTGGTCATCTGCAGCGCGCCTCCTCGCAGGTTGCACAGGCAGCACTCCTGTGGAGACCAGACAGCTGTGGGTGAGTGCGGCTTGGGCAGGCTCCCCGAAACGCTGCGTGGGGCCTGATCCGCCAACTGGCCCCAGCCCACGGTCCTTGTATTTCAACCTAGCAGCCACCAAAGTGATGGTCAGAGTCCCTCGGGTTCCAGAGGTAAAGGAGGTGGAGGAACGCAGGCCCACGGAGGGGAGGCTGCAGCCCGAAGTCACGGCCCAAAGCTGAAGTGGGGCCGGGGACCTGGCCTCTCAGAGCACCAACCCTGCCCCAGGGAGCGAGTTACCGCAGTCCAGGCGTGGGCCGAGCACCGGGAACATGTCCAGCCTTCGTTGACCAGCTCAGGACGGATGCCATAGCAACCTGGAAGACAGTGGGGCCAGCTGAGATCTGGGGAGGTGAGTGAGACTTAGGGGAAGGTGTGGGTAACTTGGGGACTGGGGTCTGCACGTGGGGTGACAAGGCCTCCAGACACGCTGCAGCATTCAGGGTGTCTGCTGTTACCACCCTGAGAATCATTCCAGGCCCAGCACGTGGAGTGAGAGAAAGGTCTGGAGGCTGCTCGTGTGGGAGGAGGACGAGGGACGGGAGCAGGGCCCCTGAGCTCCGGCTGGGTCTGCTGTGCTCGGCCTGGTGGTGTCTTGAGGGTCCCTTTTTGTCAGGGGTCTGCACCCCTGTCAGTGATCCTCCTGCTGTGCCCAGAAAGGCCCAGGTCGCAAAGGCAACTCATTTATGGACGTGGCCCTGGGTCTGGAAGTGGGGAGAGGGGATGGAGGGCCGAGTCATGCCCCCAGAGCGACGGCAGGGGCTCCACCTGCCCCCAGGGCTCTGCCTCTGATGGGAGCCACTGTCCTGCAGTATGGAAACGGCTCTCTGCCAGGGCTGATGGCCCAGATCTCACTGCCTCCAGAACAGCAGAGTGGTGGGCACAGCTGGGGGGGGGCATCTGCTGGGGTGACCCTGGCTGGTGTGCCCTGGCTGTGGCAGGCCTGGGGCCCTAAGCGATGCTTCCCTCAGGGAGCCCACCTGCCCAGGGCACATGCCAAACCCAGGCCCGGCAAAGCAGAGTGAACACCCTCCCAGCCAGGAGACACAGCGAGCCCCCAGGCCAACCGCTGCCAGTAGGAAACCGACAGAGATGGATGGCTGCCGCCTCGGCCAGGGCACAGAAAATTAAACTTCTCCAGAAAGCCCTCCTCCTACACTGGAAGTTCATTTCCTGCCACCCTCTAGCGCCTGGGAAAGAGACATCCATTTCCTTGTGTGCTGGTTGAACCTCAGGACTGGGGAGGGGTCCCTGAGAACAGAGATCAATCAGACACCCGGACCACGCTGCAATCTCACTGTGACCGTCAGTTTCAACCCCAGCCCCAAATCACAGGCGTAGCGGGCGCCTGAGCTCCTCCTGCTGCCACCCAGGCCTTGGGGAGGATGTGGCAGAATTGTCCAGAGGGACAAAGGGGAGGGACTGTGCCTGAGCCAGGGTCAAGGGCAGGGATGTCTGCCCACAAAGGCTGCTTGGCAGAGAGAGCACCTGGAAGGGACCCCTGCCTGGGGGAGGCGGGGCACGGGCCTCTGATCCTCCTGGGGGGTGCCTGGCCCACTTCTCGCTTTGGCCCTAGGGTGAGCTCCCCAGTGTCAGGGACAGGGCAGGATGAGCCCAGGCCCTTCAGAACAGAGGCTTCCTCCCCCCAGAGGCATGCACCTGGGCCTGCACTGGTGTCTTCCAGACCCTGGGGGAGAGGAGGCCTGTCCTGCCTAGGGGTGGTGGCGGTCACCCGGCCCTTCCATGGCCACAGCCTTTCCCCTTCTCTAGGTGGTGGGACTGCAGCCCAGCAGCCCCACGACAGGAAATATGAGAAAGTCAGAAACTGCAGGAAGTTACCGGGGAAGGCCCCTGCCCCAGCCCTGAAAACGGCCGGCCTGGCTTCTGCAGGGGAGGACGGCACCCCCACAGCACCCCACTGCAGACGCAGCTCCTTGGGCCCCTGGCACTCACTGGCGTGAACCTGCAGGCAGCACTTGGCGCAGGCCATGAGAGGGCTGGTCCCGTCGTCACCGATGTAGGAGTTGGCCGGCAGCGGCTCTGTGTTCTCGCCGCCGGAGGTGAAGCACATTTCGGGGATCAGTGGCCTCGTCTTCTGGCCGCTTCTGGAGGGAGGTGTGGCTGAGGAGCCCTCTCCGAGGGAGGCTGGGGGCGCTTCCTTCTCAGTCTGCAGGGCCTGTAGGGGAGAGGGGGCCTTCAGGGGACAGAGCTGTGTTGGGGACGGGTGGGCAGTGCAGACCTCTCCAGGGCTCTGACGACCTCTGGCTACAGGGCCCACCTTAATGGACGGGGGTCGGGAGATGCCTGGCCCTGCTGAACCAGGTGAGATGCTGAAATCCGCTAGCTTGGCTGTGATGAACACGTTCTGAACGATCCCGTCAACTCCATTCTGCCCACCTCGAGCTATGCAAGGCGTTCTGTTCCGAGAGCTGGCGGTCTGAGACAACTGGCTGCTAGCCCACACATCCTGCACCTGCGACTGTCACTGCCTACCCCACATCCTGAGTAAAAACTTTACATAGAATTTTGTTGTGAGGCCCCCTTCCCCTAACCTGTTCCTTCTGCTTCTGTAATAATCTGCTTACCGCCCCGGCCCTAAACTGATACAAAAGTGTTCGCTGGCCTCTGTCCCGGGCCAAGAGGTTTGAGCTCTAGCTGAATCTCGGACGCCGGCCACTAACAGTGGACTCTCAGCAAATCAGAGTGTGGCGCTTCTGTTTAAACTCGCCTGGGTATAGCAGTGCCAAGGGCCACCTCGGCCCCTTCTCACTCCTCCAGCAAGCCAGAATCCCCAAACACTGTCTGGCCTTGTCCCCACCCTGTGAAGACCTTCCCATGAGGGTCGCATCAGACACAGAGCTCAGGCTGCCTGCGTGGCCCCTGGTGCTGGGATGTGCCAGATGGCGTGTGATAACGGGTTGCCATGCTCTGCCTGGCAAGCGGAGTTAGGAAGACGCAGGATGTGGCCTGCCCGGCCTGTGGCTGCCAGCAGCCTCTCCAGCCTCACGAAGGACAGCGAGTGCCTGGAGACGCTGTGGGGTGTCAGGCCTTGTTTGTCTCAGGGCCCAGAGCGCTCAATCCAGCTCCCAGGTATGGTGTGGACGGCTCTCAGCGGCTGGGCCCCCAGACAGGCTCGCCGCCCTTGGCATGGCACCTCGCTGCCTCTGTCTACCTAGACCTGGCCTAGGGGGTGAGGTCCCCGCCCAGGGCAGCTCTGCCAATGCGCCTGCCCACCTGGCAATAGGGGTAGAAGAGCATGCAGATGGCACAGTAGGGCTCCGTGCGTGCAGCTGCCGCGTTGAACTTCCTCTCGGCCTGGAAGCTGGCTGCCCTGTTCTTCCACTGCAGGGACAGCAGGGGCCTCAAGGCCTCGGGGTCACTCACGTCCTCCTCCCCGGAGAAAGGGGATGCCTCTAGAAGAACAGAGGAGAGGAAAGAGAGACACTTGAAGCCCTTAAAAACCCACCTGAGGAATCACCCCCACTGTCCAGGAGATGGGCCGGGTCTGCAGCCCAGCAGGGCCCCTGGTCCACGGCTCCCCCTCCACCCGCCTCCTGGCTGCTCCATTCTCCATGATGCCCGTCAAGCTGGCACTGCAGTGTCTCCCATCCCACCAACAAGAGGGGACACATCTGTCTCGATTGACTGCCACCCGAGGCCTCAGCCCCTAAACATGGTTCCTCTGAGCCCCTCCCCCAGCATCTGTTTCTCCCTGGACATCTGGAGCTGTCCACTCTGACACTCACGTGGGGCCTTCTGGGCCAAGGACCCACCAAACTCAGTGCGCAGCCCTGCCCCTGCTGTCCTGTACCTGTCCTGGGGTCTGAGTCTGTGTGGGGGCTTTGGGAATGACCCAGTGATACTCAGGGACACTGTCCTTCCTGTCTTGGGTGGGCACAGACCCCCTGAACTCAAGGGAGGTGCAGGAGGAGTGAGGGAGGGAGGGTTGAGGGTTCCAGGGAAGGGTTCCAGGAGGGGCCGTGACCGGGGCTGGGAAGCCAAGGCGTCCCATCCTGGGAAGAGCTTCGTGACAGGGACACTCTGGTAAGGCAGGTCTGCTGCTGAGAAGCAGCAGCAGTCTCTCTCCCACCTGCCGCCCGTCCCCACTGGACTCCCTGCATCTCCTGTGGACATAGTGGGGCTGTCCCCAGGAGAAGGGTACCCGTTTCTGTGGCCCAACCCTTAGCCCAACCTAAGGGAAGCCTGGGGTCCTGGGATCAGGCCAGCTATGGCGCTGACCCTGGTTCATCCAGAGGAGGGCGGGGCAGGCTCCCCGAGGTGGAGGCCCAGGACCCCCACAACAGACTCAGAAACCCTTAGGCCAAGACTCCTCTGCAAACCCAGACCTGACAGTCCCACCAGCTGAGCCCAGGGGAGGCCCTAAGTGGCTCAAGGCCCAGGGGATGAGAACGGAGCCACCAGCTACATCTGTCACTCACGGCCCCAGGATGCCTGGGGTTCTGGGGCTGTGACGGTCTCACCAAAGGGCCACAGTGGGGTGTGGGGACGGGGGGAGTCCACGGAGGCCCTGGAGGTGCTTTCTGGAAGGATACCCAGCTAGAAGGTAAGGCCCCTTCCCAAGGCAGCCCACAGGCCCCTGGTCACTCCTCTGTCCCTTGCTGATTCCTCCACTCCTGGGAGCTCCTGCCCTGTGACCCCAGCGCTGCTAGAACCCTCCTCGCCCACCCCTGCAACTACACACACACAGACCACTTTCATACTCTACGCGCATCCCCAACCAAAGGCTGAAGCGGGAGGTGAAAAACGGGCTTAGCAGGATTTCTGCATACAAGACAGCGGCTCTCGGCTGAGGGTTCCAGGGAAGATTCTGTCTCCTCCCCTCCCACTCGAAGCCTCACCACAGCCTTTTGTTCCAACCTCTCCAAGGCCTGGATGGCCCCTCCTCAGGCCTGGGAGGACTCTTCCGTGGGGAGGCACAAGCCCTGAAACCCCCATGGTGGGCAGCCCAGGCAGCAGAGGCATCTCCAACAGCAGCTGCCTCCCTGCACAACCACCTGCCCGGGTGACGGCCTGTCCCAGGGAACTGCTTACCGAGGGTGACCACCTGTCCTGGAGTGACTGCCTATCGAGGTGACCGCCTGCCCTGGGGTGACCACCTGCCCTGGGGTGACCGCCTGCCCTAGGGTGACCGCCTGTCGAGGTGACCGCCTGCCCTGGGTAACCACCTGTCCTGGGGTGACCACCTGTCAGGGTGGCCAGGGTGGGTGAGGGGCTTTCCTCTGGTCCTGCAGCTGGAATACAGCGGACCTCCCCGTCCCCAAGGCAGCGCAGTGCTTTCTGAGGACAGACCTCTTCGCTGGCCGTGTCCAGCAATGGATGTGGCGGTGAGGAAAGGCGTTAGTTGCCGGGAGGGGCTGCATGTTGACCCCGCCCAAGCTCTCAGGCCTCACCTAGTTATCCCAAACTCTGACCCCATTTCCATCACCTCCACCTGGGAGGGGTGGCCAGCACTTCTGCCCCCACCCAACCCACGGCCCGACACTCGCACTGTCACGCTCTGTCAACAGTCTGGAGAACATGAGCAGCCACGGGCATCAGGCAGGTCCCAGGCCATGAGAGGGAGGAGCTGCAGCCTTGTGCACCTGTGAGCTGGTGGGACACCCAGCCCAGGCCTGGCGGAGCGGGTGCTGGGCAGGAGCCGGGTATGCAGGTAGCACTCGGCCCAGGCCTGGGGATTCCAAGCCTCAGCTCTGTGAGCCTTCCTGACTGGACTTGCTGAGGACCGGCCCCCATTTTACAGGTAAGGTGGTGCAGTCACAGAAGGGCCTGGGATCATTGGGGAAGACCTAGGGGAGGGGTGGGAGGAGGTCAAAGGGGAGCTGGGCCCCCGACAGCAGCAGAGCTTGGAGCAAGGCTGATGAGAGCCAACTTGAGGACCCCCACTCACCCTCGTCACTCGAGGCCTCCTGCTTGACCACCGACAGCGGGGACCGGGTGGGCGGCCGGCCCAAGGGATGGCGCCGGCTCTTCTTGATCTCCATCTTCAGTTTGGAAAATGTGGATGGTACCTGAAACACACAACAAGCTGCAGTAAGGGCCAGGCTACAGACCCTTGGGGGCTCCCTCTGAGCCAGACACAGGCTCAGTGAGCATGAGGCCTGAGTCTAGTCCTGTGTCTCCTCCTCTGAGGTGACGGTCCCAGGAAAGGGTCACAAGGCACCTCTGTTCTCTAACTACAGACACCCCACCTGCTCTGCAAGAAGAGCCACAGTTCCCTCTGAGACCAGCAGGCAGCCTCCTGGCCCCCTCCATCCCCCTAACCCCCTCCACCCAGCCTGCCCCCCTCCTCTCCACCTCTCTCCATCCTGCCCGCCTGCCCCCCTCCGCCCCACCTGCCCCTCTCCGGCCCGGGCCTTGCTCTCTGCGCGGCTGGTCCCACTGCTGGCTCCACCGTCCTTGGGCCCTGTCAGCTCCATGGGGGAGGCCGGCTCCTTCCAGTTCGGGCCCTTCTGGGCAAAGTGCTCAAAGGCCTGCTGGCAGGACACGTGCTCCTGGTTGAAGGCCGCCTTGCCGGCCCGAGGCACCACGTACAGCATGGGGATGATGGGCCGAGGCTTGGCCTCTAGCTCCTCACTGGGCACCTCGGGGTGCACAACGTTGAGGGGCGCTGGCAGGGGGCTCTCCTCCATGGCCGCGTGGCCCAGACCCAGCACCGGAGGCTCCAGTGGGGACGGCAGCCACTGCGTCTCCTCCGAGGGGAAGTGAGCGGGCGGGGGCAGCTGTGGGGGCAGCGGGCCGAAGCTCTTCTTCTTTCGCTCACTCTTGGCCTTGGTTGGCCGAAGCTTGCCCCTCCCATCCTCTGTGGGGAGAGGAGAGGGTGGTCAGGGAGGAGAATCCCCAGCTCAGCTGCTGGTCCCTCGCTCCCCAGAAATCCCCCAACCTTGGCTGGGATGGTTGAGGGCCGCTTCCAGCCCGGAGAGGCCAGGTGAACACGGGTGGCCAGAGAGCACAGGCTTTAGACCACCTCAGATCACCTCAGGGGCACCTGGCCAGGCATCCCCAGCAGCAGCTCTCGCCGGCCACAGCCTGCGAGGACCCGCCAGGCACCTTCCGGGGTTACTGCAGGTGGGAGGCTGCTCTGTCCTCCCAGCTTCCACCTGGGTGGGCCGCACCAAACGGAATTTCCTTGGGTGGGGGTGGTGCTCGGGTGAGGGAGAAGCACTTTTTCTGTCCCCACATATCGAATTGTGTACATTTCTACTGCGGATGTGAAAACGCTATTTAAGGTTTTGCTTCTGACAAAAGTAAAACTTTGAACAGTGCACAAAACCTTGATCAGTGAACCCTGACCAAGTGGCCGTGTGAGCAGATGGGCCTTCTGTGTGGAAATCCCCAGGGCAGCACTGGGGAGATGTCTTGACAGGCAGCGGGGAGGGGTCAGGTGACACGGCTTTGTGGCATTTTACTTTGGGGCCAGGACGAGTGTGCAGTAAATCAAAACTGGGATGGGCAGTCTGGCTAAATCACAGCCCCCCGCTCTCCTGGATGTGTGGATGTGGGACATGACGTGGCAGAGGGGACTCTGCGAGTGGGATTGAGTGAAGGACCCTGAGATCTCCGGAGGGATCCTTGAAGATCACGGAGGCCCAGTGTCCTCTCAGGGTCCTCACGAGAGGAGGCAGGAGGGTGAGAGTCCGAGAGAGGCTGGAAGAGGCTGTGCTGCGGCTGTGAAGGGGGAGGGAAGGGGCCCTGAGCCAAGGGATGCAGGCACCTCTAGACACTGGGAAAGCTTTTCACCCTGGAGCCCCAGGAGGGCCTGGCCCTGCACACAGCTCCACGTGAGCTCCACGTGAGCCCAGCAGGGCTGTGCCAGGCTATGGGAAGCTTGTGCAGGGTGAATCCCTCTGAGGGCTGCTGCACTCGGGGTGAGGTGGGGCATGGCACCTCGGAGCCCTGTCCCAAAGGAAGAGCAGCCTGGCCGCCCAGCTCACTCTGGACCCCGGAACACCATGAGCCCTGGAGCCCTGGTACCCTGCCTGCTCCCTCTGGAGAACAGGGACAGGGGCTCAGGCCCCCATCTGTGTGTCTCCATGCCCAATGCTCCCGGGACATCCTGTAAGGAGGGACAGGGGCTGATATCCAAGGGATTCTTGGGCTGTGGGGCTTTCCACGCTAACACTGGAAGGTCCCAGGCAGACGAGGACGAACCGGTCACTGCACTAACTTCACCACCTCCAACTCCCCCAGCAGGCTGGAAAAGGTAGGAAAAATCCAGGGAAGGAAATTCATCCCTGCACACTCAACAGGTGACCAGGTGGCCCGACCTGGGGTCTGGTTTGGAGCACAGTGTCCCATCTCACCACTTGCTAAAAACCCACCACTAGCTGTCCCCGGTGCCACAGTCCGTGATGCCAGGTACAGTGGTAAGCGCTGAGGACCTCAGAGACAGGGCTCCCAAGGGCCAGGGGTGACCTCTTAACCCTTGACCCACGCTGACCCCAGGAAGGGTCAAGTGAGGACCCTCCCCCAGCAGACCCCGCAGGCAGGAGGAAGCCACAGCACCCCATCCTCTCCCACAAGCGGCCCCAGCCCACAGCCTCCCCCAGGAGTGCAGGCAGCCCTGTCCTCCCTGCTCCAGCTCTCCTCCCCACACCCAACCCAGCTCCATCTGCAGGCTTCGGGGACCGCCCACGGTGTCCTTGGCAGGCACGCGCCCACCTGTTTCTCAAGAGAGACAAGTGAGCGGCCATAGGCGAAGGCAGCCCCGCCCCTGCCCTGGCCCCCACCCCTGCTAGTCCTGAGCATTCTAGGGCACTGGGGGCAACTGGTCGGGTTCCTCCCCCACTGCCATCCCTGGCACGGGAGCCTGGAATGCTCCCAGGTCCCGCCTGGACTTGCAGGGAGCGCTGTCTTCCCTGTCATTGTTATCTGGCCAGGGGAGGTAAACTGGACACAGCAGACAGGCTGCCATGGGAAGAAACTTTCTCCCCTGCAGGTGCTGGAGGGAGGCCAGGAACAGAGGCGTGGAGGTGTGTCGGGGAGCGGCTGCCTCACCAAAGCGCCCCGGCCCCCGGGAAGCTGGAGCAGCCCAGGCAGGCTGCAGTGGCTGCACGCCCCACCGTGAGCGCCTGTCGGGAAAGCTGCCGTCCTGCATGTGTAAAAGGCGCTTGAGGACAGCTGTGTTCCCCTAAGGAAATCCAATGTTTCTTCATCTGTGGGAGTGCCCACCCGGCCTCACTCCGGACGGCAGATCTGATCTGCCTTCCACACCGCAGGCTGCGCTGCCCACCCAGGCTCATGGAGGCCCCCATGCCGCTGGGCCAGCTTCCCAAGCCACGGCTGCCCCAGTTGGTTCATTTTTAGGGGCAGAGGCTGGCGTGGGGCACGGATGGTCCTGGGAGAGGGAGTAAGATTCCAGGACACAGCTCGCCGCCTCCAGCTGCGGGGCTGCTCAGCGTACACACAAGGAAGCGGGGAAGGAGCCAGGAGGAAACGCCCTCAGAGCCCTGCTGGGCCCCCACCCACCCCTCACACACAACAGGCCACTCCACGCACAGGGGCTGTGGGGCCAGGGACACAGAGCGGGCTGTCAGCACATGGCACACAGAAGGTGCTCAGAGTGTCCTTGGGGAGTCCCCGACTGTCTAAGGAGCCAGCATCCTCAACCCCTCCATGGGGCCTCCTGGGAGCTGAGCAGCTGGTGCCACTGCCCCAGGCCCTGGTTCTGCTGGGGAGGTGAGGATTCGTGGAAGCCAAGGCCCTCGGGGGTTGTCCTCTCACCAAGGGCCCCACTGCAGGACTCTCCCTCCACCTCCAAGGATGGGATTGGTCCCAAGTCCCGCTTCCCCAGAGCCCTCCCTGCTCAGGTGCCTGGTTCTGTCTCCCGGAGGGACCAGGCATGGGAGACAAAGCAGGAGGTAATTTGAGCCTCGGGTGCCCGGCTGACCGCCCCATCCCTGCCTGCAGCCAGCGCCGACAGCTTCAACCCGCTCCACACACACACAGCCCGCGCCTGCTGGTGCCCCAGATTTTCAGACTTGCCAGAAAAGTTTCCAGGCCTCTCTCTGTCGGCTCCCAGGCTCCGTGAGGCCAGGGCAGGCGCACAGGGACCTTTTAGAGGGAGACAACCAAGGCCAGGACAGGCGGCAAGATGACCACACACTTCAAAGCAGTGCCTCGGGGCTCTGTGCTTGCATTCCACAGGGACCTTGGCCCGCCCCTCACCTGCCTGGCCTGAGGAAGTGGAGGCGGGTGAGGGGCTTCACAACAGAGCAGGGACTATTGAACGGACAGGCCCTGGGGGTGCGCCCAGGCCCCCAAGGGCAGCCGGCTGATGCCCTGCTCACTCTTTTTGGGGGAGAGGGAAGCTGTCACAATGCAACCCCCCCCAATCAGGACTCATCAGCCTGCCTGGTTGCAGAACCACCCCTCCCCAGCACTAGGGTTTCCACCAGAGCCTCCAGCAAACTCCAAGACTGGTCCAGAGGCCCAAGCTGCCCTGCGGAGGGCAGGAAACCACCCATTTCCAAGGACACAGCTCTGTTCCTGCTCCAAGGCTGCCGAAATCAACCACCAGCTTTGCCCTGGGTTAGGGACCCCTCCCCGACGTTTCATGCTTGACTGCCATGCCTGGGCCAACCCAGTCCCAGTCTCAGTCTCAGGGGCTCTCTGGCCACCCCCTCCAACACCGCCGTCCTCCCATGCTAAGCCTGCAGCTGGATGTGCCTGACAGTGCCGGAGGCCCGGCTGGAATGTGCTGGGGGTCCCTGGGCTGAGCCTGCAGCCCTTCACTAGGCACTGGGGCTAGTGAGTGCCCTCGAGATATGGCAGCCTTTACCGTCCACGTCCTAAAGCCAGTTGCCAGCCACGAGGGCTTTCCTAAGAGTTGTGCTCCAGGGTGAGGGAAGCGAAGGGCAGGTGCTGTCTGCTCTCACCACTGCCTCTCCCCACTCTGGGAGGCAGGACAGCACTGTGCCAGCCCTCCTGGGTCATCATCCTGGCTCTGCACCCCAGATCCTGTGTGTTCTGCACTGCAGGCCTTCTCCCAGGAGGCGGGGCCTCCCCTTGGGCTCAGGAGAGGTGGAGGAGGCTGCCTTCCTGCCTTCTGGTGGCCCCTGGGGTCAGGGCTGACTGGTGGGGCTGCTGGTCCCTCTTCGGGCTGGGCAACACAGCGGCCGATCTTCCCAGATCTCAAAGCAGCCAGAGAGAATGGGGTAGGGGCACAGGTGGCCACTGGGAAGCAGCCTCTCAACTGCCATCCAGGCCCCGCCCTTCTGAAGGGCTTGCTCCGAGACCTGATGCCTCCCTCCCGGTACCAAGAGCTGCGGGCCCTCCTGGCTGGTTCAATCTAAAATAAACCCACACCCCACCGCTAGGCCCTCAAAGCTTCCTCGGCCTCACAGCTTTTAGGGGCATGAAACTGGCATTCAAGGAAGGCCAGAAGCCACTTGAGGAGACCTTCCCGCACCCCCATCCCTCACTGTGAAGGCATTCATGTGAGACTCTCCAGAGCTGCATCTTCTCAGGACTTCAGGCTCCCGGGAAAAGGGCTGTGTCCAAGAAACGCCCACCCCTACCAGATCCGGGCCTTCTCAGGAAGGAGTCTCTATCGTGGAACAGAGATGGGGTGTCCAGGTCAGCGGGCAGTGCCAGCCCTGAGCCCTCCCTGGGCAGAGACCCTAACGTGGCACCAAGGTGGCCTCTAAACCTCCATGCCGGTCCCTAGCCTTTCTGTGGGGGCTCATGCCCTTCAGAGCCCATGGAATCCACAGGCTGCAGAGATGCCCCAAGCCCAGCCTCCCACCACTGTGACCACCGCCTGAGGTGTGTGGACCCCCAGGGACCTCGGGTGGGGCCGAGTCGACCCGTACATCTTTAAGGAGAATGATGAGCGACCAGGCCAGGGCTTCGCCTGCACAGGGCACCATCTTCCCAAGTCCTTCCCCTACGCGCCTTAGGCTTCTCTCCAGCAGGCAAGATTCCCTATGGGTGTGGGGGCAGGGGGAGTGCCGCCCATCCAGGCAGGCCCACACATGGGGAGGGGAAAGCAGAGGAGAGCCAGGACCCACCGGTCCGGCACTTCCCTGAACCTGAGGCCAGGCCAAGGCCACGGCGAGGCCCAAGTGAGGACAGGTCATGCAGGGACTAGGGAGGCGCAGCTATCTCCAGGCGGCGGCCTTGGGCAAATTCGTAGATCAGTGAGTCACATGAACGAAGAGAGAGCCGGGCACAGTGGCTCATGCCAGCAATCTCAGCACTTGGGAAGCTGAGGCGGAGCCTGGAGTTCGAGCTCCCAGATGGAAGGAGTTACAATGAGGTCCTCGGGGTGGACTGGGGTCCTGAGGAAGGGGGAGTCCAGCAGACACGCTCCAGAACAAGGGAACGCGAGCACGCCACCTCCAAGCCGAGGACAGGGGCCGGGGACAGATCCTCCTGGGTCCTCAGAATGGGCCAGCCTGGCTGACGTGGACTGTGCACGTCCAGACTCCACAGGCGGTGACATTGTACATTTCAGCCGTCCCGTCTATGGGCTTTGAACAAATGGAGCACAGCCTATGAGAGCCCCTGTGCCACGCGAGCTCATGTCCGAGAGCCACGGGGGGGGCAGACGAGGGCGTCAAAGGCGCTGCTTCCCTGTCCCTCTCCGTGGATTTGGTTGGTTGGCTGGCCTGTCCCCGCATCTGCACAGTCCTAGTGCCCCCAGCAAAGGTCTCTCCAGGAAACATGCCGTGAGGGCGGCTCTGGGCATGCAGTTTGCAAACGCTCCGCTTCGCTAGATGAGGCCAGGTCTCACTCCAACGCAGCTGGACTCAGGCAGGTCCCAGGCAGCGGGGGACTGCGCTGCCCGCTGTGCCGGCTCCTGGTGCTGGGCACGGTGGGTGTTTCCACCTCTGGTGTTCCAGTGAGCCGTCGGCAGCGTCTCCCCCTCGCTTCCCAGAGCAGGCTGCGCGCATCAGCCTCAGGGGTCTCCTCCGTGGCCACCTCCTCAGGGAGCCGAGCTCCTCCTGATCCTCAGGCCTTCTTACCTGCTCTTGGTGGGTGACGGAATGGCAGTGCCTTCCCGGCCCGTCAGCTTGCCTTCTCACTTTAACGGTCCATCTTTGGATAAACAGCAGCGTATCTGGGAGTCACTGAATTTGTCCGTCTTCATCTTTCTGGTTTGGGCTTTTTAATAAAGGATCACTCAGCCTTGGGTTACAAAGACATTTTCCTGCTTTCTGTCTACAGGCTGCCAGTTCTCTTGCCCACACAAATTCCTAGGCATGTGGCAGGCAGAGGAGCGGCCCCAAAGGCGCCTGCATCCTCAGCCCTAGAGCCTGTGACTGTCCTTCCTGCAGCAGAAGGAACACCGGGCGGGGGCTGAGTGAAGGCCCTGGCACGGGAGAGCATCCTGGGTAACCGGGGGCCCAGGCTCCTTCCAGGGTCCTCACGAGACGAGGGAGGAGGGGGAGCGGCAGAGAGAGGCTGGGAGAGGCTGCGCTGTGGCTGTGAAGGGGAGGAGGCACCGAGAGGATGGACGTGGGTGCCTCTGGACCTTGAGAAAGGCGGGAAACAGGTTCCTGCCGGAGCCCCAGGAGGAAGCCCGCCTGCCCATGGCCTGATTTCAGCCCAGTGAGGCCTGTGTCACACTTCTCACCTCCAGAGTTGTTAGAGAAGGCATGTGCCGTTTTATGCCACCAAGGTCGTGGTGGTTCACGTCGGTGGCCACAGGGCGCTCACCCAGCATATCCTGGAGACCTGATGCCCCAGAGGTGGACCGTGCCATGCTGGGCTCATACAGAGGGAAACTGAGGACCAGGACCCCTTGGTGAATGTGGTCCCATGACCTGGGCCAGAGGCGTCACGACTTGGGGCAGCCGGCACACCCCACACACTCCCTGCCTGGTGCCCAGAAAGGGTGGGAGAGGGAAGGGCTCCCCGCTGGGAGTAGCCACTTTGCACAGACTCCCAGAAGCTAAAGCTCTAAACTGAGCAGTCAGAGCCGGCCCTCTGCTCAGAGGCGGCCATGGCCACTGCAGGCACATTCCAATGTCTGGGCCACACACAGCATCCTAGTCTGACAGCGGGAGGGAAGGCCTCCCGGTGTCACAGCACATCCGCTGCTCCAGGATCCCTATTCCTAGACCCCTGACCTGTCGTCTTCGCTGGGGTCCTGCAGCTCTGTGGGAAGCCCGGCTTTTGCGAGGGCGGCCCTGGCCTCTTGGTAGGCCCTGGGTTTTTATCCACCTGCACTGAAACCAGCAAACGCTGCTGGCATCCCGACCGCGGCTGCACTGAGCCTGTGGAGAATGCGGGGGCAGCTGCCATCTGCCTGTTAGGAGTGCTCAGGGGCACTCCTGACACCTGCTACATCCTTCTGTTTGTTTAGCAATTCCTTCCTATTTCTAAAGCAAGTGTCTCATTTGCTCTGTAAAGATCATCTCTCATTAGGTATATTCCAGACCCGTCTTTCTGGTTGCTAGCATCACAAGGGGCGTATCTTTGGGAGCCCTGTTTGCTGTGAGCGGCTCACATATGAGGAGTGAGATCGGGTTTCTGCGCCTGTGGCTCATCTCCGGCCACTCCCCTCGATCCCTGAGTCACTGTGTGGCTCCACCTGTAGACTGGCTTGCTGCTTCTTGCGGAGAATCGTGGCTGCGTGCAGACAGCGCCACAGCAGCCGCACTTTTTCTTCCTACCCACGATGCCTTTTCTTTCCTCATCTTGCCTCTCTCGGCTGGCAGGCCCTCCCGAGGTGTGCTGAACACACACGGGGCCGGCATGGCACACCGAGTGGGCAGCTCATCAGAGGCACACTCACCCCCGGCCTCTGCTCTCTCCCCCAGGGACACTCGCTTTCCTCACCTCAGGGACACAGCCGCTGGCCAACTGTGACCCTCAATACCAGCCCTGTGCACCCGGGAGGGCAGGGTCGTGCCTGCCTCTGGTAGTACCACCAGGGCTGTGACCCCATCGTTACAGGTCAGGTGCCCCATGGCTGCCCCTGGCGGGTGGGAGGGACCCACACCTGCTGAGCGCACCACGGCTGGGCCTCTTGCCACGTTCTAACAACATTCACCTTGGACCCAGCATATCCTGGAGACCTGATGCCCCAGAGGTGGACCGTGCCATGCTGGGCTCATACAGAGGGAAACTGAGGACCAGGACCCCTTGGTGAATGTGGTCCCATGACCTGGGCCAGAGGCGTCACGACCTGGGGCAGCCGGCACACCCCACACACTCCCTGCCTGGTGCCCAGAAAGGGTGGGAGAGGGAAGGGCTCCCCGCTGGGAGTAGCCACTTTGCACAGACTCCCAGAAGCTAAAGCTCTAAACTGAGCAGTCAGAGCCGGCCCTCTGCTCAGAGGCGGCCATGGCCACTGCAGGCACATTCCAATGTCTGGGCCACACACAGCATCCTAGTCTGTTTTGTGTGTGTATGTGTGTGTGTGTGTGTGTGTTTGGGGTATGTATGTCTGGGGGTGTGTGTGTGTGTCTGGGGTGTGTGTGGGGTGTGTTTAGGGTGTGTGTGTATGGGGGTGTATGTGTGTGGTGTGTGTGTGTGTGTGTGTGAGAGACTGGGTCTTGCTCTGGCGCCCAGGCTGGAGTGCAGAGGTGCACACAGGGCCCACTGCAGCCTCACCCTCCCAGCTCCTGAGTAGCTGGGACTATAGGTGCAGCCCTTGAGACGCATGGGAGCCCCCAGCTCAAACTCCGCTGCTCTGACCTGTGCCGACGCCCCAGGGCCTGCCAGGACCTCCTCTGTGCCCCAAGCCCAGGATCTGTTCCCAGGGCAGGTGTGGGCCAAGAGGGTGGTGCATTCTGCGTGCCCACCCTGGGCACCATGGTGCCAGGGTACAGTGGGGAGGCCCTAGTCCCTGCACAACAGCCCCAAGTGAGGGATTCAGCCTGAGACATACAGGCGTGACTGAGCTGGGACTTCTTAGAAATGAGAACGAGAGGGGCTGAGAAAGGAAGAAGGAGCGGCCAGGGCCTCGCACCGGCTCCAGGACCCTTCCAGCAAGGAAGCAAGCCTGATTAATTTTTTTTAAATCGTAAGTAGAGACAGGGTCTTCCTGTGTTACACCGGCTGGTCTCAAACTTCTGGACTCAAGTGATCCTCCTGGCTTAGCCTCCCAAAGTGCGAGGATTACAGGTGGGAGCCACTGCGCCCAGACTCACAACTGCTCTTCTCGATTCTGGGGGAGGAGGCACTTCTGACAACCTCTACCCCATAGTGTCTATTTTCAAGAGATGCCCTGCCGTGGCAAGAAAGCCACTGGATCAGATTCTTACAAAGCATGGCCTCTGGCTGCAGCAGGCACTGGCTCCTTCCAGGAGATACCCAGTGAGTGTGAGGAGGCAGTGGTGCCAGGCCCGGCCCCTCGGGGACTGACCTTCTGCGCCCTCGGCCTCCCGGCTGTGTGGCAGTGACTGCGGCTCCTCCTCCTCCTCCTCCTCGGGGTCGGCCTCCAGCCCAGCCTCCTCCTTCACGCTGCCCCCAGCCTCCTCCAGGAGCGCCCCAGCTGCACCCTCCCCTGGGGACTTGGGGTCTTCGGGCTTGGGCTTCTTGGGCTGGCTCCGTTTCCGGTGAGACCTGGAGAGGGAGGTTTATCAGGCAGGAGGGGAGACCAGGGAGGGAAGGGCCCCTGATCTGTGCACTCCGTCTGGCAGCACGCAGCCCCCGCCCACCCCAGAAGAGTGCCCAGCAGCAGGGAGCCTCCCAGCTGCAGGCCGGGGGCGAGGGGAACCCTGGGTGGGGTTCTGCTCTCGGGGGGGCAGGAGCTGTGTGGGAGGAGAGGCCAAAGGGAGACAGGGCAATGGACGCAGTGGGGACGGTGTCAAGCGGGGGACGCTGATGACAGCTGGAGATGGGAAGCCGACCGACACCAGGTGGGATGACGGGCGGGACGGGGCGGCAGGAGCCACGTGTGCCATGGGACACAGACACGGAGTGTGAGCTCTGCAGGAAACAGCGCTCATGGAAAATGCCTGGACGACAAACGGAACGAGGAGGACACTTACGACAGCCCCGGCCTTTTGGTCTCTTTCTTCCTCTCTAGACTTGGTTTCCTCTCCTCCTCAGTCTTTCTCCAGTGTCTGCTTTCTTTCAGACTAATTTGTCTAGAATGTAAATTTCAGGGGGTTTTTCTCTAGGACTTCTGCTCAACTCCCCAGGATGCCTGGCCCTGGGCACCTGGCTCTGTCCCCGACTCCCTGGGTCCTCTCTCTGCAGCCCTTGAGACGCGTGGGAGCCCCCAGCTCACACTCTGCTGCTCTGACCTGTGCCCACGCCCCAGGGCCTGCCAGGGCCTCCTCTGTGCCCCGAGCCCAGGATCTGCTTCCAGGGCAGGCGTGGGCCAAGAGGATGGTGCATTCTGCATGCCCAGCCTGGGCACCATGATCCCGGGGTACAGTAGGGAGGCCCCACCTCCTGCACAACAGCCCCAAGTGAGAGATGGAGTCTGAGGCATACAGGCGTGGCTGAGGCAGGACTTCTTAGAAATGAGAGCCAGAGGGGCTGAGAAAGGAAGGAGGAGTAGCACAGCCGGTGAACCTGCAGCTGAGTGACCAGGGCCTTGCCCGGCTCCCCCGGGACCTCCAGGGTCTTTCCAGCAAGGAAGCAAAAGCTTTTTGCAGATGGGAAGGGGGTGGCTCTCAGGGAGCTCAGGCAGAAGCCGGGACTGCGGAGAAGCCGAGGCCCGACGGGTCACTAGTGCCTCCCGAGGGCAAGTGATGTTGCATCTTCTCCAGGCCCACCCCCGGCCATGAGCTCGAGGCCACACAGCCCAGCTCCCAAGCCATCTTTCTCCCCATCCCCACTTAAGATCCAGCCACGACAAGCCCACCAGCCGCCAAGCAGAGCTGGGAGTGCCAGCGCTTCCGGGACAATTGCCAATGCCAGCTGCGGCTTCCAGGCCCTTCCTGTGTCTACTGTCCCTGTGAGTTCAGACTCGGCACCTCAATCCCACAGGGGTCCCTGTGGCAGCTGCCCCTCCAAGAACGAACTGGTCAGCAAGATGGGGCAGGCTCATCTGCCTGATTCAAGGTGGGGTGGGCCTGCCAGCAGGGCTTCCATCGCCAGGACCAGCTTTCACTGCCTGGGCCAGGCTGTCACATGAGCCAGCAGCAGCCCACACTCCCCCAGGACACTTGGACCTGACCCTGCCCACCGCTGTTCCCAGCCACTCTGCCCGCCCTGTGCTCCATGTTGGCTTCTGGGGCACCTCCTCCAGGAAGCCTTCCTAGAACAGTAGTCACTGCTGGCCCTCCTTGCTCCTCAACTGCCTGACTTGCTAAAATCAGTGGTCCCCGATGTCTGCAGCATGGCCCACCACGATGACTCAAGGTAGAAAGCAGGTAGACCGGAGGCATGGCATCACACAGCATGGTGCACACAAGGTTGCTGCGGGGCAGCTGGGTGGAGGCGGGAGGCAGGCAGGGGCGGGCGTGGGGCCAGAGTCACTAACACAGGGAGCAGGAGGTGGGTGGGGGACACGGGGGCTGCCCCTGCCCTCCAGGGAACATTCTCCACCACAGCAGCCAGAGGACGGCTCTGGGCAGGCAGCCTCAGCCTCCACTCGGGGGCTGGGGAAATGCTGGGTGCCTGCTGCACATGGAGACAGTGGGCTCAGGAGAGGGAGCTTCAGAGTAGCACTGGGGTGCAACTGGCTCTTGTCACCACTGTCGTCCCGAGGCAGGTTGCCCTCCTGGTCTGGGAATGCCCCAGGGCTGCAGGGCAGGGATGCCACAGTGGGGCTGCCCTGGTCCCAGACAGCACCAGTAGAAGGGCACCCCCTCTCCACTCACCTTGCTCCGCAGCCCCTTCTCCCACCCACTGCGGTCCCTCCCTCCACCCCTATCCCGAAAACCCACCAGAGAGGTTGCTTCTGACCACAGCCCTCCCCTCCTACAGCCGACCAGGGGCACCCCACAGCCCTCAAGCCTTACTGTGCTTTCCCCAGAGGGTTCCTGGCCTGTCCTGGTGCCCAACGCCTACTGGGCTCAGGGCTCTGGGACCTCATCCCTGCAGCCCAGCCCTTCCCTACCCACAGCAGTGCCAGGCTGAGACCCCCCAGCTCCACACTACACGGAACTGGGTAGAGCTCAATGCACAGCAGCGGCAAGGGGAGCCTGGCCCACGGCAGAGGGGCGTCCAGCACTTGGGGTATCTCCAGGGTCCTAAGAGCACTCCTCTTCCCGACCCTGATGCCTTCATCCCCCTTCATGTCTCTGCAGCCGATGATGCTTGTTTCTGGATCTGGCTCCCGGCACAGGCACTGAGGTTGTGGCCATCTTCGCTGGCCTCCACGACCGTCCCCTTCTCTGTCTGCACCTGCCACCATCTTCCATTGCAGCCAAATTCCACATTTACGCTTTTATGCCCTATTAACATTGTGCATTCATGAGCTGCAGAGCAACTTAGGCTGCATTCACCGTCTGCCCTTCCCAGGGTCTGGAACTGGCCTCCTGCTTTGGATGCTTAGGTATTTCTGAGCTCCCTGCCATTGCTCTTAAACTTCTGCTGTGACCTCCTATGCAGGGTGCCCCCCACTCCCCAGTGACACCCCTGGGGGTCTTGGTTCCTTCTCCCATGATCTTGAGACTCCCCTTGACTCTCCTGGGTTAGCTCGTTTCCTCAGTCCCATGGCTTTCTTGGTTTACATCCTTGTTTATCTGGAGCACATCCTGCAGCAGCTTCCTGAGAAAGGAGGTGGAATCCCAGACTCTGCATGTCTAAAAAGATCCTTATTCTCCTCACACATTTCTTGGCAATTTGGCTAGGTAAAGGATTTGGGGAGAATTATTCCTCTTTTGACTTTTGAAGGCCTTGTTCCTTTGTCTTTTAGCTTGAGGCATTATGACTATAAATCCAGTGCTAATAGGGTCTCCTGTTTCTTAATTTTTTTTTCTTTTTGACAGAGACAGGGTCTTGCTATGTTGCCCAGGCTGACCTCAAACTCCTGGCCTCAAGTGATCTTCCTGCCTTGGCCTCCCACAGCGCTGGGATCACGGGCGTGAGCCACCTTGCCCAGCCCCGGTCCGGTGCATTGTTCATGTGATCTGTTTGCTCCAGAAGCTTTCAGGGTCTTTTTTTTCATCCAGGAGTTGTGAAATTTCACAGGGATGCATTGTGTTTTGGGCAATTTCCATGCTTGGGTAGACTCGTTAACCTGGAAATGCAAAGTCTTTGGGTCCTGGGACACTTTTCTCTTTTTCTGAAACTCCTGTCAGGGACTGGATTTCCTGGACTTCCCAATCCTTCCCATCTTTCAGCTCTTTCTGTGCTGTGGGAGGGGCTTCCTCAAGCACCCCCCAGTCCACAGCGGGGCTTCTCTCGTCTCTGGATGGTAACAGCTGAGAGCCACTTGTCCCAGGAACGTGCGACAGCAGGGTCCCAGCACCGCTCCAGGGCCCTGGGCTCACTGCATTCTCTTTCTGCGGAGCTCTGCCTTTAGCTGCTGTGCAGGCCCTGCCTTTGTCACAGGAGCGCAACCTCCAACGTGTGGGGCCACCTAGCCTTTTGTCCTTCTGTTCACGGTGCTGAGCTGTGTGTGAACTGGGCCTGGTGAAGGCAGTGGCGGGGACCAGTGAGGGCAGGAGCCTGTGACTCTGGGAGAGCCCCAGGATCAGCATCTGTGGCTTCGCTCCACTGGGCCCCTTTGTTCTCTGGGAAAGGACCCTGGCTCCTCTCATCTCTTGTGGCCTTGGGGGTGGGTGAGACTGTCAGCAGGGCCCCACTGCCCACCCCAGGAAGGCACCTCCCTCTTCCCAGAGCCCCCCACCATTTTCTGCCGGTTCCCCCCACACCCCCAAGCCCCCCAGGAGCTGCCCGCATCTGCCTGCTGTGTCTTTCTGCAGCCCCGTGGTATGGCCCAGCCGCTCCTTGCTGGCTGTCCTCCCGGTTGCTGGCCTATGGCGTCTCCTGCCCACCCTTCTCTTCTTTTCAAAACCTGCAGATGTGCTCAGCTGCCACTAGCCCCTCTCCTGCTCTCTGTACTTCACTCCCTGGTGTTTCAGGAGAGTGGAGATAAACAGGCACTTAGCCTGCCAGGCTTAACTGGACACCCCAGGCTCATTCCTGCGAGCCAAAAGTTGGCTGTAGTCCAGATAACTGCATAAGGGGGAAGCAGGTGTCTTTCGCAGCTCACATGGCAGGAGGCGGGGTGGATGGCCTCTGGCGCCATCACCAGGTAACACCGGGCACCTGCAGCACCCAGGGTGGGACGGGCAGCGCTCAGTGCTGCTCTGGCTCAGGGCTTCTCACAGGGCAAGGAAGAAGGGGGCTGCCCCGGCCTTGGCCCCAGGCTTAGAGGCAGCTGTGAGGGCAGCCCCAGACTGAGCCCTCAGACCCAGCCCTTCACCCCCGCCCCAAGACTAGACTCTGTGCTAAGGAACTGCACCTTTGGGAAACTGAAGGGCTGCTCCAGGAAAGAGACAGGAGACAGCAAGTGAATCCCTGAGGCTATAGGTGCCCTGCAGGGGCCAGTGGGCCCCTGCGCTCATGAGGCTCTGTCCCTGAGGACTGAGGTCCCTGTTGGCAGGGAGGGCTCAGGAATGCAGCCCGGGTGTGGCAGCCCGGGTGATGAGTCGGTGCCAGGGGCGTGGTGGTGTCCTGCACTGGCTCGGGGGCAACAGGCCGAGGCAGAGCCATGCCAGGCAGCATGGAGCTCAGAGGAGTGGGGAAGACAAGGCCTGGGCCCGGCAGGCTCACAGGGCAGCAGTGGGCAGGGAGGCTGTGGTGAGGCGGGTGCACAAATGACCTGCTGGGAGCTCACACCTGCTGGGGCACGTGTACATGGCGCTTACTGCGTGGAAAGACCCTGCGTGGACGAGGGTGGCGTGGATGCCAGAGAACACTAGGAGGGCTCCAGCCCAGGCTGGGAGCCAGAACGCACAGCGCCACCAGGAGCCAGGCTGCAGTATTAGGTGACCCATGAATCGGGGAAGAATACCACCCAGAATAACGCTTGCCCAACAAGATTTAGTTCCAGAAGAGACCCATGTAAGGCGGCGAGGTGGGAGCGGACCGTGTCCTCTGAGCTCAGGCAGCTGTTCCGCACCCCATGGGGACCTGGCAAACACATGGGGGCCCTCCCACAGCCATGCCGAGAGCAGGGAATTTTGGATCCCACTGGGGCGAGAGCATGGCACCCACCCTGATGCCATCCCTTGGTCTAGGGCAGGAGTTCCCACCCGGGAACACTGGGTGATGTCTGGGGACATTTGTGGTTGTCACAACTGGGGATGCTCCTAGCATGGAGTGGGTGGAGGCCAGAGATGCTGCTCAGCAACCTGCAGGGCCCAGGAAGCCCCCCAATGACCCCCACCAGAAAAGGATCCAGCGTGTGTCCACAAGCCCCTCATCCGGGAGATAGAGCTGGTCTACTGCATCTCCCCACCCAGCCAGAGCCACAGATGCTCGGACGCGGCCACCCTGGCCCTAGGACACGCCCTCAGGGAGGGAGCCTGGCTCAGGGGAGAAGGTGAGCCCTGTGGAGAGGGTCCAGCGGGTAAGGGGCCAATGCAGAGGCCCTTCTGAGAACCAGCCACCTCCCTGACGGAGGGAGGACAGTAGGCTTAGGCTTTGAAATGTGAGTCACCCATCCGCCTCTCCAGAGAAAAGCACTCCCATTACTTAAAAAAAAGCAAAAGAAAAAAAATCAGCCTTGTTTTACATACTGAAGAGTTTAAAGAAAATGACGTCCTCGGGAAGCTGACTTCATTGTTATTCAGGTTCGCTGCTGGGTGAAGGCAGCCCCCAGGATGGCGGTGCGGGGGGTGGGGGCGGGGAAGGCAGGAGGGGGCTCCCGGGAGGAGCAGGTCGTGACTAGGAGTGAGGGGTGGCCGGGGAAAGGACGCCAGGCTGTGCAGGAACTGGTTCTGGGGGGTCCACTTCCTGTGTGCAAAGAAGGTTCCTCACAGCAGTGAGCACAGGAGGCGCGCAGTGGCTTCCGTGTCTCCTCCTGGCAGGCAATTTAGATGGCCTCTAATCCCATTTCACTCCGGGAACACAGTTCCTGTTTATTGGCAGTCCGCTCTGTTGACCAATTAGCCTGAGCCACAATCAATTAAGCATTATGCAAACAGCACGTCCAGCCTGGCCTGGGAGCTGGGCTGCTCGGGCTGTGCAGGGTTGCTGGGGGCACCTGCAGCAGCGTCGGCAGGAAGCGGCTCTTCACGAGGAGCACGCAGGAGGCAGGAAATCAGAAGGCGGATAACAAGAGCCGGAGAGGCAGAGTCACCGTGGGGGCTGTCGGGAGGGGCAGTGTAAACACTGGGGCAGAGGGAATATTCCCCAAGAGAGGCCGCAGGGTGGGGAAGACAGAGAAGGCTGAGGCTGAGGCCCAGACTGCCCAGGAGTCCCCGACTCACGGACAGATGGACATGTGGAAAAAGGAGGCACCTGACTAGGACAGAAGGCTCTGGACCAGCAGTGACTTCAGAAACCAGATCCGAGGTCTGCTTCTGCAGAGCATGGTGGGGGCCAAGGTGAGGTTCCACCCCACAAGGCTGAGCTCGGTGCTCAGTGGCTGGGTCTTGAGTGGGCACCGTCCATGGCCAGCTGGGACAAGACGGCTGCAGAGGGAAGGTCACTGCTCAAAGGGAAGGGGAGGTCACCCCCACACTGGGGCCATCACGGTTGGCCAAAGACCAGCCCTGCCACAGCCTGTCTGGGTACAGCCCACAAGCCAGGGATAGTGTTGACATGTTTTTTTTTCCTGAATACACAAGGTCTTGCTCTGTCCTTCATGCTGGAGTGCTGTGGTGCAATGCTGGCTCGCTGCAGCCTCAACCTCCTGGGCTCCAGTGATCCTCCCGCCTCAGCCTCCTTCCGCCTCAGCCTCCTCCCACCTCAGCCTCCTCCCGCCTCAGCCTCCTGAGTAGTTGGGACCACAGGAGGACACTACCACACCTGGCCAGTTTTTAAATTTTCTGTAGAGATGAGGTCTCACTATGTTATCCAGGCTGCTCTCAGACCCCTGGACCCAAGCAATCCTCCTGCCTCAGCCTCCAACATGCAGAGATTACAGGTGTGAGCTACCAAGCCTGGCCGATGGTCACATTTTTAAGTAGCTCAAAAAAGGAAATTCTCATATTTGGTAGCATGTGAATGTTGTCAGATCCAGATTTCAGGGTCTAGAAACAAAGCTGCATGGACACAGCTGCGCGTTTCTTCGCTGTCTGTCATCTGCAGGGATCCTGAGTTGCCGTGTGGAGCACACAGTGGAGACACAGGAGGTCTGGCCTGCAAAGTCACCTTGTCACAGACGTTTGCTCTCCGGCCCTTCCCAGGAGAATCAGCTGAGCCCGCACTGTGCCGTCCCCCCGCCCCACCACCACCACCGGCTCCAGCTCCAGCTCAGGGGATTCCTGAATGTCCCTTGGGCACCGAATAGGAGTGAAATCCGTCAACAATTGTGCCAAGAGCAGCTCAGAGCCCTGGACGCCTGGACGCTTCCCAGGAGGGGCAGGGAGGTCAGCCTCGCCTTCACCCTGGGCATGAAGTGGATCTTCTTGGCCGGGACCTGCCTCAGTGTCCCCACGGCCTCTTGTAGTCAGAGGCCAAGAGGCTACAGATGCTCTGCCCTTTCCTCCCAGCAGACACCAGACCCTAGCTGGGAGGGTCTGTGCGGCAGTGGGGACCCGGATGTGCAGGGAGGGGTTCTGAGGAGGAGGAGGGCGGCCAGGGTCACGCCGGGGGGCCGGCTTCAGCAATCCTCGCCACGATCTCCAATCCAAGAAGCACCTTTACACCAAAGGAGTGGCCGCTGACACAGAAGGGAAGGGGCCCTGAAGCCTACCTGATGCTCCTGAGTCCTCGGAAGGGATCCGCCCGCTCTCAGCACCGGGGAGGGGCCTAAGTAGCCCAACAGTAGAAACATGGTGACAGAGAGGGACTGGGACCCACGTGGCCTGGTGACTCTGTGGAAGCAACGGCGCAGGGCCTGGGGCCACCGAGGGTCAGCCTCCTGGCGGGGACGTGACAGGAGTGTGGGAGCCCGTGTGTGTGAGCAGCAGGGACACGGCCCGCTGGAGCAGGGCCTACCCCCCACCCACAGCAAGGCGAGGCCTCCAGAAAACACTGTGCCTCAGATGCAAAGAGAAACACAGAACAGGAAGAGGGAGATGAACGAGGAGGTGGGGCGGGAACAGGAAGCGAGGAGTAGGACATGCCTGGAGCTCCTGCCGGTGGGAAGGGCCGGGGCCACCCACCATCACGACGGGCTAGTCACAAGGCAGCCCCTTGGGAACTCACCTGCGGAGGAGCTTGGCCTTGAGCGAGGCCCGGGAGGCACTCCAGGAGCTCAGTTCGGGGCTGGTGAGCGCCGTGGGCCGCGTGTGGTCCAGCACCGTGAGGTCCTTGCCCTGCTTCCACAGCTCGTAGCGCTCAGGCTGGAGGATGCGCACAAACACGTCCATGGAGATCTTCACCATGTCCTTCCGGCACGTGCACTGTGGCAGAGACAGGTGCCTGAGTCCCCGCGCCACATCCCAGAGCAGGCGGGGCCGCGTGTGGTCCAGCACCCTGAGGTCAAGTGACGGCACCCTCCCACGCCCCATCCCACCGCTGCGGTTTCCACTTCTAGAACATTTTTCTTTTCGAGACAGGGTCTCACTCTGCTGCCCAGGCTGGAGTGCAGTGGTGCAATCATGGCTCACTGCAGCCTCAACCTCCCAGGCTCAGGTGATTCTCCCGCCTCAGCCTCCCAAGTGGCTGGGACTACAGACACCCACCACGATGGGTGGTGGCTTATTCTTAGGAGAATTTTTAGAGATGGGGTCATGCTTTGTAGTTCAGGCTGGTCTTGAACTCTTGGGTTCAAGTGATCCTCTTGCCTCAGCCTCCTAAAGCCCTGGGATTACAGGTATGTACCGCCACTCCTGGTCTGCTTCTAGAACTTCTATCACAAGTCGGGACATGGTGTTCCCCCACTGTGAGTCCCTGGTCTGCCTTAAGGGAGCTGGAACAACCCAAGAGCAGACACCCAGGAGAAATGGGGGCTGGGCACATGGCTTGATGAGGGGCCTGAGAGTCAGGACTGGACACCGTGCCACACACAGCTGTCCAGAGACCAGCAGGGCTCAGGTTCAGATGCCTCCCGTTGGTTCAAGCAAAATGCCTCCAGGTGGGTAGAAATGGATGTGCAGTATATTATGATAGCACTCGGTCCAAGAGGGCTGGGAAGAGGGAAAAGGATGGCAGTCCCCAAACAGCTGAGAGCCAACTGGAATCCCAGAATGTGATAACGGCCCTCCTCTGGCACCTCGCTAAGGCGATGGCGACCCGTGGGCTCCTGCAGCCTCACCTGACTGCCTCCATCTTGCAGGGCTGGAGGGATGCCAGTGTGACGGAAGAAGGGCTGAGGGTCTGGGAGGCTCCGGGACTCACGTGCCCCAGCCCGCGGCCAGCCTGCCTGGGGTGTTGCGGGAATGGAGCAAACACCCGACAGCATGGCCCCTTGAGTGTGAACCTCAGGCGAGTGGCAAGGACGAGCCCAAGTCCCCTCCAGCTGCCTCCCGGGCAGACCTGCCGCTCTCAGACCCTCAGCCCTTCCCAGGTCACTGTTCTCGGTGGCTCTGCTGCTGTATCACTTTTGTCACACTGGGCACTGCGAAGGACGTTCCACAGGTGACCTGGTGACCCTCAACATTTCAGGGACTTGGAAGCCACTGCCCAGAAGGCATGAACCCAGACGCCCAAGCGGTGATTCCCACCATAGTACTCAGACCCCAGGAGGTGGCCAGGAAGCTCTGGTCTGTCACTTACTCACTGGGACGAGGCTGAGATGGGACTGGAAAAACATCAGCCTCCAGAGGAAAGGGGAAAGGGCAGGGCTGGCAAACAGCGTCACACAGGCCCTAACGCCAAGTGCATTCAGCTTTGGGAAACTCTGCCGCGCCATGCCTTAAAAGCACCACAGACTGTGTGCAAATGCATGCACACGGGTGTGTGTGTTAATAAAACTTTATTGACGGCTGGGCACGGTGGCTCATGCCTGTAATCCCAGCACTTTGGGAGGCCGAGGCGGGTGGATCACAAGGTCAAGAGATCAAGACCATCCTGGCCAACAGGGTGAAACCCTGTCTCTACTAAAAATACAAAAATTAGCTGGGCGGGTTGGCGTGCGTCTATAGTCCCAGCTACTCAGGAGGCTGAGGAAGGAGAATCGCTTGAACCCGGGAGGCGGAGATTGCAGTGAGCCGAGATCGCACCACTGCACTCCAGCCTGGGCGACAGTCTGAGACTCCATCTCAAAAAATTAAATAAAGTAATAAAAAATAAAACTTCATTGACAAACACAGGCCAGGGCCAGATTTGACCCAGGGGCAGCATTTTGGAGACTCCTGGTCTAGACTCTAGAGGACAAAGTAGCCCCTGGGAGTCTCCACAGGCATAATGAAGGGCTGTGCGGAAGCTCTGGGGGGTTGGGGGGCCAGAAGCACGCTGGTGGGACACAGGCCTTGTCTTCTGCTGGGGAGAGACAGGCCCAGGGACGTGCTGGACACAGGCTGCCTGACCTCTGCCAGCCCTCACCTCAGCCTCGGAACTCCACGTGGAACTTTCTGCCTCTCCATCAATCAGGCACGGGGGACGTCCGTTTCCAAGCATCATAAGACACTCTTCTGTTTCAATACCTGTCTTGCTGCCACCACCCGTGCTCAAAGGGACGAAGGACATGGGAAGGGAAAGACGTCATTCAACTCGACTACTCCCTTGCCCTGACAAACCTTTCCAGGCAGCCCGAACTTTGCTGGAGACACTGACGTATTTACGACCCTGAATCTGAGGCTGTGGGGTGGGGGGCGGGGGGAAACCTTTGTGTGGCATTTCTCGCAGCTTCTGCCTCCCCAGCTTCCCCGGTCCCAGGGGCAGCCGCGGAACCTTCTGCTAGATCCGGGTGCAGGGACTTGGGAACAGTCAGAGCCCGACCATGCCAAGCAGGAGGGAATATTTATGGCTGAGCCATTCCCAGCAAACTCAATTCATTTAATGAAAGATTGTGCGGGAGACAGAGGCTGGTGGTGTCATTTGGCCGCAGAGTGGTGGGAGCACAGATGGTGCCCGCATTTCAGACTGCTGGCCGGGCCAGCCACCCCGGCATCCAGCCACCCCGGCATCCCCGTCGACAGCAGCTTAGGGGATTTGTATTGAGCGGCTTTGCAACTGCGTCTCCTTGAGTAATTAAAAAAAGCACCTGTGTGCACCCACGGAAGGGTCAGGCAGACATGCTCCACGGAGCGCATCGCCATGGCCTGGAGTCCGGCCTGAGACCACTCACCCAGCCAGGGCTGGCCCAGCTCCAGATGCGTCCCCTGCCCTGCGGGCTGATGCCACTGCCAGGACAAAGCTGCTGGTGCCAGCCCACCCACGGCTGGACTGGAAGGAAGGGGCAGCTGGGAGCATTCCTGTGAGTCTCCACGTGGCTCTGCAGGGAGCTGGGGAGCCAGGGCACCCACGAAGGAAATGGGGAAAGAGGCAAGGCCCGGGGGTCACGGCAAGGGAAGCACAGCCTCAAGGAATTGAGGACACAGGGTGGTCACTTCTGAGTGCTGGACAATTCAGCAGGGCCACAGTGCAGGAGAGGAACTTGCTAAGGCCGTGAGGAGACCCAGCTCCCCTGAGCTACTGCCTCCTGCTGAATGCCCAGCCCCCACCATGGCCACCAACTCCAGCATCTTCTGATCAGGCGCGCCTGCAGGAGCCACTTCCCCTGACAAGGGCTGGCCGGGCACCTCAGGACTCGGTGGGCTGTTGTGCTGCAGCTGGGAAGGGCTCGGCGCAGGGGGGAGGGAGCTTCGCCACAGAGTCCTCAGACAGGGCAGACCTCGCCGTCTGCTTTCATTCTTTTCATTAGCGAGGCCCCGACTGTCCTCACCACAGCCCCGCCCAGCTCCCCACTCTCTGGGACACGAGTGTCTGCAAGGGAGGGGACGGATCCTGTCTGCTCCAATTCCTGCTTCCCGACTTGGCAGTCCCCTGTCAGCACTTGCGACAGAGATGGAAGGCGCCCTCCAGGGGAATCTGGCCGTGTCATTAGTTTCTGATGGAGAAATCAGGCACAAACAGGGCAAGAGGAGGCCTGCACGGCCCCCCAAGGCCTGAGCACGCCCCAGGGCCCCGTGTTCCACAGTATGGAACTGCATGATACACACAGCCACCAGAACCGCATGCATGGGCGGGGCCGCCCCAAGAGCCACTGGAGAAGCTGGGCGAATCTGACCAAGACAGGGTGGTGGTACCCCCTCAGTGCTGAGCAGATTCTGAGGACAGGGAGAGATGCAAGGCCAGGAGGTGGGAACTTAGGTGGGGAACGTGGAGCATGAAGCCCCCATCACCAGCCAAACATGCCATGTTAGCTGCGGGTGATGGCCCCAAGTTACCCTGCCTTGGGATCAGCCTCTTGTCTATGGCTTGGGCCTGCTAACTGCAGCCCTCGGCCCCCATCTCTGTCCCCAGCTCCAAGATCCTGGTCTCACTGCTCTGGCCTGGGCTCAAACCCATGAGCTTCTTATTCCCAGGTGAGGCCAGCAGAGCGGAGCCTCAAAGCAAGGCCACCCCTGTGGGTGCCCCAGACACCAAGCAGAACTGGGTTCTTGGACAGCGCTCCCGTCAGGGCGCAGCCTGACCACCCGCCAAGTGCACCTTGGGGGCTGGACAGCACCGCTTGCGGGCGAATCAGTGAAGCTTCACAGCACTCCCCCAGGCAGGAGACACACGATGCCCTAACCACCAACGGCAAAGGGAGAGGTGGCGCTGGGTCCTGCAGAGTCCCCCAGAGGAGGAGGGTGGGTCCACATCACAGCCCCCACTTGCTCAGGACCCCATCGAGCTCTGAACAGACACCAGCAGCCTCAGGAGGACGCAGGGAGGAGCCAAGCAGCTCCGCCAAGCGCCGTAGACAGGCGGAACTTTGCAGACTCCAGGCAAGCTCATCCCTAACCTCCCCCTGCCAGCGATCTCACCCAAGGAAGGAAGGAATTCAAAGACGTCCTTTGCTTTTATATTGAAAGACAAGCACGCTTGCATGAGCGCGCGCGTGCACACACACACACACACACAGAGATTCTAACCAAACCATTCAACCATCATCGTGCACAGACTACACAATGATAGATTCGTATAACAGGGTGGCGTGCGCTGGGAAGACGTAGCCTACAGGCCCCTTTCAATGACAGAAACATCCTTGGGACTGTCTGTTATCTAAAGACATACAAAATGCATGGTGAATACGGCAAGAACCTGATTATGGGCAAGCGTCTTTAAAGACAGGGAAACACATCCACACATTAACTGTGGTTCTTTCAACGGTGGGATTAAGCACTTCCATGCTACTTATTTCTCTAAATCTCTTTATTGAGAAGGCATATCATCTAAGGCGGGCCCATGGGCCACATCTGGCCTGCCACTTGTTTTTGTGAATAAAGTTTTATTGGCACATAGCCACGCCCGTTCATTTATATATCATCCACAGCTGAGCCCGTGCTGCAAGGGCAGGGCTGAACATTCAGGAAGGGGAATGCAAAGCTGCAAACAGTCACTATCAGGTCCTTGACAGTTAAGTTTGGGCTGGCTCAAATGGTGGCTCACACCTGTAATCCCAGCACTTTGGGAGGCCGAGGCAGGAGGATCGCTTGAGGCCAGGATTTCAAAACAGGTCTGGGCAACAGAGTGAGAGCCTGTCTCTACAAAAAACTGTTTTTAAAAAGTAGGCGAGTGTGGTGGTACACACTTCCTGTCCTAGCTACTTGGGAGGCCGAGGTGGGTGGATCACCTGAGCCCGGGGCTGGGGGGAGGTTGAGGCTGTAGTGAGTGAGCTGTGATCATGCCACAGCACCCCAGCCTGGGTGACAGAGACCCAGACTCAAAGCTTGCTGGAGCCCGATGTAAGCCGGGAAGTCACTTTGGTACTGTAACTTGCAGTGTAACAACCGTGGGGTACATCACATCCCACAGAGCAGCTTCAGCACTCAGGGAGCAGACACAGCTGTGTCTGTGTAAACATGGGCAGCAGTGCCATTTTTTGCTGAGCCCATGCTCAGCATGCCACGCATGCCCCACCACTGGCTTCCAGGTCTCTGAATGCCCCTGCTGGGAAGCAGCCCGGCCTCCCGCTCTGCCCCGAGTCCTGTGCCCACAGCACCGTCGGCCCAAGACAGCCACGCACTGTGGGCACACCGCCCCCAGAACCCAGGGGCAGCTCAGGGAGCCGGGCCCACTGCACCTCAGCCTCAGGGGGGCCTGGACCCTGTTGCGTAGATGGAGCCTAGCGGATGTGACTCTCCCAGCCTCACACCTGACCCAGCTCCAAACTCCCAGAGGCCACAGACTTCGCACATTCCTGCTGGGATGGCCCCAGTTGTCTTAACGAGCCCAGACACTCACACGTGGGAGACAATAGCAACTTCGGTCCCTGAAATGATAACTCTGGGAGGAGCCAGGAGTCAGGCTCTGGCTCGCCTGGGTTTGCTGAGACTGGCCCAGGGCCTGGGTAAGGGCAGGGGCTCAGCCTCAGGAGTGACTCTTCTTCCTCTCATTTTGGGGGGCCAGGAGGGTGTCCATTTTCTCACTGAACTCAGTTCCAATATGCTCCACCTAAAAGCAGTCCTATTTTGGCAGCTCCCACGAGAAACACATGATGTCCAAATCCTGAAAGTGGCGTTCCCAGAAATAGCCCCTTCCAAGCCAGCACGTCCCTGCGCCTGCTCTTGGCCGGGTTCAGAGCTGTCTGCCTCAGAATTGATAGCACGTTTTAAAGACCTTTAATTTCCCAAGGTTTTAGTTGCTGGAAAAAAATAAAAAAGGTACAGATCTCAGATTAGATTCTGCAATTGTGGCTATAAAACCCAGAGCAAAAACGGTTTCCAACTTTTAGCTCCAGAAGAGTCACGCCTCCTGTGTCTGAACTACTATAGGCTCTGAATTAACAAGTCTGAATTAATGCAGTTTCACTGTGCAATGCCAGTCCCCTGCCCTGAAGCAGCTCACAGTGTAACTGGGAGACAAAGTCAACACATGAGGAGCCGGGGACCCGGGAGCAGAAAGGGGCCTCACGCCCGGGAGCCATGCGCCCGTCGTGCGTGCTCGTCCTGTTGCTGTCGGGGTAGAGGTGCACAGGCCAGAGTGAGCTCCTCCTCTGCTTCTCGGGGTCCTGCCAGTGGGATGCGTTGGCCAGGGATTCAGCCAGCCTCCCTGCCACCCGTACAGCAGGCACAGGATGCGTTTTCCTAGATAGGCACCGTCAAGGAGGGCCAGGCTGCAGGCGGACACAGGGAGGCCCCTCCTCTTGCCCCTCACCCACCCCGTGACATGCAGGTGGCCAAGCCTCACCAAGGTCTCCGAGAACCTGGTGTGAAGGTGGCTGGTCTGCCCTGGTTCTGTAGAAGGTGGCCGTGTACCCCCATGTCACCTCCTTCAGGATCAAGGCGGTGGTGGGGGAAGGGGATCGGGAAGGGAACGGGGTGTGGATAGAGCCTCAGAGAGCAGAAGACAGGCCCCCCCAGGCTCAGGGCTGTCCCCTCCGTCCTCCTCCAACACAGTCTCCTAATATGGCTAATGTGAGTACCCACCGACTGATGCCATCCCAGGTGCCTAAGAGAACCCTGGGTGGAGAGAGGGTCTATCAGGGGGCTGGACCAGATGCAGCTGCCACTTGTAAATGGCGTCCTGGGACGGATGACAGGCGGGTTCAGGGGTCGGGGACTAGCTTCAGCACTGCTGCTGCTGGCTGGCCCCTGTCACTTGGAGCCTGGACACCAATCCAGAGCGCTCTGAGCAGCGCGGCCATCACCTGCCTCTGAAGACTGACACATCCGACAGCCCAGTCTTCCAGACAGGTCTCAGAGGACCCGCCGCTACACTTCAAGGAAAATGAGGGAGCGCGCGGGGCTGCTGGTTTGCCTCTGGTTATGCAGAGCAGGGCCGGTGCAGAGACAAATAGATTTCTTTCTTCCAAAGCATGAAAAAAACAGAAATCAGAACATAGATGGGCTCGGAGCCGGCAGCCGCAGAGCCCAGGGCCTGCTTCAGGATGTCCTGCCGTGATTGGCTCGTGTGGTGCCTGCTACAGACAGCGGGGGAAAGGGTCAGAGAGCCGAGGGGTGGCCAGGCCTGCCCAGTGCCCACAGGAAGTACACGCCCTGGCTTTGCAGGCTCACCGGCCCCACTGGCAGGAGTGCCTTCCAGAGGGGGTGCCACCAACTGCCCCACACGTCCTGCCCTGCCCTGCCTGCTGGGACACCCTAGGCTGCCCTGAAGGCCATCACCAGGACTGGCCTGTGTGGGAGGGGGATGGGCAGGCCATTGCCAGGGCTGGCCTGTGTGGGAGGGGTGGGTGGGGGTGGGCAGGCCATCGCCCTCGGGGTGGCTTTGACTCCACATTGCACTCCCCAGGGCTTTCAAGTGAAATAAATTTAACCTTTTCATGGAATAAATATGAACGCCCAACAAAAGCTGGAGTCTTCTTAGCACCGCCACAGCACCGGACGCGCAGAGCTACTCATCAGGGAGGCCGGGGGGAGGAAGCAGGAGAGACACTGACGTCAGGGGCCGAATCCACAGGCCACAGTGGACCAGGGCTCTCCTGCAGGCAGGGGGGTGCTGCACCCACCACCCGTCCCTGTGAGGGGAGCCTCGACTCCCTGCTGCAGTGAGTTCCCTCCCAATACCAGACCAGCCAGAGACCGGGAGGAGCCCCAGAGGCTGGGATTATAGGCGTGCGCTGCCACACCTGGCTAATTTTTGTATTTTTAGTACAGACGGGGTTTCACCGTGTTGGCCAGGCTGGTCTTGAACTCCTGACCTTAGATGATCCACCTGTCTTGGCCTCCCAAAGTGCTGGGATGACAGATGTGAGGCGCTGTGTCTGGCAGAAATGGCATACTAAAAAAAGAATTTAACCCTATCATTAACCAGCATCCTCCGAACAAAAGATGCTACATCAGGAAAGAAGAGCAGGGCTTATAACAAAAGGGGCATCAGGAGGGCAGAAAAGGGCAGAAATGAAAAACACCAATAAAAACACATCAACAGACAGGTTAAGTGCGGGAGCTGAGGAGCCCTCCCAGAAAAAACATCGATACAAAAGACAAAGAGGCCCAGTGTCGTGGCTCAAGCCTTAATCCCAGCACCTCGAGAGGCCGAGGCGAGAGGATCACTTGAGGTCAGGAGTTCAAGGCCAGCCTGGGCAACGTAGCGAGAACCCCATCGCTACAGAAAAGTAGCGATGGCACTGGCCTGTGGTCCGAGCTACTTGGGAGGCTGAGGCAGGAGGATCACTTGAGCCTAGGAGTCCGAGGCTGCAGTGAGCTGTGACTCTAGCTGAGACCCTGTCTCGTTCTAGAGTGAGAACCTGTCGCTGCCTGAGCATCCTGTGGAGTTCGTTTCTCATTTTGAGTTTCTGCCCTCTCGCTGCATCCTCCTCTGGTGAAGGGTGAGGGATTTCTCTGGGGCTCTTTCATAAGGGCTCTGATTTCCTCCAAGATGGTGTCACCCTCAGGCCCTGTTTTCAAAGGAGAAGTCTCAAAACTTTACTGGCTTTCCTTTCTCAAGAAGCCCCTGGAGGGTATGCCCCTGAGAAATGAGGTCACAGCAGGTGTGGAGGCCCAAGCAAGTCCGTCTTGGATGCTAACCTGTCATGCTGGCTTCTGGGAAGGGCTCTGAGATGTCCAGCTCATCTACCCCTCCTTGTGTAAGAGGCGGCACTTACTGTCAACGCTGCCCTCCGGTCAAACGGCCCTCAGGTTTCCAGGTTTCAGTTGTCCCACACACCCCTGAACGACCTTTCCCTACCGTCTCAGCCCTGGGCCTGCGGCTGAGGATGCAAGGACCACCGTCTTGTCTCACTACTGCCACCCAGACACAGACACGGCTTCTCTTCGTCAATCCTTATGAGTTTCTCTCGAGAAAGTGGGTCCCAGCCTCTTTCTCCGGCCTCTCAGCATGCTTGGACCTTGGGTTTGATCTGCTCATCATGTTTAAAGAGAAAGGAAATGAATGCGCCTCCTGGCGCCCCACAATCCTCTCCACTGCCCACTGCCACCCAGTGTGTGCCCAGCACTACCAAACTGGAGGCTGGTCTGTGTGACCCAGGTCTCCCTCAAAGAATCTCTGCCAAATGGAAAGCAGAGCTGAAGGCTCTGAAGCACAGCAGCAGCTGAAGGCTCAGAAACCCACCCTGCGCGCCCCTTGGAGGCAGGGATGAGGGACATGGCACGTGAGGGAATGACTGTGAGGAGCCTGTTGTCTTAGTCCGTTCTTGGGACAAAATACCACAAGCTGGGGGCTTACAAGCGAGCTGCTTATTTCTCACGGTGCTGGAGGCTGGAAGCCCAAGATCAAGGCCCCAGCAGGTTTGGTGTGTTTGGTCATTCCCTGGTTCTTGGCAACTTCTCACTGAGTCCTCCCGTGGTGGAGGGGCGAGGGGGCTCTCTGGGGGCTCTTTCATAAAGGCACTAATCCCATCTATGAGGGCATCGCCCCCATGCCCTCACCGCCTCCCAGAGGCCCCACCCTTAATACCACCACCTCGTGCTGCCGAGGGCTTCAAATGAGGTAACACAAGCAAAGCTCGAAGGCTGCGCAGGGCAGGGCCACCTCGGGAGCACTTCCTGCTACAAAGAAAGACCTGCCAGTCACCTACACGGGAAAAATCAGCAGCGCAGCTGTTCCCCAGGTCTGAACTCTCTCATCTCAACGCCTGGGATGATGCCTTCTGAGCCATAGCGATCCCATGCAAAACCCCTGAAATCCAATCAAACTGGCGGTGTGCTTTTGTAAAGTGTAATAAAAAATAAAAAGCAAGCTAAATGCCAGACCTCCCTTTGACACCGCACTGCAAAAGAAGTCCACTCTGCAGAGGCCGAGACCCCTGCTGTTAACGGGGCTTCTACTGACCCTGTGCCCGGGAGGCTGCCGACGCTCCTGCCTTAGCCCAGCCGGGGGCCGTGTCTGCCTTTGCCCCGCCCCTGCCTTGCTCTGCAGGGCTCCTGCACTGCATCTGGACAAGCCCTTCTGAAACCCCTCCCAGCAGGGCTCAGGCAAACATGCAAAAACCTTCCACACAGCTTGACAACTCCCGATTAACATTCGAGCTCCCCCTGCCTGAGATCCAAAGAAGCTGGGGGCCCCGGGTCCACGATGGCTCCGCTGAACTCAGAGGCGGAGGAGGGTTCACATCTTGCTGGGGGCAGAGGGGATCACCCTCGCTGGGGACCTCCCACAGGAGAACTCTGAGTCAAAACGGAGACGAAACTCACAGACTTTCCGGAGCAGCCAACACCACACCCAGTATCCAACTCCAGCAGAACAAAAGGGGAGGTGGCCAACGCGCCGTCTGCCCTGAGGCCCAGCCTCCCACTGTGTCAGTGATGGCATACGGTCCCTGCTCTGCGCCTTGCCTTTTCCACGGGGCACATGTGGGAAAGGCTCCACACCAGGATGAAGCAGCAGCTCCACCAAGGCCTGCATAGGCCGGGCACGGCGGCTCACACCTGGGATCCCAGCGCTCTGGGAGGCCCAGGTCAGAGGATCACTTGAGCTCAGGAGTTCAACGCCAGCCTGGACAACACATTGAGACCCCATCTCTACAAACACTACAAAAAATTAGCTGAGCATGGTGGTGCAATGCCTGTAGTCCCAGCTACCTGGGAGGCTGAGGCAGGAGGACTGCTTAACCCCAGGAGGTGCAGGCTGCAGTGAGCTACGACTTCACCACTGCTCTCCAGCCTGGACATTTTTGAGACTCTGTCTCAGAAAAACAAAACAAAAAACAAAAACATGAAGTCTGGATATGCCAGTTGCATGCGCCATTTAGGCGTTCACAGCCTTTTAACTCCATATTTAAGAATCCTGTTCCCGGGAGAGCGACGTCATGGTGGCTTTGGTTACCACTCAGCTCTTTCCCTTGGAAACTGTTCTCTGCCAACAGGCACCACCCCCATCACCCAATGGCCATGGGGTGCCTGCCTCGCCCTTTTCTCCCCGCCCTGCTGACTCCACGCCACACGTGCTGCCAGCCCATGCCCTTTAAAATATGGACTCTGATGGAGCCACCCCGTGTGGCCCCCCAAGCCCCTCCCTAGCATGGGGTGTTTTCAATCATGTCAGGTTTCCCGAAGTCTTCTCTGAGCTGTTCCGGCAAACCCAGAAACAAGGGCACTTCCTCCACCAGGCAGGCGCCGCAGCCACACTCACCATCAACAGCCAGGCAGGTGCTGCGGCCACACATGCCACCAATGTCACCAGCGACTCAAGTGCAGAAATGCCACATCACACGCAAGTGAGAAACTGGGTTCTGGGCAGGGGCACTGAGGCCAGCAGGCACCCCAGGGGTCCCCCACGCCTGTGGAGACCTCGGACCGTGCTCCCCATCCAAGGGGAGACCACTCCACACTGCCAGGAGTCGGGAGGGAGGAGGGTTGTGAAGATTCCCCACACCATAGCCAGGCGCATGTGGCTCACGCCTGTAATCCCAGCACTTTGGGAGGCCAAGGTAGGTGGATTACATGAGGTCAGGAGTTCTGGACCAGCCTGGCCAACGTGGTGAAACCCTGTATCTCCTAAAAATATAAAAATTAGCTGGGTGTGGTGGTGCACCTGTAGTCCCAGCTTCTCAGGAGGCTGAGGCAGGAGACAGGGGTTGCAGTGAGCCGAGCCTGCACCACTGCACTCCAGCCTGGGTGGCATAGCGTGACTCTGCCTCAAAAAAAAAAAAAAGATTCCCCACGCTGTCCACTGGCTCTGTCTGTGGCCTGCATTTGCGTAACACGAGGACCTCTTCCTAAAACAACCTCCCTGTGAGCCTGACTTTTCCGAAACCCCAGTGCAGCCTGAAGGACAGCCTGCCCCTTGGGGGCCTGGGGATACACACTCTGCCTGCCAGCGGCTGGGGTCTATAGCAGCCACTCTATAGACTGGGGGCCTCTGCCGGGGTCTGATTCCCAGGGAAATGCACACACAAGCCACGTGCTCGCCACAAAGTTGTGAGGTACACACTCAAGCCTGCAGCTGCTCGGGGGCGGTCCCCAGGCTAAGGAGCCCACCCTCCTAGCAGGCCCTGCCCTGCCCTGCCCAGGCCGGCCAGGCCCCGTGCGATCTGACCCACCCCGTGCGATCTGACCCGCACCGTGGGGACGTCCAGCACCAAGGTTCGTGGGCCCCCCACTCTCAGTGCAGGAGCTTGGCTGGCAGCGTCGCAGGACCCTGGCCACCTGCAGATGCAGTGGGCTACTGCCACTGCCTTGGAGACCAGGGGGCTCACCTGCCACCTTTCCCTGACTCAGACAGCACTGAGCTTTCACCAGAGGCCACCTCTTTTTAAAGCCTGAACAGATACTAGAGTCTGCTCATGTAAAACAGCAGAGTGGCAGAGAGGAGACGCAGCCAGTAGCCTAAAGAGAAAATTTTATGTGGTCCAATAAAATCACCAGCCCAAACAGCGTCTGACCACAGGGGTCATGAAGGCTCTCGTCACTGTGGCGCCAACTCCCAGCCTCTGATCTGGGAACCAGGGCGGAACATCTAGGGCGACGCAGGTGGTTCCAGAGCCTACGGCGACAGACACTGCACGGCTGGTGCTTGCCCTGCTGTGGACGGGGATGGTGGCGGGCGGGGCCTTAGCAACAGCCAGCCCGGTTTGTGGAGGGTGCGGCACCTCACAGACAGCTATGGCTCAACAGGCCCCAGCCCTCAGGCCGCCCCTGCCCCGCCCCCAGCTGCGGACCCCTCTATGGGACACCTCAGCAGCACTGCAACAGGACTGTCTGCAGTGACGGTGATGACCTGCACCTGCGCTGTCCAGGACACGGCCACCAGCCCACCTGGCTATGAGCAAGGGCTGGAACCACAACCAGCCCAGCTGAGGGGTGGAGGGCTCATCCTATTTCACTTTGGTTAGTGGGTAAGGTGCAGCGTGTGGCCCATGGCTCCCACACCACACAGCAGGCTCTGATGCATCTGGACTCCACACCCAGTCCCACTCCTCCCTTATCACCGAGCACTCACACGCCCAAGTCCCCGCCCCTCCCCATGCCCCCACCTCTGTCCTATCATCGGGTCCGCAGGCACCACCCCTAAAACGCAGGCCCACGCCGTTCCCCTCTCCCCATGCCCACAGACCCCATGCCTGCCTAGACAATGGCCATCCCCGCCGGGCTCCCTGTCTTCCCCAGCTCACAGCAACAAAATCTAACTTTAAGGGCCCTTGTCACAGCCCCTGACCTCTGACCTCTGGCCTCTTGCCGGGACCCGCTCAGGGACCTCGTGCTTTTCCATGCTCCCCAGCGTCCCGCACCCGGGGCCTTCACAGAGGAGCGTCTCTGAAGCAGGTGGTGGCAGCTGTCGCCAGTGCGGGGCAATCATAAACGGGATCCAGGCCCATGCGGGGCCAACGCCTGGTGTCCTTATAAGCAGACAAGAGGACACAAAGGCAGGAAGAGGAAGCCGAGTGACTGGGGGCAGAGGAGAGAGCGACACCCTGCACGCCAAGCAACCCTGAGATGGCGGCCAGCCCCGAAGCCAGGAGAGGCAGGCGGGTCTCCCGGGTGCCCTGAGGCGGCTTGGCCCACACACCCATCTCAGCCTCTGCCTCCGGAGCAGCAAGAGGATACATGTCTGCTGCTTTCAGCCGCCCAGGCCGTAGACTGGGCTGCCCAGGTGGCAGACACACCAGGCCACCGCTGCAGTGTCCCCGCGGCCTCTCTAGGAGCAGAAATTCCTCCTTCCACCCTTGTTCCTGTCTCGTCTCCTCCCTCGACCTTGCTGGCCTCAAGCGCTGCCTCCCCAGCAGCTGACCAGTGCCCAGCAGATGCCGGCCGGGGCGAGTGGCGGTCACACTCCTCTCAGCCATCGTGACCATCTGTCTGGGGTAGGTGTGGGAGCAGATGCCCTGGCACACAAAGCGTTAAGCACGGAGGAAGGGGCAGAGGTGCCCGCATCTGCGCTGATGGCCCCCTGTTTCTGATGTAATTATCAGCGCTGCAGCAAGGCCTGTAACAAACCAGTTCATTAGCAAACCCACTGGAAGCGCTCAGCAGCCGTCAACAAAACAATTAGGCGCCGCTCCCAGGGCTCTCTGGGCCTCAGCCTCGGGGCCATTCCCGGCAGCACGGTGAGCGGCTCCCAGCCCCTCCCGGCCAGCCAGGTTAGGCAAGGTCCCGGGCCTTCCACGGCCTTTCTCTCTCGCTGCTCCCTCACATCCCCCAGGTGGCTGGGGAGGCCCCGACGTCCCCTTTGTTCCTCCCTAAATGGAAGAGGCCTGGAGTCTGTCTCAGTGTTATGAGCTCCTGCAGGAACGTGACAAGCAGGCAGCTGCATGCCTGGCCCCGGCCACCAGACCTGCCCCTCTCCTCCACATGCTGACCTGAAGGGTCCTCAACAGCCACGGTGGTCCTGCTTCTATGCCAGGTGCCACCCAAGTACTGCTCTATGTCACTTCCAACAGCCCAAGGAGAGAAACTGAGGCACAGCACTAGGAGGGGCGGGTCTGCACCCAGGGAGACGGCTCTAGGTCTGCACCACGGGCCCCATGAAGGGTCACACCTCGGGTGGGGAGGGGATGAGTGGTCAGGGGTGCAGAGGCCCCAGCCCCACCATCCCTCCCTGCCAGCAGCTGTTCTCGGAGGTTCTCTCTCACTCTGGGTTACAACTCATCCACCACAGCTGAGGAATGACCAGGAGCCAGGACGCCCTGAGCTGGGAGAGCAGGGGCCTCTACCAGCTCTGACTCAGGGACCACAGCTGAGGAAAGACCATGAGCTGGGACGCCCTGAGACGGGAGAGCGGGGGCCTCCACCAGCTCTGACTCAGGGCCAGGCACCTCGAGGCCACTCCTCCAGCTCTCCTGTTTCTCCAATGGCTGCTCCCCAGGCTCCCTCACCAGCGTCCCTCAAGGGGTCCAGCCCCTGCCTGACCCATGAGCAGACCCGCTCCTTCGCTGCCAGGCAGCATCCAGCTGCAGCCCCAGAACCAGCCCCATCCATGCAGGATGGTAAGAAGACCGGGTGCTGCCGAGCTGGCAAAGGCCCTGGAGCCACACCAGGAGCCTCTGTCTGGAAAAGCCCAGCCCCTCCTCAGGGCAGATGTGCCCCTCCAGAGCTCTTGGGCAGCAGAACCGGGGATAGAGGGTGTGATCTCAGAAGCCAAGAACAGCTGGAGGAGCAGGGAGCCTCAAGACCCAGGTGTCTTGGACAGGGGGGCCCTGTCCCCCACGGGAGCGGGGATGTCTGCGGACATCTGTGGTTGTCACAGCTGGGTTGGGGCTGCACCTGGCATGGAGTGGGTGGAGGCCAGGGGCGCTGATCACACCCTGCAGTGCCCGGGAAGGATCCAGCCCCAGAGTCCACAGTGCCAGCCTGGGAGAGACTCTAAACTAGGCCTTCTTTCCAGATCATTCTTCTCCCAGATCTGTCCAGACGTGCCGCATAAACTCTAGGCAAGAGCCAGCACAGGCTGCTCACTCTGCCCTGACCCAGGACCTGCTCCACATGCTCTTAGCTCCAGAGTCTCCCCACATTTCTGTGTGACCGTGACTCCTCCAAGGCCCACCTGTGAGAAGGAGCCCCAAAGGCCTCACCAGGGACAGAGTGACAGGGAAGATCTAGAGAAGGGGCAAGGGAAACACATTTCACACGGCAGTTTACGGTGAACACGGTGCGCCCAGCCCGGCAACGCCATCAATCAGAGGGTCAGTGAGACAGGAGCCACAGGCAGGGCACAGGCTGGCCATGAGCCTCGGGGGTCAGAGGAGTGCCTGGAGTTCCCCAAGCCTCAGTGGGCCCTCCTCCCTCCCACCCTTCCCCAGCTCCCGCCTTCCGCCTTCCGCAGCCTCCGCCTTCCGGTTAATGACCCAGAGCAGGCGGCCTCATTACCAAACAGAAGGAACACACAGCTCTCCCAGGCAGCAGAAACAATTTGGTTGGAATTTTACAGTAATTAAGTTCAGTGCACCCCAGGGCTGGGGTTTTAGGAGAGGCTGGGTTCCTGCTGGAACCCCCGCCCCACCCCAGCCTGGATGCAGGAGGTAGGGGGGAGATGGGTGGCGCCAAGTGGGCGGTTTCCAGGAACAGCGCCTCTGGGGGACCCAAGTCACCGTACCCTTCCCAAGCTCAGCAGAAGCTCTCCCTGCCACACACAGCAGGCCTCACTTGCAGACAGCTGACACAGAACCAGTGAAGAGCGAGTGGCCCCCTGGCCGGCGAGCCTGGCTTCACATCTCTCGCGCTCTGTTTAATCCTGTGGCAGGGGGGTTTGGGGATGCCGTTGAGTCCTGGGCTCTGGAGAAGAGACCCCTTGTCTCTCGGCACATGCACCACCCATCGCGGGGCCAGCGTGACCGCGTGCTGAGCTAATCTGATATGGCCTGCAGGCTTGTAGGACTAACTCGAGCTCAGAGTGAAAAAGGCTGGTGCGTGCACATTTTCGTTTCCTCGAGTGAAACGGGAGAATGCTTTTGATCTGGCCCATTAGTAATCCCACTACAAAGCCTGCCTGCTGCAGCACATGCTGGGGAGTTCTGCTCTGAGACAGGGAGCCGCCACCTCTGGAGACCCCTCCAGCCACCCCCGCTGGGCTATTCACAGGACAGGTGCCCAGGACATGAAGCCGCTGGTGCAGGAAACACCTGGGGGCAGGGGGGGCGTGGGGTCCCCAGTGCCCCATCGGCTTGTGCCTCCAAGTGGGGTGAGAGAAGCAGAGGAAGGCCAAGGGTGTGCTGGGCCCGGCCTCCTGCTGTGTGACCTTGGCAAAGTCACCGAACTACTCTGGCCCTCTCAAGGCAACAAGGCCCAGAGGCAGCACTTGATGGAGGTAGGTATTGTCAGCAAAGCAAGCGAGAGATTAAGAGAGAGAGTGAGGGGGAGAGAGAGAGAGACAGAGAGAGAGATAGCGAGAGAGAGAGAGATTGAGAGAGAGAGATAGCGATATATATATATATATATATATACACACACACACACAGAGATAGCGAGATATATATATATATATATATATACACAGAGAGAGATTGAGAGAGATAGTGAGATATATATATAGAGAGAGAGATAGTGAGAGATATATATAGAGAGATTGAGAGATAGCGAGAGAGATATATATATACAGATTGAGAGAGATAACGAGAGATATATATAGAGAGATTGATATATATATATATATATATATATATATATATACAGAGAGAGATTGAGAGATAGCCAGAGAGATATATATAGAGACATTGAGAGAGATAGCGAGAGAGATATATAGAGAGAGATTGAGATATATATATACACAGAGAGAGACTGAGAGAGAGATAGTGAGAGAGAGATATATATATACAGATTGAGAGAGATAACGAGAGAGATATATATAGAGAGATTGAGATATATATATATACAGAGTGAGAGAGAGAGATAGCGAGAGAGAGAGAGAGAGA
>CM052668.1:3803901-3833901 GCA_028533165.1 Leontopithecus rosalia | reverse complement strand
CCCCCTCAGGGACCCCGGTGGTCTCTGCTCAGCCTGGCTCACAGATGAACGGTAGGTTCTGATTAATTACGGAAAAGCCCACCTACTTATCATGGGTGGAGCTGTGGGCAGAGGCAACCTCCCCACATCGACCTCTGTTCCAGATGGGAGTTGAGCCCAGCGCTCTGCTCAGGTCTGGGGGCCAGGAGAGTGAGGGTTCATGTCCATGGTGTCCGGGTGACACGGCCTGTGTGGCCCAGGAGCCGTGGGGGGTGTTGGAGACAAAGCCTGGGGCTGAATTTTTATACCCACCTGGCTTTGATCAGAGCGGGTTTTCGCAGGAGCTGCTATGAACTGGCTGTGAGTGCATCTGGCTGATAAAACCGTGCTTTCAGGAAGCTAAACTGTGGGCTCCCGGCTCCTGCCGGTGTGGGCCCCCACAACGATGGGCCCTTGGGACCCTCAGATGCCCAGGGCCTGCTGGAGTTGGGGGACCGGCCCCACCCACGAGTAAACAGGCTCCCTCCTGCTCTCTAGCAGGCAGGTGATGGGCTCCACTCAGACCTCGCAGTGGACACAAGAAATGGGCTTCCCTCCCCACAGGTGGGCGTGAAGAGCAGGTTGGTAAAGAGCTTTGAGTCTGTAAGGGGAAAGCAGTCTCCGCCCAGCAGTGGGCTCCTGAGAGACCGAGACCCTACAGAGGAGACGCGCCTGTCCTGCACGGCGCCCTCGCTCCCCGATCCCTCCTCCCAGCCCTGCTGCCCTCTGGAGGAGACACGGAGTTAAGGAAATCCCAGCCCCGAAGCCGGGTCTGGCCCCACGGTGGGAGTCTGTTAGGCGAGGCAGCCGGCCAAGGTTTCGCGGCTCCTAGACTTAACACCTGTGTGCTTACGGACGTGGCACGCCGAGGCTGCGGGCCGCCCCCGAGCTCAGCCGCCTGACGCTGGGAGAACACGGTGCAGAGCTGAGCAGGTCGAATGGAACACTGAGAGATGGGGCGCTCGGCAGAAGAGGAGACACCCGGGAAAGCTGGGCCCAGGACGCCGTGCCAGCAGGGAGCTGGAAATTACAGGGGTACTACCTACCCCACCCCCCAAACAGAGAGGCCTGACCTCAAACGTGGCCCTGGGCAGCTGCTCTCACTGGGGCCGATACTGCCTTCAAGGGACGATGTTTGGAGACCACTGCAGTTGTCACCACTGGGGTCAAAGGTCACCAGCACCAAAGGGAGCAGGTCCGTGGCACCACGTGTCATAGGGGATGAGCGGGAGTGGAACACTGGGGGTGGGGACACAGCCATACCTCCCCAACACAATGCACAGGGCGAGGCCACCAGGCCTCCTCCTGTCCCGAGGGGCACTGGTTGTGCCTCCCGCTGCAAAGACAGGTGTCAAGGGTAAATGCCCACAGACTGGCTAGAGAGGAAAAACACCCACGGGAGTAAATCCCACCCCCTACTGGACAATGGCCTCTGTGCTCACAGCGTTCTGCGATGGGAAGTGGGATGAGGCCATGTTTGGGACACAGCACCAGCCTGGGCCGCTCCATCCTGCCCAGGAGCTCAGGCAGACACGGGCCCTGCTGCAGAGGGTGGGAGGGGAGAGCTCCAGCCTGCCTCCTGTGGGTGTGGAAAGGACCCTGGAAGCTCCACCCGGGGCCCTGTTCTGAGGCTTGTATCTAGGTAAGCCACCTGCTGCAGGGAGACTGTATTTCTCTGGGATTTTATAGCCAGGAGACCCTCGGAGAGCCTCTGGCCTGTTGGGGCAGATCTGGGCCGTGGGCTGGGCCTCCTGCCTGCTGTGGGGCAGCCAGGGATGCTCTGCAGGCAGGTGACAGCACATCCACGGCCCTGGCCCGGCTTGTTCAGGACAGGAGCTGCTGGCAGGCCCATCCGGAACTCCAGAGGCAGCTGCAACCGGCTCACACGTGGTGAGAGGTGGGGGCCAACCTGTTTTCGGAGAAGCCCCTCTGCTCACAGAGGACCTGGGTCTGGGCGGGGGAGGAGGTGGCTGTCCTGCAGGCGGCCACCAACTGGTTGGAGCCAGGCTGGCAGGGAAGGCCAGTGCCCACGTGCCAGCCTGGGTTCTGCAGAACGAGGGTGACGGGCTTCCTCTGCAAGGCCACACAGTACGTGGTTCTTGGCTTTTTGGGCCACGTGGTCTCTGTGCAAACGACTCCCCCCTGCGGGGTTAAGGGGACGCAGACGCCCCTCCACACCTGGGTGTGGCTGTACACACGGGATGCTCGTTTACGGAGTGAGGCTGTTTGGTCTGGCTGTCACAGGTCACATACCCTTTTAACTGCCCTCCCACCACGACCCTCTGAAGATGTTAAGCCTCCCGCTCAGTTGGCAGAAGCCATAAAGTGGCCTGCAGATCTGAGCCCCAGCTCGCCAACCCATGAACACAGACACCCAAAATGCACAGGGCCCAGCCAGGGCGGGGGGTGGCTTCTCATCTGTCAGCGCCCGAGTGCAAAAGTGACAGAAAAGGGGCCGACTGGTCGGGGCGCGGGCGGGGGTCGCTGGGAGTCGAACAAGATGAACAAACCAGCAAGCAAAGCCACCTCCAGGCAAGTCATGGGGAGGCTCCTCCTTGGCTCTCTTCTGAAGAATGTGCTCCAAAGTGTAAACGGGAGAGGGAGCTGGGCCAGCCAGACGGAAGCCAGAAAAGGGGGTTTCTGGGCTGCCCCCTTCCCTCCCATCAGGCTGCACGTAAGACCTGGATAAGGTCCGAGCACCCCCATGCCCCAACCTGGACCTTTCCCTGCCCTTAAACGCTCCTCTGTCATCTGTGCGGCGAGATGCTCCAGCAGCATCTCCAGCCTTGGCTGCTTATGGGAGCAGAAAACCCTGCCACAGTCAGGAACCGGCTGCCCCAGCAACGAGCCTGAGAGTCCCCAACCCCACCAGACGGCCACAGAGGCCTTGTGGCTAATGACACTCCAAGTGAGGCCCTCGCCGCCCAGGCCAAGCCTGACTACACCAGGGGGTGCCTGAGCAGGGGCTGGCAGGCGGGGCTGGGGCCTCCAGGAAGGAGTGCAGGCCCTGGGCGCCCACCTGGAACCCGACGTGTTCCGCGCTGCACGCCACTGGTTCAGCAATTTCACGCTGCGCAGCCTGACAATGTAAGCGTGGCGCCCAATCTAAGGCTGCACTTTCCAAATGTCACCTGTTTGTGAACACATGGCTGAACCCCAAATTGCTTTTAATATCTGGGCAGTCCCCACCGCCCGGCTGCAGTTTCAGCTGTGACAGCACCTCCAGGACAGGCCTGGGGCCTGGGGCTTACAGCTCAATCTACTGCTGGGCTGGTCACAACACCCGCAGCGTCCCCTCAGGAACACAAACACACAGACACATGCCCTCTCAAAACAGCCACACCCTAAGATACTGAGCTACTCCCTCAGATCAAAGAGCCGAAATCCTGACTTTCAGATCGATCTTCTTTAGCTAAGTCAGAGCCTTCACTAGAGATAGGAGAGGTTTTCAGAAGTGAGTCCTGGGGGCACCTCCCAAGTCCTTCCTGCTGGAAAGTCCTGCTCTTCTACACTGAACTGACGGCAGAGAAACAGCCAGAAAAATAGAGGTTGGCTCATTGGTCCAGACCAGCTCAGCCAGGAGCGATGTCACTCAGGCCGCCTGCACTGTTTCCATTTTCCCAGCAGCCAGGTGACAAAAGCAAAATGCACTGGCATGCTGCGGTGGCTCACGCCTGTAATCCCAGCACTCTGGGAGGCCGAGGTGGGTGGATCACCTGAGCCCAGGAGTTCCGGACTGCCTGGCCAACATTGCAAGACCCTGTCTCTGTAAAAGGGAAAACAAAAAAGTAAAAAGAAACAGGTGAAACTCAGTTTATCTTTTTAATTTGAAATAGGGCCTCACTCTGTTGCCAGGCTGGATGGAGAGCAGTGGTGCAATCACAGCTCACTGAAGGCTTGACGTCCTGGGCTCAAGCAATCCCCCCACCTCAGCCTCCCAAGGCGCTGGGATTACAGGTGTGAAGCCACCGTGTCCAGCCAAAAACCATCTTAATTTTATATACATACATATGTTTAAATATATATATACACACACACATAGGTACACATACGTACATATAAAATTGAGATATACATATATACGGACACAAATACACACACACACACACACACACACACACACACATTTTTTTGAGACAGAGTTTCACTCTAGTTGCCCAGGCTGGAGTGCAATGGCATGATCTCTGCTCACTGCAACCTCCACCTCCCAGGTTCAAGCGATTCTCCTGCCTCAGTCTCCCCTGTAGCTGGTATTACAGGCATGTGCCACCAAGCCCAGCTAATTTTTGTCTTTTAAGTAGACACAGGGTTTTCGCCATGTCAGCCAGGCTGGACTCAAATTCCCGACCTCAAATGATCCGTCTGCCCCGGCCTCCCAAAGTGCTGGGATTACAGGCATGAGCCACCATGTCCAGCCAAGGTCTGACATCTAGAAAATTCTGGGAGAGTCAGAAGACTCTGGATCTGGCCCTGTGGTCTCTCCTATTACACCTGCTCCCGTGACCAGATCTGAGAAGAGTCCGCTGTCTGTGCTGACCCTGGCCTGGAGAAACCGAAGTCTCCACAGTGGGAGGGGCACTGTGAGGAAGCACCTGCTCTCACTCTGGCCAGCCAGGCTTGGCGGGGGACGCCCCTGTCTGCTTCGTCATGAGCAGCCACATGGTCCCTGAACCAGAGGAAGATGCCAGGAGGGCTGAGGCTGGGGCTGTCTCTGCGGGAAAGACAGAGGGGTCGGGAGGAGCTGAGCTGTTCAATGTTGCCCAGAAACAGCAGCCCTGAGCTGGGGCCACACAGCCGAGTCTGGCCTGACAGGACAGCTCAGTCTTCCTTGGGGGAAGCCAGGAAAGGCACCCAGGGGACTGCAGGGACAGCCCTGGGAGGACACTCCCTGGCCCCCAGCACTGGACAGGCAGCTGCTTCCTTGCTGGGTCCCAAACACCCACTTCTGAGGCTTGGGGTTCATAAGGCTTCCATGTCCCCATCACTGGGACTCCAAGGCAGAGACTATGGAGGAAGGGTGGCCAGCCAAGGCAACCCCATCTCACCCATGCCCAGCAGTGGCTCGTATGGGCTTCCCATCCATCCAGTAGCCTCCCATGCCCTCCACATGGTCAACAGCAGCCACGCAGACAGCTGCACGTGGCATTAGAACGTGACAACAAGCGCTCGGTTCAGATGCAAATCACTGACCAACGATCGGCCTTCTGAGACCAAGAACGACAATCACCAGAAAAAAACAAGCAAGGGCCACTCACTGCGAGTCTCCCACAGGCACGCTAAGCTCACTACGACCTCCAGGGACCCCACCAGCAGGAAGCGCCAGGCTCTGAGGAGCTGGGGGGGCTGCCACCAACGGGTAGGCGCAGAGGGATGAGGGCCGATGCCTGAGTGCGCTCCTGCCTGGCCAAGCAGCCCCCAGGAGAGCAATGTCAGTGAACAACCCATCCTCAGGACCACGACGGCCAGGAGACCCCCAGGGGCCAGCCAGGAGGGGGGACAATGGTGCCAGGGGAGGAGAAACCCCAACCGCAAGACCTGAGCAGTGAGCCCCACCCAGGAGACCCACGCAGGCCACTGGGTAGCTGGCGTACAGAATGTGCCAGAGAGGGCCCTGGGCCACTGTGGTCCACCTGACCTGCCCAGCTCCTCTCCAGTCTTCAAGGTGAGGAGCGTCCTGGGCAAAAGCTCTCTGAGGAGCCTAGAGACAGATACTGGTCGAGTCCAGGCCCTGGGCTGAGCGTAATGGCTGCTGCACAAGCCGTGGGGTTGTGGCTGCAGAGGCAGAGAGGAGCCGCCTCCCACCCTGATGGGCCCTGTTCCCAGCCGCAAGCTCTTACCTGAGTGGCCACTTTGCCGTAATCAATCCACCGCAGGGTGGCGAAGTTGGTAGATTCTGCGCAGTTGAACCCGTGATTGAAGCCGGCGTGGTAGCCGTAGGGAAATGTGATCATGAATTCCCCGGCCTCCTGCGTGATCTGTGAAGGGAAAGGTGACAGGTGAGGGCAGGGCCACTGGAAGTGCTGCAAGGGGCAGGGACGGGGCTTGAGGACTTCCCAGTGAGTGTCAGGGAGCCTGGCTTCCGAGCCCACGGGGTTGCACAAAGTCAAAGGCAGCTCCATGGGACTCCCGGGGCTCCATTTTCCACGAGGCTCATGAAGGACCTGGCAAGCTGCCACATCCACAGCTCTGAGGCCTGCACTCGGCTCCTCCAGGCCCCTCCAGACTCCAGCAGCCCCTGCCCTGCCCTGAGGCGGCCATCAGCATCACCCTGATGGGAGAACAGCAGATGGAGCCGTGGCTGGATGCGATGCCCGTGAGCGTGCCTCCAGCTGGACCTTCACGCGGAGCGATGGGGGTCTCCTGCTTTGGAGGTGGCTGAGTCACACAGTCACTGTGACATGGCCTGAAGCAGCTGCAACTGGGGTTGAGGTGGGTGGTACTGGCAGCAGCTTTAGAGGGCTCCGAGAACAAGACACGGTGTGCGCTCAGGACAGCCTGCTGCCCTCGCATGAGAAAGGAACCACCACTGCACGGGCAAAACACACCGGGAAGGGGGCCCAAGACACGGTGTGCGCTCAGGACAGCCTGCTGCCTGCACATGAGAAAGGAACCACCACTGCACGGGCAAAACACACCGGGAAGGGGGCCCAAGACACGGCGTGCGCTCAGGAGAGCCTGCTGCCTGCGCATGAGAAAGGAACCACCACTGCACAGGCAAAACACACCGGGAAGGGGGCCCAAGACACGCCGCCATCCCACGCTGTCTTCCCATCGCATCCCAACAAGGGGGGCTCCAGGAGGTCATGGAGATCCAGAAACACCTACACGCTGGGGGCGGGACCCGACACCACAGATCAGCACCCTGCAGAGCGGGTCGACACGTCCAAATCCAGGTCCGATTCTGAAGATCGGCCCATTAGACTCCACAGGTCTCTGAACCAGGACCCCCCCAAACTAAGGAACTGAGGTGCATGTGGCTGGGGTAGGGCCCACAATGACCACAGGCCCAAGGTTTTCCAACAACCACCCCTAGGCCTGGAAGAAAAGGCGGGGCTGCCTACTAGTGCTAGCGGGCTGCAGCCTCCTGCCCTGGGAACCCTCCCCACTCTGGGGACACTTGAGATGACGACACTGGCCCCCCACTCTCTGTTCACTGCTAAGCCTGTCAGTAAAGCCTTTGAAAGACGACTGTCCAGAAAGATCAACGACAAACTTGGAGCCATCACTCCGACCTGCCATACCCCAGGGCTTGGGCCAAGGGTTTCCAAGAGGCGGGACTGTAGGCCTAACCCAGACGTGGAAACTGAGGCTCGTGGACTGTAGGCCTAACCCAGATGTGGAAACGAGGCTCGTGGACTGTAGGCCTAACCCAGATGTGAAAACGAGGCTCGTGGATTGTAGGCCTAACCCAGACGTGGAAACGAGGCTCGTGGACTGTAGGCCTAACCCAGACGTGGAAACGAGGCTCGTGGACCGTAGGCCAAACCCAGACGTGGAAACTGAGGCTCGTGGACTGTAGGCCTAACCCAGACGTGGAAACTGAGGCTTGTGGACTGTAGGCCAAACCCAGACGTGGAAACTGAGGCTCGTGGACTAGAAGTGAGTGGCCTTGAAATACAGTGGGCCCCTCCTCTTTATTCAACATCCAGTAAAACACAGGGGTTACAGGCTGCTCAGAGTTCCGGGTGTAATCATGGCTCCAGAGAGTAAGAGACCTCGCTGGGCACTCGGGCACCACCCCCAAGCCCTCCACCAGGCCACCCCCACCCAACCACGCACATGCTCTCAGTCACCAGAGACCTTGCTCCCTCCTAGAGGGTCAAGGGAACGTGTTGTACGGCAGTGACACGTGCCTGGTGTCTTGCACTGGCGTACGTTTCTGAGATGTGTTCCCACCGCTGTGTGCACCAGGCGGCCACTCCTTTTCGTTCCTAAACAGGGCTCGGCCATGCGTGGATCTGTGGTCATTTATCTAACCTCCTGTTGATGCATGTGCGGCTGTTTGCCGCTGGGGGCTCTTGTGAAGAAAGCTGCTAAGAACGCTGATGTACCCATCTTTCTGCAGACACACGTTTTTCATTTCTCCTGAGTAAATATGCAGAGTGCCATTGCTGGGGCACAGGGTATGTGCTTCAGTTTCCAAGAAAGCGCCGACTGGCTTTCCACGGCAGCGGCCCCATCCTGTACCTGCCCGGCTGTGAACGCCGCGTGGTTGCCCCCTCCTCACTGACGTTTGGTGGTGGCATTCTGACGTGGACATCCTGGCGCTGGCGGCATCTCCTGGCTGGCTGCCTCTCTTCTACCGACCCCGGGCCCCAACAGTGCCCTTCATTCCTGCACCTCCATAAAGCATGATCAGGCCCCTCATCCGAATTCACTGGGCCTTTCTCTTCTTACCTTTGATTTGCAGGAGTTCTCAGGCCTGCTGATCATTACTTCTTCCTCCAGAAAGATAAGCAGAGATCGCTGGACACACTGAAGTAACCAACAAGCCGTCAGAACTGGTGGGGCTTGCAGAAGCCAGCCACAGCGTCAGACATCAATCAGGGCTGACGCAGCTTGGAAAAACGCTAGTCCTTAAGAACACGATGATATTTTTCTTTTCAAATAATTAATTGCACCAATCAAGGGAAGTCAGCGTGCATTAAGTTATATTTTTAAATTCATATGAATTTAAAGTGACAGCCACATGCAGCAGAAGGTGCATGCGGCAGAATACTGGGGTGGGGGGAGCACACACGCCCCTGAGGCCCCGCCCCCACCGTGCAGGGCACAGGGGTTCTCTGGGCCAGCTTCTCCCCACTACACTTGAAGCTCCGTGAAATGAGGGCCAAAGAAAATTAAGATTTGGGCCTTTTTCAAAAAATGTAATTACTGGGCCAGGCACGGTGGCTCACATCTGTAATCCTAGCATTTTGGGAGGCCAAGGCAGGAGGAATGTATAAGCCCAGGAGCCTGAGACCAGCCTGGACAACATAGTGAGACCCCATCTCTAGGGAAAAAAGAAAATTAAAAAAATTAAAGTAAACGCCATTACTGATTTCCTTTATGCTACTTGAGCGGACTTTGGAAAGCCTTCTCCCCACCACTTCCTCTAAGGCCAACTGACCCTCCCCGTCTCTTCCACGGGCCCGTTCGCGTGTGGCAGAGAACCAGACTGCAGGCACAAGTCACGCTCAGAGACCTCAGGGATCCGCTGGGCCCCCGGAGTGCCGAGATCAAATCCCAAATGGGGGCGACGGTGGCGGAGAGCCAGGTTCTCAGGGATGTCAGGACCTCATTCCCCCGGCCCGACCCCTCCTGTGAACCAAGGCCTGGAACAGGAAATGCTCTCAGTCAGGACAAGACGTTCCTTCGAGGAAACCTGCGTCCTGGCTGCCTGGTTCCGAACCCATGGCGTCTGTCCTCCGTGTCACAACATTATCCGACAATCAATTAGAAGGCCCTGGGATGATGAATAGGCTTTACGGCAAAGTTGTCAGCAGTGAAAAGACGCAGCCCCAGATGCCAGGCACAGAAAAGGCCCAGAACGCAGTTTCCTCTGCGAGCTCTTGCAGAATAAATGAGGGAGTCAATGGTGGATTACAGAAATACACACTTTTAATTATTAAAAAGCTCTGCTATTGATCGGCTTTTTCTCTTAGAAGTAAATACCATTACAAAGATTTATAAGTGGAGTGTGGGAGTCACTGGTTTGAAGGTTGCCAAGAATTCAGATGAGGGGACCCACACACGCCACTCTCTGAAAGGGACGCTCGTCTCCAGCCCGTGGTGTCTGAGGAGCTGGAGGCCAGTCCCCAGGCCGGGTGGCAGAGGGGCTGCGTGCTGCAGTGGGACAAGGGCCTTCACCGTGGCAGCTTCTGGAGAAACTGGCGCCCGGCCCAAGAGGCAGCTGGCTGGGGTGGGGAGGAGTGGCTGCCCTGCCCGGAGCTCACCTGCTGCCATGCATGGAGCCAGCAGCCGATCTGGGGCCAGGGGTGAGCCGCCTCTGGGTCAGGTTCAGGGACTTCACGAACTGTAGTACGATAGAGACGCTGACTCGGGAGTCCAGGGTCACCCGCTGCACGCCCACACCTTCAGTGCGCACCCCCTCCAGGAAGCACCACTTTGGAGAAGGTGCTAGACAAACCAGCCGGAAAATCAGTACTTCTCACTTCCCTGAGCAATGCCATGTTCGGTCTCATTTTGCTGGTAGTGAATGATGTTCCAACCAGAAGGCGGGGAGAAGAGGAAAGGCCAGAAGCCTGCACTCCTCTGAGCAAGATCAGCGCAGTCTGATGAACGCCCGCGGCGGCTGGGAGGCGGCCTCCTGGTTGCGGCCCCGTCAGGAAGAGCAGATCCCTGATGTGCGAGCTGACGCTTTGGCGGTTTGATTGAAATGTCAGAAGCAACTTCCGGCTGGTTGACACTCGAGCCGCGCCACAAAGCACGTTCACAAGCCAGCACATCACTCTTCCCGAGGCACCTCCTGAGCTGGGTTCCCCAGCTGCTCCCCACTCCTGCCCAGCATCCAGGGCTGCAGCCCAGACCTGCCTAGAAGGTTCCAGGCATGCGCCTCTCACCTGGGCAGAGCTGGGGACACAGGCCAAGCCTCTCCATGCACGAAGGCTTCTCCATGGGGAAGGAACTGCCTCAAGTAGGTGCAGTTGCTGGGCCAAGAGCACAGCTTGCTCTGCTCCTGGGACACCAAACCCCAGCTGTCCATCAATCTGGGTGCAGGGAGGCCCTGCCCGCCTGCCCTCTGCAAGCCAGACACCCCCCACAGCCAGCTGCAGGTCTCCTTCATTGCATCCTCCGCCAGCAGCCCCTGAAGCAGTACACTGAGTGAGTTCACAGTCTGCACAGTGCAGGAGCACCCCGTAAGTCACTTCTACACAGGCAGTTCTCACCACCGCCGGTGACATGGGCTGTGGGGTGCCTGAGAGTGAGTGTGTCCTGGTGCCCAGGAACCTTCGAGAGTCCCTGCCCTCTGTTTCTTTGGCAGCTTCCCACTAGGCCGGCAGGGGTCACCCTGCCCTTCCACCCCTGCGGCCTGCAGAGGGGCGTCTGATGGCCACAACCCCAGGAGGAGGTTTGGTTTGGGAGGGAAGGTTAACACCACACCAGATTCAAGCTCTGCCATCCTCTCTCCCCCGCGGAAGAGCTGGAGGCTAACTGCTAATGCGGTCCTCCTCTGGCTTGCTAACCATTATCCTAGAAACTTCTCCAGGGTGAAGCAGCTTGTCTCCTGGGGTGTGTATGGCCACCTGGGCCCAGGCCCAGCACCCTCCACCCACAGGCGTGCAGGCCCTGCCCTGTACGCACCCGGCTGAAGGGGATCCCGTACTTCTTCAGGATGATGGGTGAGATGAGGGTCATCTTGTGCCGCAGAAAGGCGTCGCAGCCCTGAGAGCTCCCGGGGAAGAATCCTAGGGCGGAAAACACAGGCATGGGTCTCCCAGGCCATGGCCAGCGGGTCGGCAAGGACGCTGCCCTCTGGGCGGGCAGGCCTTTTCCTAGCACGGAGAACGGGCATGTGGGAGCAGGGAGCATAGCCAGACCTGCCCCTGGTTCTCAGGGCCCAGTGTCTGCAGCTCGGGGAAAGGGGAAGACGCAGGGGAGCTGCCCCACAGTACCCTGCCGAACACTCGCTGGCGGCAGACAGCGGTGACGCCCTGTGGCCTTTGCACAGTGACCACGTGAACGGACGCCTGGACTCATCTCCACCAAGCGGTGGGGGGAGCCTCCTCACCATGCAGAGGACCAGGTTACTCATGTGACAAAGTGCCTCCCACGGCACAACCCTGGGGAAAGACGCAGTGTGGCTGCTCTCCTCTCAGAGACAATGTTCTAGAACCAGACTGGCCAGGGACAGTGGGGCTGAAGGTGGAGAGTGATGGTGGGGGTGACGGTGGGGGTGACGGTGGGGGGTGACGGGAGTGACGGTGGAGGTGACCGGAATGACGGTGGGGGTGACAGTGGGGGTGACGGGAACGACGGTGGGGGTGATGGTGGGAGTGACGGTGGGGGTGACAGTGGGGGTGACAGGAACGACGGTGTGGTGACGGGAGTGACGGTGGGGGTGACGGGAGTGACGGTGTGGTGACGGGAGTGACGGTGTGGTGACGGGAGTGACGGTGGGGGTGATGGTGGCGGTGAGTGGTGCTGCCTCCCCTGTGGGCACCTGACGTCAAGGCCATGAATGATACTGAGCACCTGCCCCGCACACAGCACCACGGGTGTCCTCACTGCCACTGCACGGGTGAGGAAATTGAGGCCCAGGCCACCAACCGACTCACTCTCGGCCCCAGCACTGCCAGGAAGTGGCACAGCAGGGCCGACCCGGGCCGTGGTCAGAGCTCATGACCTCTCCCTGTTAGACTGGGCTCAGTGCACATGTGTGGGGCTGTATGCCCAGGGGTGTGCGCCACAGTGACTTAAAACAGCCCATGGAAAGCAAGCTCTCAGAGCAGTGGCTCGGCACCTTCCCAAACCTCACAGGCAGGCTGAAGCGGGAGGCTCACACCGGGAATCCTAGCACTTTGGGAGGGCAAGGCAGGTGGATCTCTAGAGGCTGGGAGTTGCAGAGCAGCCTGGCCAACATTGCGAGACCCTATCTCTATAACAAAGAAAGCAAATAAACCAAACTTCCTAACCAGCAGTCCGGGGCGCTACCAAATCACAGGTGAAGATGTGCACTCGGGGCTGAGGTAAGGGCGTCCAGGCTGCCCGGAAGACGCTCGGCGTGTAGCGCAGACCCTATGCGGAAGGGCCTTCCCTGAAGCAGCAGGTCCCTGGAGTCAGCACGGAGGGAGCCTCCTCTCAGGTACTTCCTGCCCCACCACCCACTCTGCGAGTGACAAGAGGGAAGAGGCCGGCCCAGGAGCCGAAGGACCCTGGGAGGAACCCCTGGGTGAGGCCTGGCTCCAGGATGGACTGAGGAGCCTGGGCCTGCTCCACACCAGGGCGGCTGGCTCTTCCCAGGCTGCGCCTGCGTCCCTGCCCCGTGGTGGTAGAGAGGTGCTGCCCTGTGGGTGACGGGAGGTGTGGGCATGTCACACGTGCAGCAGATAGGGAACCCACAGACGTCCCCTCCAGCCAGGACTGACCCGCAGCCTTGGCCGGCCTGAAGGCCCTTCAAGAAGCCTGCACAGACCTCAAACGCCTCCAGCCTGGGACACGCCCCCCAGTGGGTCGTCGGTGGAAAAAGGCACACGTGTGTGGGTGACCACCAGTGCACGGAGGCCCCCGGCACAGTCAGAGGCGGGAGAGTGGGGCTGCGCCACCTCTGCCAGAACCCGGCTGCACAGACATCACGATGAGGTTCTGCAAAGAACAGGGGTTTGACGAATCCGGCACCTTTTCTCTGCGCTAAAAGCATTTCAGTTAGAATTATGACTGCCTGCCGCCGGCCCACCGGCCTCTCCGCAGTTCCTCTTTTTAATGCACAGTTTAAGTGGCTCTCATTAAAGCTCTAACAAAGGCGCACATTTTAAGTGATTAGCACCAATAAGGCTCCAGCACATTAATGCTCTCTCCATAGGCCCCACACTCTCCCTGCATGCCCATGTGGAGCACAGCTATTCATTTTCTATATTAATCGCACACCCTTCCACCAACCCAAAGATGGAGCACGACGCTTCCCCCAAGAGTCTGGGAGGGGCACTGAGGAACACAGGGGGGTGGGGTCTCTTACCCCAGCACTGCCCCATCCTCCCCCAACTGCCATCCAGAGGGGAGGGCAGGATCCTGAGCCAGAGGCCGTGTGGGACTCCAGGCGCTTCCAGGCAGCCACAGCCGTCTGACACATCCCACCTCCCTTCCTGACCCTCCTCTGGGTTCACAGCTAGGCTGGCTCCTAGAGTTCTGGGAGTTGCTCTGCCCTGCTGAGGGTGACTAGGGTCTCGCTTGTCACCCAGGCTGGAGTGTAGTGGCTCAATCACAGCTCACTGTAGCCTCGACATCCTGGGCTCAAACTGTCCTCCTGCCTCAGCCTCCTGAGTAGCTGAGACTACAGATGCATGCCACCACAGCCGGCTAATTTTTACAGCGACAGAGTCTCACTATGTTGCCCAGGCTGGTCTTGAACTCCTGGGCTCAAGCAATCCTCTGATGTCAGCCTCAGTGAAAGCACCCAAGGGCAGGGAGGCCCCACAAAGAAGGAATTCCTCACTGGCTCCCCCTGCCCAGCCCAGGCACTGGGCCCTCTGCACAACGAGAAAGCGATCCAGCCCTCCAGGTCCCTGCCCGGCCTCAGGAAGAACCAGTCATATTCTAGGGAGAGAGGATGTGGCAGTGCCCAGGGGCAGCAGTGGCACTGCCAGACCCTGCCTGCAGCCTCTCCAGAGGGCTCTTTTCAACCCCTGCTTTTCTAATGCAAGAGAAAACGGTTGACATTGAGAAGGCGTGGAGAGCGGCTACCTGACATCTCCGTTTAACAGGGAGGGAGAGAAGTGGCTGGCAAGGATGAGGCGGCCCTCTTGATCCGGGTACCAGAGAGCACCCGAGTTCATGGCTCAGTGAGGTTTTCTTCTGTGGCTTTCTAAGCATGGCTGGCTGAATAACAGACCTCCAAGGCGTCCAGGTGCTAAACCCTGGGACCTGTGAGTGTGGTACCTTCCACGATGAAAGGGCGTTTGCAGATGGGACTGAGTGAAGATTCTTGAGGTGGGAGAACACCCAGGGCTATCCACGGGGGTCTTCATAACAGGGAGGCAGAGGGATATTTGGTCAGAGCAGAGGAAAGTGAGACCACAGAGACAGAGGCAGTGATGCAGCCCATGCCAAGGGATGCGGGCAGCCTCCACGCCGGAGAAGGCGGAAACGGATTCTCCCCCGGGGCCTCCAGACGGAACCAGCCCTGCCCGCACCTGCGTTTTAGACTCTTCATGTACATTTTAGACTCTGGACCCGGAACTGTAAGAGGATAAATGTGGTTGTTTTCAGCCACTGATTCTGTGGCCATTTGTTACAGGAGCCGCCGGAAGCTCATACGACGTGGGGAATGTTTCTTTAGCTGCTGTAATCAGCACTGAAAATTACAAGGGGAGAAATGCTTTAATCTGGCTTTTCTTCCACAGCGTTGTGTGTAAGCAAGCTGGACCTTTGCTATGGCCTGTCTAACTGCAAATTTCTACCATGAAAAGCGTGCTCCTACGACCAGGGCTTATTTGTGCATAAGAACAGGGCCCAGGTTTCCCACAGAAATGCTCAAAAATAACAAGAGCAAAGCCGTCAGTCCGGAGCCCAGAAAGGGCTCTGCTCATGGCCCATGGACTCACCTTCCCCTCTGTCCCGCCACCAAAGCCACAGCACTCAGGCAACGTTTCCTGCACAGCCACATGGCTCCTGGTGCAGTCTCTGGAACAGGAGAGCCTTATTCTCCCAGAAAGAGGCAGAGTTCCCATCTCCAAAGCCAAAAGCCCATAGGAAAGGGGAAAAAAAGCGTGTGGTGGGTGTTCTTTGGCTCGAAGGTTTGGAAGGGACCAAGGACAGCAGCCAGGCAGTCCCGGGAGCTTGAACCGAGGCTGGGCAAGTGCTCCTGGAAAGGCCATGGCTGCCCAACGCTGTTCCCGAAGGGTGTGGTGCTCAGACCCTCAGCCCTCACACGCCCCAAGCTGTCCACCTGCCAGCTCGGAGGAGCCGGCTCTGGGGTGGCTGGGAATGGACCAGAGGGAGGCAGAAACTGTGTCAGCCAGTTGTGTCTTAATTTTCTAGGCACTCGGGAGCAGTGGGGCGCCATGAAATCTACATTCCCGTTGTGCTGTTCCACTGGGGCTGACTTGGGGACCCTGCTCACTGCACCTGCTCAGGTGCCTCAGGGCTGGGTGGTCGGGGGTGCTCAGGGTGGCCCCACCGGGGTTTCTCCAGATGTCTGGCTTCTTTCCAAGTATCCCATGACCTGAGGATCCAGCCCTCCCTCAGGCACATGCCAGGAGCCTCTAGGACAAAACCCTCATTTCCCAAGAGTCCCAGGGAACATGTGGATGCAGGCTGGTGGCACCACCGGTGAGAACATTTGCCGAGGGCGCACAGGCCAGGTCCCAGCAGAACAAGGGCAAACACTGTGCGGCTGCTACGCCGGCTCCTGCGCAGGTGAGCGGACTGCTGGCTGCACTGCGTCCTTTTCCGGGTGTTCTCAGAATGAGCAAGGGCCCGGGGGTAGGGCCGGGCGATGGGAAGAAAATGAACACAGCTGCCCTCCCTGGGCCCTGGCCGCCTTTAGCCAGGTCCGAGAAGTTTGCACTAAGAGAACTGGAAAACAGGAGTGTCAGGGCATTGAGTGCGGATTTCACAGCGGACAAACCTCACTGCAGAAGGGCATGGCTCTGACCACGAGGGTGAAAAGAAATGGAAAAATCACAAGGTAATGGCTCAACGCGTGTCACCACTCCCCCAAACCCACACCCAAACAGCAGCAGAGCTCGGGGGATGCCAGCTGTTCCTCCCCCCCACAGGCTCCTCCCACCCAGTCCCAGGTTCCCGGGCCGAGGGGCAGTCACCTACCGATGGCCAGCCGCTCCAGGCGCTTGCCGTGCTCTGGCGGGATGGCGTACCTGTGAGAGAAGGGAGGCACGTCAGAAGCAAGGTCGTCGGTGGTGGCCACGTGCGGGGCTGGCCTTGGGGAGACACAGACAGTGCCCAGGGCAGAAGCAAAGTGCAGTCGTGGTCAAGGGTGTGGGGAGGGGACGGCTGGCAACAGGGGCTTTCAGGACAGAATCCATACGGAAGTGAGGGGCCGGGTGGAGGAGTGGGGAGTAAGGACCATCGCTCAGAGCCTTGAGACACACTCAGAAAGCCAGGAGTGGAGATTCTCTGCTTAAGTGGCACTCCACCCTGACGAGGCTGAAAAGGCAAAAAATAAAAGCAAGCACTGGATTGGAGCTGCGGGTGGTGAAGGACCCTGGAGCTGCCAGCCAGGTCTCCAGGCCCGCGTCAACCATTTCCCGGTACCGGGAGCCATCAGGGAGAAGCAGCTTCAGGAATGAGAAAAGCTACCTTTGTCACCGACTTTGTTTTATTTTTACACAGTTTACATTTGAAAGATCACCGAGGCTCCATTGTGAATGGGAAAATGTTAAGATGGAAGTCTGCAAACACAGGAAGCAAAGTGGGGGTGACGTCCCGCTTATGCCACACATGGAAGCTGGCGACCCCGGACATGGGACTCTCTTCCCATCAGGGCGGGTGGGCCCTGGGACCCGCAGCCTCGGGGGGACAAGAAGAAGCCCGATGCCAATGGGGACACCACCCAGCCCACTCGCAAGGCCTCCAGCAAAATGAAAACCTCAATTTCCAAGCAAAGGCCACTGGGACGGCGGGGTGGGGGGAGGACGGGGACTCGAGGACGCACAGCTGAGGGCCAGCTGAGGGTGGTCAAGCCCCGTCCCTGACCCTGCTCGGCAGGCCAACAGCTCCCATTCTAGAACTGTCACACAGATGAGAGGACACGTGACCTGGTCTCTCCCCCCAGAGCCTCCCAGGTCGGAAGCAAGACTAGGAAAAGCTGATAGTGGGAGACGGCCCCAACTCCACTGCAGACCCTTCCGAATGAAAGGAGACTGGTTTTTTTGTGTGTGATGAAGTCTCGCTATGTCTCCAGGCTGGAGTGCAGTGATGCAATCTCAGCTCACTGCAACCTCCACCTCCGCCTCCAGAGTAGCTGGGAATACAGGTGCCCACCACCACCCCGGACTAATGTTTGTATTTTTAGTAGAGACAGGGTTTCACCATGTTGGCCAGGCTGGCCTTGATCTCTTGACCTCATGATCCGCTTGCCTTGTCCTCCCAAGTGCTGGGATTACAGGTGCGAGCCACGGTGCACAGCCTGTTTTTTAATGAAATAAAGAGGCCAGGCGGGTTGGGTGTCTCACACCTATAATCCCAGCACTTTGGGAGGCCAAGGTGGGCAGCGCACCTGAGGTCAGGAGTTCAAGACCAGCCTGGCCAACATGGTGAAACCCCCGTCTCTAGTAAAAATAAAAAATTAGCCCAGGTATGACGGTGGGTGCCTGTAATCCCAACTACTCAGGAGGCTGAGGCAGGGGAATCACTCGAACCTGGGAGGCAGAGGCTGCAGTGAGCCAAGATCGTGCTACTGCACTCCAGCCTGAGCAAGAGAGAGACTCCGTCTGAAAAAAAATAAATAAAAATAAAGAGGGGACAGGGGCTGGACACCAGGGGAACATCACAAAGCCTCTAATCTAACAGAACACAAATTACTAACTTCCGGGCCTGCTCCCAGGGTCCCCAGCAGAGGCAGCCCCAGCACCTTCAGCTCTGTCGACCTCAGATTGTCTTCCACTGTTTGGACAGAGGTGCGTTCCTCTTTTTTAAATGGCCTTTCATCATTTACATAAAGATGAGAAAAGTTCATCCCAATCCAAAGCACCTTTGTGGGCTGAAAGGCCCCTCCACGAAGGGAATGAAGCACTCGCTCCTTCTGGGAAGCTGCTGGGGACGGAAGGAACTAATTTATGGCTCCAAGGCTGCAATGATTAATGCCGCATCCCCAGCCTACAATGCTGCTCCACTTAATTACTGCCTGTAATTGGGAGTTGTAAAGATAAGATTAATTGAATCTGGCAAATGTTAAAAGTTTAATACATTGGAACGTGGCTCTGGCGTTATCAGAAAGCACAGACTGCAGGACGCCAGCCCAGCATTCAGAGGAGCGGCCCCCGGAGAGACCACGAAGGACTCTTGGATGGGAGGCCAGACAGCACGGAGACTTCTGGACTCCTCCACCGCCAGCGCCCGGCAGCACCTCCCACCTCCCGGAGCAACCCTGCGACCACCTCGGGGACCAGAAGACCTGATGCCGGCAGACCTGCCTCCCAGCCACCCCCAGGGAAGCAGGCGGAAGTAAATTCTCCGTATCTGAGACAAAGTGCCAGACAGGGCTTGAAGGACGCAGCTGAGTGCCGGCTGGAGGGGCCACGCTTCATCCACGCAGGGCTGAAAGCACACCCTGGTTCTACTTGGGGAAGCAACATTAGGATGGGGGCTAGACGGTGGCCTCGGGCTGCTTTCTACACCAAGGCACTCTGGGTGTCTGGGAAGCCGAGTTCAAAGGACAGGGTGGTGACGGCACTGGTGGGCAGGCCACGGCGCTGGTGGGTTGAAGCAGACGCACCGCAGAGACCTACGGTCGCCACAGGAAAAGAGACTCAGGGAGACTTCAGGCCCCCAGAGGGCATCTCAGCAGGGTCCTCAGCCCAGGGCCCCCAGAGAGCGCAGAACGCACAGCCCCTTCCTCACAGTCCCAGCCTGGGGCCATGCTGGGGCATCCCTGACACTTGGCCTTGGCTCTAGAGGAAAAAAAAAAGAAAAAGCAGCTATTTGGGTTGGAAATGTGGAAATGTTTGTTCACTAAAGCGGAGGCAGGGAAGCGTCTGTCTGGCTATTAGCGAGCAGTTTCTCAGGACTATAAAACCAAGCCAGGCTTATTGGCCACCAGCACGGGGACGCAGTTTGTCTCACTCCCTGGGAGCTCGGTCCCCATCACAAGGTCAAGCCTCAAGACCAAAACCAATGGGCTTTGCCTGCCCGCGGCCCCGGAGGCCGCCTTCCAGACACGGCAGCCCTGTCTGCCTGGGTGGCACAGGGCTCTTGCACTTTCTGGATAGACGGCTGCCCAGGCCCTCCAGCTCCCGTGCGGGCGCCACTGGTCCCCAGGTGGGCCTGCTCCCAGCCTCCTGCCTCTGTCCAGCTCTGAGATGCTGCCAGCTCTACGTCTTGCACGGGCCCTGCCTACAATCCCCAGCACCCCTCCCTCCCCCACCAGCACCACCTCCTGCTGACACGAGGGCCCTACACCAGCCTCTCTGTCCCGCAAGGGCTGTCCACCTCTCACCCGCTAGAGCCCTGGAGGCCGGGTCAGTGCACATGTCCCTCCCTTTTGGCATCTTCAGAGCATGTCCCCAGGACTGGGCTATGTATGGCATGCTCTCTGCAGCCATCAGCTCTCCCTAAGCCAGGGTGCGGAGGGCCTGCAGCTCAGCTCACGGGGATTGCAGGAGCAACCTGGGGCGGTCAGGACAAAGAAACCAGGAAGAGCCAGGCCTGGGACCTGGTGGGGCTGTGGGAGGCAGAGCAGGCCCCCCGCGGCTTCCGAGGACGGAATCGGAAACATTAAGAGGGGTGGGAGACGCAGCTCAGTGCAACAAGGATGCTTCCAGCAAGCTCAGCTCTCCCAGCACAGGGCGGATGCCCAGGGTGCATCTGGGGGGGTACTGAAGGCAGCAAAGTTGAAGAGGTTACCAGGAGAGCCTTCAGGAAGAGAGGGCGGGGCGGCCTCTACAGGTCCCTCAGGTGCCCCCGCCACAGGCCCCTGGCCTTGCCTGGAGGAATCTGGTTCTAAATCGGGGTGAATACAATTACGAGATGCCCTCCTGAGGACTCGGGACCCAGGCCCCAGACATCACCCCTCCTCTGATCCTCCGTCCACAGCACTGTGACGGGTCTCCCTCTCCTGGCCCTCAGAGCCCGGCCTCTCTGACCCCCCACACCCACTCTCTCTGTTCTGGAATGCTCTACACACGTCCTTCTGGAAGACGCTAACCCACGAAGTCATACCAACTCGGCTCTGCGTCTCCAGCCCTGGCTCTGCAGCCATCTACCTGACAACCTCTCCTGGTGCCCGGCGCTGGCCGCAGAGGGCCCCGCAGGCTGTGAGAGCCACACGTGGGTGCCAGGAGGCCGAGAAACAAGCCCAGGCACCCACCGCCTTCTGCAAAGCCAGTCACGTGCAAGCCAAAGTGGTGTGGCTGAGAGAACAAAACAACCTCAAGACAAGGGCCAGGACGCGGCCCCTGGAGCCGGGCACACGGGACGTGTGACGTCACAATGCTTAAGGAATGAATGACGTCCCAGCAGCATACCAGCTCCCAGGCCTGTGGGGAGACACGCATGAGGGGCACAGTGACTCACCAACAAGGACCTGAATTGCAGATGAGGGTCGCCTGGCGCGGGGGCAGTGGGTGGGCAGCCCCCGGACCCTCTGCCTTCCAGGTTTGGTTTTCACACTTCCAGGTGTTTTGAGTAGTGAATGTCACCAACTTTACACTTACTGCCACCCAAGGAAGACAAAGCTAAAGGGCTTAAAGGCACCCACAGGGCAAAAGTGGGGGCCAGGCTGCCTCTCAAGGGGCTGGGACCCAGAAGCGGAGAGCATCTCAGGCTGAGCCCTGCAGCCCGCCACACGAGTCTGACCAGTGTCCAAGGACGCTGGTCTCCCGGGAGGTCAGAACTGCGCCAAGGACTGGACCCCAAGTGGGCAGCGCCGAGCCGTCACGTGCTCTTGCTTCAGTGCCAAGGTCAGAGGGTGGGGACGCCCCACCAGGCTCAGCCAGCAGTGCTGAGACCAGGCCTGAGTCCGGGCTGGTGGCAGAGCTGTCCGGGGGATGCTGGAGGCCCTGACAGCGTCGCTTCTGCCCGTGCAATTCCCCAGGGTCCCCAGCGACGGGCGGCCAAAGCTTTGCCACAGGCCCCAGCAGAAGCCCTCGGGCCCGCAGAGGACACATGGATGGTGGGCAGCTCCTGAGCCAGAGCTGGGAATCAAAGCCAGGGCCAGGGCGTTCTCTGCAGGCAGGCGCTCACCTCCAGCCAGGGAACGGGCCACTGTCATCTCGCCGCCGCGCCGGCCGGGGAGAGTCTTCCTGTCCACTGCAGAGACGCTATTAATAGTGTAATGTTCTCGGTGTTTTGTTTATTCCCCCGGAATGGCTTGATGGATGTGAATAATTATCAGACTATAAAAGCCAGCAAATGTGCTATTTTCTATCGCTCTAAATCATCAAACAAATAAAGTGTGAAACAGCATTTTTGAATATAATTTTCCCCTCTAATGGCTTAGAATTATTATCAAGAACAATGAAAATAAATAAGCAAATGCTTTTGAGTTAAAAATTAAATGAGTGTGTCAGGAAAGGGAACACAGGCCAGCCTGGCAGCCGGGACATGCCCGGGGGCCCTCAGCAACAACAATGGTGACGAGAGGCCCAGGCCACCCCTGGGTGCCATTCCACAGGGCCCTGGCCTGAGGCAGGCCCACGTGTGGCTCCATAAAAGCTTGGCCCCCGCTGGGCTCTGTGAAGCAGGCGCTGTGGCCCCTCCTGGGCTGGGAGACGCTGCGCAGCAGGGCTGCCTGCTTCACCTGTGGATGCTGCCTGCCTGGCCCACGCCCCAGCACCCCCAGGGACCCCGCCTGCCACGGCCAAAGCATGGCCGCGCCTGACCTCAGAACCCGAGGCAGAGGAGGTGGGGGTCCAATATCCCACCCCCTTGCAGCCTCTGCCTCTCCCAGCCAAGGGGAGGCAATGCCAGTGGGGCCACCGCCTCTCAGGCCAGGCAGAAAGCCCGAGATAGGGGCAGTGTCAGGCTGAGGGGTGTGATGCTGGCACCCACCTCGCATGTCCCCAGCATGTGGGCCGGCTGCCCCAGGCTCCCTATGTGGGCAGCAGCGCCAGAGCAACCGGGTCACTCCTGGCGCCCTCTCCCTCCGGCTACAAAGGGAACAGGCTCCTTGGAGGCTCCCAAGCCAGGGCTCTGCGGCCCCTCAGCCCCTGGCAGTGGCTGCCTGGCATCATCGTGCTCAGTCCCTATGGATGGCTCCAAACCCAGAGATGGGGCATCACAGTGTAAGGTTTTTTTTAAGGTTCGTGCAGCTTTCTGTCGGGTGACAGTGGCACCTGGAATCCATTCCAGCTCCCGCCAGCGGAGGCTCTCAGCAATCAGGTGCCAGGGATGAAAACACTCTCCTCCCTGCCCTCCGCCTCCACGGATGAGGAATGTGTGCCAAGAGCGGGGGTCCGACTGGAGCCCTTCAGAGATGTCGGCGCAGCCCAACGCATGCTGGAGGGTGAGGAAGTTAATTTCACAGTGTCTGCACAGGCCCGGGCAGACAGGCCCTCGCCATTTAATGCGCTATCATCGCAGACACAGAACCAGGGAGGCAGAGCCCGTGTACACCATGCTGGAAGTGCCCAAGACCAGGTGTCAGGTTGGACACAGGCCAACTGGCAGAGCAAGCCACCCACACAAGCCCAGGAGGGCCATGGCAGATCCAAGTGCCAGCAGCGCCCCCAGACCTCCGAGTGACAGCAGAACAGAAAAGCCACAGTCACCACAACCCTCACAACAAAGCCCTATGGCAGCCCGGGCCTGTGACCCAGCAAGACGGCTCCAGCGCGCTGTCCTGTGGCTGGCACAGTCTGGGATAAGAGTGATCCAGCTGCAGGTGCCCACGATACCCAGCAGAGAGCTGCTGTCCCAGCCCCACACCCACGTGAGCCCCCCAGCTGCCATGTGGGCCAGGAGCTGGCTGAAGACCAGCCAGGCCAGGGCGGCTCATTGGCTCTGCTCCTCAGAGTGGCACAGTGGGGGCTGGGGAAGCACAGGCCTGTGTGATGGCCACTGGGCTGCGCCATGTCCACTCCGCACACTGAAGGGTCTGAGTTCTCCGGGAGCCTTCTATGTGTGCCATGGAAATCATGCCTCAACAAAGCTCGTCACAGAAACCTCCAGCACTGAAGACACAGGATGGGTCCCAGTCCCCGCCTAAGTTGCTGGGCTCAGGGTCACAGATACACGTGGCTCTTCAGAGTGTCTTCAGCGCTGTGGAATCCAGGGTATCCACCAGGTCCACAGGGCCCCCACCAGAAACCCTGAAGGGACCAGGTCACAGATCTCCTCTCTGGAAAAGGCACTAGGCTCAGCTGGTTGTACTGAATCCTACCCAGTGACCTTCATCTAAACAGACAGTGCCCACGTACACATGTGTCTGGCAAGCAGTAAAGAAGATGCCACGTTACCGAGCTTTTCTGAATCTGGCATAATGGATGAATAAATAAACGCACGGGAAACCCTATGGCTAACAAAGAACACAGAGGAAAATGATAAGCCAGCACCACATGAATGTGAAAATTCTAAATACAACACGAGTCAAGCATAATAAGGTACTGCAAGACCAAGAAAAGTTTATCCCCAAGGGTGCAAAGACGTTCCCAACATTGAAATCTATCCAAAATTCCAAAGCATTCATATAAAAATTCTCAGGAAACTATGACTCAAAGAGACTCCCCCACTGTCACCTTTACGGCGAGGCAGGAGGGGACACAACCTGCCCATCACATGGCATGCGTAACGCTGCCCTGCAGACACTAGCCAACGTGATACATCAAGAAAAAGACAAAGGGTTTAACAAGCAAAAGGGATGAGACAAACTTCTTAAGATCACACTACAAATGCCTAAGCACAGCATGATGGCGCGTGCCCGTGTTCTCAGCTCCTCAGGGGCTGAGGCAGGAGGGTCACTTGAGTCCAGGCAGTTGAGGCTGCAGTGAGCCATGACCCCACCACCGCACTCCAGCCCGGGCAATGAAGGGAGACCCAGACTCTAAAGAAAAAAAGTTTAAAGTTTAATCATAACCTACGTTTCTACTTAGGAAATCTAGGCAAACAAACACACTGGTAAAACTATGGAATTAAACAGCCCAGCAAGATGGCAGAATTTTTAATTAAAAAAATTAAAATAAAAAGGTTTCCTCTACAGCAGAAAGAACATTCACAGAACACTCTAAACCCACTAGGGTGAACATGTCCCTCATCTGAGGTGGAGGAGCAGGTCACACAGACAAGGTCACACATGGACCTGGCAGTGCACCTGCCTGCTGGACTCACAGGCTGACCTGGGAAGCCAGGGCCCACCTGGGTAAAACCCCTCCACACCCCTGCAACAGTGCACGGGGCTGGGCGCATGGGTGGGAGGAAGCAGAAATGCCGGAGCTCACCACACAGGCGCGAGCAGCAGGACACTACCGACATCCACCCCAGGAAGACAGGGTCACCCAGGACAGGAAGCCACCCCACGGGTGAGTCAGGCGAGATAAAGATGTTCAAACACACACCTGGGCAGGCAAGGGAGTGGATCCACAGCCAGGACACACAGACAGCCCAGGAACTGCCAGGAACACTGAGGTCCTGTATCCTCGCTGAGAGGAGAGGAGCTGTCCCGACCCCAGCCTGCTGGAAGGGAGAGATCACAGGGGATGGGACAGAGGGCGGGAAGAGGAGGAGTGAGACCCTTTCCCAAAGACTCACGGGAGAAACGGGAGCCCCAGAGCTGGTGCAGGCCCCACGGAGAAGGCTCCAGCCCTGCTCCCCTAGACGGCCAGTGCTGCAGAAATGGAGCCAGGCCCGAGCTGTACGGCTCCTCCAGAGGCACCCACAGAACTCCTCCTATGTCCCATGGCAGGCTACCCTACTTCTTCCTTCCTCCTCTTCTTTTTTTTTTGAGAGACAGGGCCTTTGCTGCAGTGGCACCATCACGGTCACTGCAGCCTCAAATTCCCAGGCTCAAGCAACACTCCCACCTCAGCCTCCTGCAAAGCTGAGATGACAGGCGCGCGCCACCATGCCCAGCTCATTTTTTTCTTTCTGTGTAGTGATGGGGTCTCGCAGTGTTGCCCAGGCTGGTCTCGAACTCCAGTGGCTGCCTCCAGCAATCCTCTGCTCTCAGCCACCCAAAGCTCTAGAATTACAGGCATGACCCAATCTGCCTATTTCTACTGGAAGAATCCTCCTTCAAGGAGCCTCGTGCTGGGGACAGGCCGCCTCCCTCATTTGTCCCCAGCACAAGGGCCCCTTTATGTGACAGATACTAACACTTGCTGGAGAGATAGGATCTGCCAGGGACCAGGGTGGCTTATTCCCAGGAAGCAGCCTTACTGAGCTGCAGCGGCTTTATCTGTAATGGATCGTTTTAGGGGACAACAGATGCTGGAATGCGGTATCTTACACCAGCAGGGTCGATTATTTCAAATAATGACATTTTTATTGAGACACACAGGAGACCGGCAGAGTCCCAGGAGTGTTGGCCCAGGGAAGACCGACACTGTGGGCAGGAGGAGACCCAGCTCTCAGGTCTCACAGGGCCAGCCAGGAGACCTCACTCCAGGCATGGTGGCCGTGGTGGCTCACCCGCTCTCCCAGGCCATGAGGTGTCACCACACTGGTCCTCAGGGACCTGGGCTGGGTCAGCACCCCAAGGAGCCAGGCAGATCTCACACACCGCCAGCCACTTTCATTAGGAGCAGACTCACAGAGGCAAGCAGTGTCCTGTCTGCAATTAGAGGCCGGATTGGAGGCATCTCATCTCCAGCCCTGATGTGTATTTTCAGCCCGCAAGTTACTTTTATTATATGAGACCAAAAACGCAAAGGCACGTGCGAGTTATTTGTGATGATGTTTTTCCTGCAGCCTCTCCGGAAAGTTGCACCCATCACAGGGGAGGGTGTGCAGGGCAGGTGCCCAGCGGCAGAGCTGCGGCTGTCAGGTTCTGAGGAAGTGCTAGGGACACAGGGCCGTGGACACCCAGCAGCCTCCCTCACCTGTCCCCCTTCAAACTGGCCTGAATTTCTGCTCATCAACAACCAGGAGGCAGCCCCACCATGCCCAGACCGCAGCCCTCCTCCAGCATGATCCGAGCTGAGTGGAACCCCCTCACCGTTTATTGTGTTAAAAGGCACAGGATGGTTTCAACAGGGAGGACAAGGCCAGGTCTCCTAAGAGCACAACAATGTCTGAAGAGACAGTGGCTGCAGGTGGAGAAACAGCATGCTCTTTTGCTTTTTCCAAGATGGAGTCTTCCTCTGTCGCCAGGCTGGAGTGCAGGGCGCGATCTCGGCTCACTGCCATCCCCACCTCCCAGGTTCAAGCGATTCTCCTGCCTCAGCTTCCCGAGTAGCTGAGACTACAGGTGCCCACCACGCCTGGCTCATTTTGAATTTCTAGTAGAGATAGGGTTTTGTCATGTTCATCAAGCTGGTCTTGAACTCGTGGTCTCATGTGATCTGCCCACGTCAGCCTCCCAACGTTCTGGGATTACAGATGTGAGCCACTGCGCCTGGCCCACGGCTCCCTTTGTCCAGAGCAGTGAGGGATGCTAACGGCCAAGGTTAGCATCCACACAAGCCAGGCCCGCGGGGCCTCGACCGGGGCCCAAGGAGGTGCTAGCCTGAGAGCCGCTCTGACGCCCTGGATGGCTGCAGGCAGGAGGCAACAGAGTCATCGAGAAGCTGCTCCGGCCACACCAAGCTCTGCAGAAGGCCGGCTGGGCACCAGGCCGATGTGCCCGTGGCAGCAGTGAGCTACTGGAGAGGCAGGAGGGGGAGGCCCTGGGGGCAGTCTGGGTCTCTGTGCAGAGCGCGGCCCCGACGCCTGCAGGCTGCGGAGGCTCTGATGCCTCGATGCTTCCATTTAATTCCTCCCCAGCACCCGCAGACACACGCATGCACTGAACCTCATAAGGACAGACGGTGACGGCCTGGCCCCTGGTGACGGAGACGGCCCAGGGTATCCTAAATGGTACTCTTAATGAAGGGACTAGCTTTGGAGAGCACGGGGGTTAAACTGTCTCACACACAAGCTGATGACCAGGGGGGCTACATGCTCCTGTTACTGCGACCTGAGTCTCAGCCTGTGCCCCACAAGGCAGAGGCCGCAGGACACTGGGCCCCTTCCTGGGCCTCGGGGCCCCAGCAGGGCTCTGGAGCCGTAGGGTTTGGCTCACATGCGGGTTAAGTCTGCTTGGCTCGCAATCAGGTCGGGGAGAGCAGGCGGCCCAGCCCTCCGCAGGAGGCTGCTGAACGAGGGCCATTAGCGACGCTGTCATCGGCTGGTCCTGCACCTGCCCTTTTGATCGGAAGGCAGCCAGCGCTCCTGTCCCCTGCTGCTGGCAAGTGTGGAGGGAGGAAGCCGCGCTGCCCAATTTTTAAGCAAAGATAACCAAGACTCCCTCCTCCCGCAGATTTGCAGCCATTTCCCTTCTGGGGAGCTGACCCCTGCCGGCAGCAGCCTCATCGACGGGGAGAAATTTGCCATGGAAACCAGGCCCTGCACTCAGAACCCAAACCTCTGATGCCTAAGGAGACGGGGTGGGCAAGCAACTCCAGGTCAGCGCCAGCCTCGGCTGCGCTGGGAGGGACCCCAGGTGTGAGCGGACCCGCACGGCCTGGACAAACTCCTCATGCAAACACCGCCTGGTGCGATTATCTGAAGATGGGAATTCACGCCCACTGATGACATTTCCAACAGAACTAACAGTTTCTTAAAGCGGTGGGCAGGGACAGGATGCCGGCGACTCGCCCGGCGCGGCGCAGCCTGGAAGCAGGCACCGGGTTTGTTTGGCTCCTGCCTCCCTAAAGCAAAACTCCTGCGGCCTCACAAGCGACACGAGCCAGTGTGTGCACCACCACTCCAACCCAAAGCACCCGCTTTGAACAAGACTCCAAAATGAAGGCCATCTGCTCCTGCCAGACCAAGCCGGTGGGTGAGCAGGGGCCACAGACAGGAGTCAGCACGCGACGTGGGGCAGGGGCTGTCAGACGGCGTGAGGCTGAGGCACCCCTGCAGGGCGCAGAGATGCCCCGGCTCCCACCACACCCAGGCCCTGGCCCGACTGCCCTGGGGGCTGGGCCCTGCTCCCGCGGCCACTCCATCCTCCCGGTACACAGCCAAGAGTAGCAGCTCCCTTGTTTAGGGACCTTCCAGGCACGCCCTCCTGCCCCTGCTCCTGAGCTGGTCTCCTGTCCTCCCCTAAGATTCCCTCCTGAGTCCTCAGAGCCCCCAGTCTCCCTGCCTCCATCCCAGGGGCTCCCAGGCCTGGTCCTGTTCTGAGGGTTGGGCATGGGGTGTCTGGCTGCCTGGCCACACCAAAATCCCGGAGCGGGCATGAGCACTCCATCAGGGCTTGAGCAGACCCGTCTCTTCAACCTCGAAACCCTGTTGGCTGAGCCCCTGTAGGACACCCAGCACTCACATGGCAGGACAGAGACGCCAAGGCTCACTGGGCCCTTTCCCAGCTGGACATGTGGTCAGACTACATTTCCCAGTTCCTTGGCTGCAAGGTGTGGCCATGTGACCCTGGGTGCCGGCCAGTGAGGTGTGGGCAGAAGTGGTGGGCCCTGCCCTCAGACATAGCCCCCTAAGCCGCCCATCAATCCCTCCTCCTCAGCCCGTACAGCAGCACACAGGGTGACCTTGGACACCCCACAGGCTGGCCTCGGCCCCTGCATTCCTGCATCATCTCCATCTCCCACAACAAACTTCAAGTTTGGCTAAACAGGGCTTAATATGGTGACTCCATTAGAAACGGTCCTTCCTCACCCACACCTTCGGGTTCAGGCCACCCTCGCCAACTGGCACACACCCTGTCCTCAAGGCTGTATGTCACCCTGGCACCTGCTCGCAGGACCCGCTGCCCTCCTGATCCCACAGGGCAGCGCTTCAAGGGCAGGTCGGAGCAGTGGCTGGGAATGTGGATTGGGCCAGGCGGCTCAGGAGGCAGCTCAGGAGGCATCCCAGGCCCCACAGCCCTACCATATCCCAGCTCTGCGGCCGAGTGATGTCTCCTCAATTTGTGCCTCATCTGTGAACAAGGATATGGAGCCAGGGGCACGGGTCAAAGGGTTACTCCAGGCCAAGCTGCTGCATAAGGAACGGAACATCATCAACGCAGCCACAGTCACTGACAGCAAGGCTTACAATCAAAATCAATGTCTTACATGAGCACCAGGCGAAGAAAGGACAGGCCTTCTGCAGAGGCACCATGCTGGAAACAGCCCAAACATCCGTCCACGGCAGAATGGAAAAGTCAACTCCAGCCCAGCCACACAGTGGAGAATTTCACCACCGTTGACAGTGAGTGTGCTACCGCCACACAGCAGGATGAATCTCATACACACACCGCGGAGCAGAAACGCAAGAAATCGGCCCACCTGTACGACCTTCCAACACAGCCCCGCACAGCCACGCTGCCCTTCCAACACAGCCCCGCACAGCCATGCTGCCCTTCCACACAGCCCCGCACAGCCACGCTGCCCTTCCAACACAGCCCCGCACAGCCACGCTGCCCTTCAACACAGCCCCGCACAGCCACGCTGCCCTTCCACACAGCCCCGCACAGCCACGCTGCCCTTCCACACAGCCCCGCAGCCCTTCAAC